>JAJJWW010019027.1:0-600000 GCA_023531295.1 Papaver armeniacum
CTTTTAGTAAATGAAACTACCGAATTGGCAGTAGGACTTAAACAACCACCAAACGCATTGAACATCGCAAACCTTGATGGATACTCATCTATCTCATCCACATAATCAACTTGTAGAGGAAGAGTTGATAAGATTTCAATAACAAAAGGCCATCATTCCAAAAGTTAAATAAGCTTAATATTCAATGTGTGTACAACTATGTACACACTAAGAATCAACATGTGTGTGATCATGTACACATTAAGATTTCAATAACAAAAAACCACCGGCAGAAATAGCGCACCGGTGAAAACTTAATTAAACCATTACGGTTTCAATAACAAACCTTATGCGACACTCCACCGCCTAAACGAGAGATTTGAATGATCCAAGAATGAAAACACATACAAATAAAATAACAAACATGATTAAGAAGCAAAGTCGATATAAACCAAAACAAATATATGTACACACATTAACATGCATCATACCATATGCAACAAGTCATCCGTAGCATCCATCCTAAAGAAGAAATTCATCCGTTATTATCTCGTGCCATCATTTTCACCACTTACGTAATCAATAAAATTAGAGTACCAACATTTTCCTAATCACATTATATAAAACGAAGTAAAACTATTAACATGAGTATGTTCAAGTGAACTACTTATCATAATGAAGCAAAAAAGTTAAAAACCGAAATTGATACTTAAATGTATTGAAGTAAAAAGTTAAAATGAAACAACTTTGTGCACATCATAGTGTTTGTTGTTAGTAAAAAGAAAAATTACTCCTTGAAGGCGTGAGGCAATCCTGCAATCATGGGATTTTGGCCAAAAATGAATCAGAGGCAATATCCTTTAATAAAATGGTATAAATCATTAAAAAAAAAGAAAATGACAAACTAAACTAAAACTAAATGGAAATGATTGCCAGTTATGATCAACATGGATGATGCCATTTAAATGTAAGTGTTTTCATTCTCGATATATATATATATATATATATATATATATATCTCGATGCTTATAATTTTGGAGTGAACTATACGTAATTAACCTCCGTGACTATCATCATTTTTTGGTTAATAAATGAACCGCATTAAAAATGATGGTTCTTAACTGAAGGGCTATTTATATTTTTCAATGTCATAAAAGAAATGACTGGGCTCAAATATGTCATTAAACTCACTGGATTTATATACTTTATATCACAATAGTTGGAAAATAAGCAATTAGGATGATCATTGCCCAAAACAACAAAAAAAGAAGAATAATAAAACAAAAAAGTAAATAAAGATACCCGGAGCCCGTAGATGCTCGCACCAACATTTGTGGTATCGCTCCTATCCACCGCAGGAAGTTCAAATATACTACTCCCTCAGCCCCACTATTAAGTGACTAGTTGGTTGCACAATTTTAAGGCAAGCAAGGGAAAAGTATTTTTAAGATCTTTTACAATTATACCCTTTATGGGTAATAAATAGTGAAATTTAGAAATGATTTATCTCTCAAACTACACCACTGGATGTTATGAAACCGTACCATTTTAAAAACATTTTAAAAACACCTCGTAACGAATATAAACATGAATATCAAATTATGCATATTTCTTATAATCAATTAAAAGGATAATTTTAGGAATATCTCCTTGTTTAGTGATATAGGTCACTTACTTATTAGTAGGACGGAGGGAGTAGTTGCAGTGTGAGGAACATTTGCTATCCAACAAGAGTATTGGATCCATTCTTTCGAAATTGAAGTGGAGTCAATAGAATACTTTTGTTATGAAAATACAACTGATACTAATTAAATGAATACAAAGTAAAAACCAGTGCAAGATTTTTCCACTAACATGACTAACATGATGACAATATTTTATTTTGCTATCATATTTGTTTGGCGATTCACCATAGATACTAAGGACTAGCTACCACATGTAATCATAATATAGATACATGAGCACTTAGAAAGCAAGTGGGACAAACTCAATTGTTTGTTGCTTAGTAATAGAAAAATATGTTGTTTGTAGATGTTGGACCTAATTATGTGATTAAGTATATAGTCTGTTAACACCATTTTTGGTTCTTGTACATCTACTATAATTGCATCTAAAAATCAGTAAAATTCCATATAAAAATATCTAAAATTAATTTTTTTATACAACCTTTGAATCCTCCAATCAAAAGGAACGTCAACTAATCAGTTTAAACTGAAGCCAAACGTTAGATCTTAACTAGAGTTACTAAATGATAATAACTTGAGATGAATTTTTGAGAGAATTAAACCTGAAAGTGTAAATATGAAAATACCTAGATGTAGATGAAAGCATTGCATGAAACTTTGGTCAAGATGTTGATTTCAATCGAAGAAACTAATTCCATTTTCATCGAATCGGATTTCTTTATCGCCAAGAAAGTTTTAATCTCAAAACACTTGCAATCTCGATTCAATATCTGCGGTAGCCTTAAATTATCATCAATTTCTTCATTCACCATTAGAAAACAACTATATATACATGTATGAGCTTTAATTTAGATTGGAGAAGGCAATCAGAGAATAATATCTACTTTGAATCATCCATCTCTTCACATCTCGAAATCCCTCTTTCCGAAAATCCAATATCTCGAAAGACTGAAGTGAAATAATCTATTTTTGGGTATGAAATCACTGAAGGACATTTCGGGTATTATGAAAACGCTTTTATGGACGGGAAGGAAAGGATTAACCCGTAAAAAAAGGATTAAAACATTCATATTTTCAAAAAAATAATGGACGAGAACGTACTAGGCTTAAGCCGACGGGACTAAGGTGTCCAAAGCCCACTAACTTTGGGACTAAACGTCAATTTCTACATAAAAATATGACAATGTTGTTACGCTGTGGGATGTACCCATACTTTTATACCCCGATTCACATTTATAATATTAGCTTTGTTTTCATTTTTTTCATCCAAATCCGTTTAATTTAGTAAGTGTCCGTGTTTTTGGTTAAATTCTCGTTGACCAAGATAAGAAACTAAAACATGTAACATTTATTAAATATTAGAGATTGAATCTCCATCCCTTCCTAAAACAAACCAGAGCACAAAATAAGAACTAAAAACAACCCTCACAAGACCTGGGACCCGCCCTATGGAGACGAGTAAGGGGGGCCACTTTTGGGCCCCACCATGAGAAGAGATGTGAGAGATGCGGTTTTAATTTTGTTTAGTTGCTCTACGATTTAGAATTTTTTTTTGAATCTCATCCTTCCATCTAACCATAATATGGTACCTCGTCTAAACTGAGAAAATAACAACTTTTTCTACGTTTCTTCATCTGTTCTTCTCCGTTCCTCCTCCCAAAGAACACCTTTAGTCTTTTTCGCATTAATATGTACCGAGGCGAGAGCATAACCGACAAGTACCTAGATACACGCAGTCAGTGGACACGGGGAATGAAAGATATTCAAATTAGAGATCTCTAAGTTCATTTTTAATAGGTCCCAATAATGCCATGATCAATTTTCGTCGCTAGTCATTGGAAGAGCTTATGAAGCTAGCATGCTCTTCAATATATTTGATGCGCTCGGGAGATGGAGGTTGCTAACGCGATGCTCTTCAATATCTTTGATGACCGAGATGGAGGTTTTACCGCCTTGAAATCCAGGTTCCCCTCGCCCCTATATACACCATTCGTCATCTTCTCTTACCTCAATTAACGGATCTCGAAAAATAGGCTGCATGATCGATAGGATCTAATATGTGGAAAGAAGATACCATGTGTCTCGGGGGGCGGATCACGTACAGTTTCCTGGCCGGGGCTGTGGTCGATCAAAAAATTTTCTTGAAGGTAGTAAATGACTCAATTTAGTCAAGCCTAGCTACGACAAAGAGTCAAGCCGGGGTTGGAATTTCTTCATCAAGCTGTGGTAAGGGAATTTTGTTGAAAGTTGTTCTAGTATGCTACAAAGCATAAGAAAGTTGTTCTTTTCTTCGTCAATTCGGTTAGATGTGGTAATGGTTTGTGAGTGATGTTTTCTATGGAATGTACTCTTAGTGTTTGACAAAATCACTCATCCAACTCGTTTTTTCTTTGTAAAATTGTTTAAGCGAGCTCATCCGAATTACAATTAGAAACGCATATGTAATAACATGGTATCATTTTTATCGGCGAAATTATAGATGAAGTTCAGATTATATTTCTTGTTTTGAATTTAAAGTTGTTTCATTAATTTCTCCTTGAAGATCCATTTTTATTTCGATGCACATAGTTTTTCTGAATATCCATTTCTCGCATATGCATGTATTTTTGAGTTGGCTCATTATATTAGTAGGGTTAAGATTATGCAAAAAGTACCAAGTCTCTTGCATTTGCTATGGACTTCAATTACTTTTGTCCTTCTTCCCTATGAATGTAGCGGTTGTGTATCCGTACAAGACCGTTGTTTTTGCCAATCATGCTTATTTTGTAAAAGGCTTGTTTATTTCTTTCTCAATTAATTTTTTGGTGCTCAAAGGATTCCAGTTGTGTTTTGTTTTGGATGCTCAGAATGATATCTAAAGCTATTTTTTTAGCTTGTGTGTGTTTGAATTCACCTGGCTATTTTTTCAAGGTTAGCGTCATCATGTTCTTGTGTTACTTTTACACTGGGTTTGTTAGCTAATTTTTTCGAAAGATAAGATAAGGTTAGATTGTCTTAGATGTATCTTTTGTATGGATTATCACTTTAATCAATTCATTTCTTTAGTTCATTTGTTGGATTGTTAGGTTTTTTTTTGTTTTCTTAGTTAATATACTTGAGAATGCTTTGGCATGAAATCATCTTGCTCATCCACGTAAGCCGGCATGAAGTAGCTTGCTCGGTCCTGGCTTCTTGTAATTTTCGAAAACCAATTACATGATAATTGGGGCTTAGTTTTTTAATTATTTCCTTGACATCTTGCGGTTTTAGTTTCTTCCAAACAAACTTGCTTGATTCATCTATTTGACTTCTATAGGTCTACAATGCTATCGTTTCTTTTTATTTTGATATAACATGGTTAAAGATGTTTGAATTTCTATTGTTGGCGATAACTTAGGTTCATTTGTAGTTAATAGAGTGATTGAGGAAGGACAAGTTAACTTTTTCCGCATATTTCTTGGGTTGCTAATAATGTCTTTGTCCATCAGCAAACACATCGAGGAGCCGCTTCCCATATCAGAGTTGGAAAAAATTATCAAAAAGGGACATGATATACGATGTTGCTATTAGGACTTCCGATGTTCTTTTAATAGGTAATCTTCGTTGTAGTTTTGCACTGCAAAAGATATTTTTTTTACAAGTGCATAATTTCTTTCCCAAGCCACCCCTAGTCCTCAATCCTCGGTTACGCACCGTGTGTGCAGAAGTGGCTTGATTCAAATGAACCCATTACGAATCTCGACAAAGAATACCATTCTCACCATTAATGATTGTTTAATTCGCAAGGGACTAGCAAACAAGAAGCACAATATATCTTATGAATCAGGAGATCGACTGCAGTCTACCATGTTGCCACCAGAGGGAGTAGAAGAAACAAAATAAAGAGGGCTCGTAACAAGTTGGTGCCCACAACAAGATGTCCTGAATCACGAGTAGTGATACCCTCACCGCACTATTCTCCCACAATGCATCCGAGTCCCAATCCGACGGTTCTTGACAGGCTTCTCAACATTGAGATAAGAGCTGTGAATTGTGGGCCTCCATGTTCTCTCTCTTGCGGTAAATCAAGGAGAATCGAGTGATTATCTTTATCATTTGAATCACCCATGTACTGGATTCTTGACACTGGGTGGAACTCAACCCTCGAAAGCTTGTCTAGTGGGGTTCCCAGACTAGGGGTGGGACTTGGGTTGGTTGGTCGGGTTAGAAGGCTTGGCCGAGGCAGACTCGAGGTAGAAATCCTTTGCCCAGATTGTCCATGAAACCCGTGGAACCCGTGGAGGTGTTGCCCAAGTCCCGCCCAAGTTATATTCCCCGGGTTCCTCGGGTTGACCCATGCTAATATTTTACAACACATAAATTGTGGACAGTTTGTAGACTCATATATATATACACACACACATAGAAACCCTAATGACCTTAATTTAAGTCTTAAAATTTATTTTTTATTAATGTGATAATAACAAATTTTAGTAATTATATAAGATTTAATTATTGTATTTAGCTTAAATTTCCAAATAACTTATGATTATTGACAATAATATAAATTATTTTTATATTGAATTAATAATGCAATAGATATGATTTATATTTTTATTATTAGGTTTGAAGATAATGGCTAAAATTGCTCTTAATAGATAATAGTACCAATTATAAAATAGTTTATATAATTATATTATAGTTCATCGGGTTGGGTGGGTTGTTCGGGTTAGAAATATTTGTGTCCATGCTTGCCCAAGTTTAACTCGGGTTTATTAAAATTGTGCCCGAGCTTGCCCAAAATTTTAAAATACATTGCCCATGCCCGCCCAACGTTCGGGTTGGGTATGGGTTGGGTGGGTTGGGTCAACCCAAGTCCCACCCCTACAACAGACAAAGATGAAAAATTAGTGAGACAATTAATGGAAAGCGAATAGGGTATGGAAATGAAAAGCAAAGCTGTTGAGTGGAAGAAGAAGAAAGCTGAAGAATCCACTTCACCTGATGGCTCTTCTTACGTTAACATCAATAAGATTGTAAATGGCGTACTTATTAGCAGAAATAGGGATGAGCAACTAGCAGACTAAAATATAGTTGACTAGTGAATTGAATTCTGTACATTTAGCTACCATGATAGCCATGCTTGTCAATATGATTCACTTTGTATATCCAACGGAACGATCTTTCATGAATATGATTTTCTCGGTGACAATCCAAAGGCTTATGTATTTTACGACAAAAACTATAAATGATATGGTTGAACAATTATAATAAGAAGCACCCGGTTGAGCACAATAACATGGTTAACAATTCACTGCTATCTAAAGTCAATTATTTTTCTTCTTATCTACAACCTTATCTACAACCCCTGCTGTGATTTTAAGCCTACTATTTTTTTCTATAATAAGAGAAGGCTAAAACTAGAAAAAATCCCATATTCGAGGATGATGAAGAAGCCTCATGTAGTCTGCATTCCATTTCCAGCCCAGGGTCACATAAATCCCATGACGAAGCTTGCAAAAATTCTTCATCTCAGAGGATTTCATGTAACCTTCGTGAACACAGAATTCAATCATCAACGATTGCTCAATTCAAGAGGACCAGATTCACTTAAAGGCTTGCCTGATTTTCATTTTGAAACTATCCCTGATGGTCTTCCACCACCAACCGATCTAAATGCCACCCAAGACGTCCCATCACTCTGCATATCCACGCAAAACACTTGCTTAGAACCTTTCCGGAACCTTGTTTCCAAACTCAACAACACTTCATTATCGAATGTCCCTCCGGTGACCTGCATAGTTTCTGACGCATGCATGGACTTCACTCTCCATGTAGCAAAAGAGCTGGAAATCCCAGGATTCTTGTTTTGGACTTTTAGCTTCTGTAGCTTTGCTTGTTTCTTGCATTATCCGCATCTCATTGAAAGAGGTCTTGTTCCACTCAAAGGTACACACATAAGGCAGACAAGCATATATTATTGACATATTGTCCATTCTTTTTGTTTCTTGCATTATCCGCATCTCATTGAATCATAATCTAATTGTGCAAGACTAACTTTTTGTTTCTATTGCAGATGAAAGTTGTTTAACAAATGGGTATATGGACATCCAAATTGACTGGATTCCTGGAATTAAGAATATCTTGTTTAAAGATCTTCCTAGTTTTGTTCGAACAACGGATCCTAATGATACCATGTTGAACTATGTAATAAAAGTAGTTACCCGAACTTATGAAGCTACGTCGTTGATTTTCAATACTTTTGATGAGTTAGAAATAGAGTTATTGGATGCATTCAAGTCTCAGTTATCACTGCCTCCAATTTACACCATTGGTCCTGTTCACAATCTCCACAATCAAATTCCACAGCATGGGTTGCAGTCCATCGCATCAAATCTGTGGAAAGAAGATACCAAGTGTCTAAAATGGCTCGATTCCAAAGAACCTGGTTCAGTCATGTATGTTAATTTTGGCAGCATAGCTGTTATGACCTCCCAACAACTGGTAGAATTTGCTTGGGGGCTTGCTAATACTAAGCACACTTTCTTGTGGATCATCCGACCCGATCTGGTAGTTGGGGAGTCAGCAATGCTGCCCCCTGGGTTCACAGAAGAAATCAAAGAAAGAGGTCTGCTGGCAAGTTGGTGTTCACAGGAACATGTACTGAATCACCCATCCATAGCTGGTTTCTTAACACACTGTGGTTGGAATTCAAGTTTAGAGAGCTTATCTAGTGGAGTTCCTATGATCTGTTGGCCATTTTTCGGGGATCAACTAACAAATTGCAGCTACTTATGTAACCATTGGGGGGTTGGAATGGAGATTGATAATGACGTGAAGAGAGATGAAGTTGAGAAGCTAGTGAGAGAGTTAATGGAAGGAGAAAAGGGTAAAGAGATGAAGATTAGAGCTATGGAGTGGAAGAAGAAAGCTGAAGAGGCCACATCACCTGGTGGCTCTTCTTACGCTAACATGGACAAGATAATTAATAAACTTCTAGCAACGTAAAGTAATTCTCATGCGAATGGTGTTAGGTTCTAATGCTGCTCTAGATGTGTTTAAATGACGCAATAAATTTACTCCAGTCTCCATTTCTAAAATTTCCATTAGGCAAATGCATCCATAAATTATTTATCCTCACACACCCAATTTTCTACACATTAAATGGCGAACAACCCAAAGCTATCACCAATGGGAAACATTGAGCATGACTGAAAATGACTAATACCAGTTCCTACTTGTACATGTGCACTGTGCAGTTCATTTAATACGCAGATTTGCAAGTAGTTTTCAAACCATGACATGTTCTGTGACAACAAAATCACAAATTAGGACCTAATTCTTAATAATTAGAGTGTAACAAACGGATGAATAATTCAAAAATCACAAGCCAATTAACAATAGCAATATATATTAGAATACGGGCATCCAACTCAAAACCAATTGGCAACGAAGTGGAGAGGCCCATTGATTATAAACCGCAGTGATCTTAGATGCCTGAGACAATGTGGGACTAATAATCTCAACACCCCTCACACGTGTAGCCTCGTTGGATCTAACACGTGAAACAATTAAATCGGGTGACGCGGAGAAAGGTGCGGTCAAAGACTTCCGCAAATAGCTCCTTTCCCGATACTCATATTAATACGGCATCCAACTCAAAATCAATTGGCAGCATGAGTGGAGAAGCCATTGGATTATAAACCGCAGGATCTTAGATGCCCAGACAATGTATCTCAACAATATAAGAAAGGATTTTAAATCGTACTTGTATGTATGAGACGAATCGCAAATTTCGGGTAAGTTAGGGTTCTGGGGTTTCAATTAAGAGAAAATTTGAAGAAGACAAATAGATAGTGACTATTCGGGGGGAAAAAACCGTTGTTCCATGGACCCATTGGTAAACCGGGTGGGGGTGGGGGGCAGCATTTTAAAAACAGAAAAGAAAAATCCTTACACTTTATTTAAGGGTATTAAAGTAAAATTATCAATTTTGACCATCCCTAAAAATGAGGAATTGTCACCGAAATCCAAAGGTTTTGGTTTTCCAACCGAGTCGGCCAACGTTTGATTCAACCTAAATAGAAGGACAAGCGAGTATGTCCGTGTGTATTTCTTAAGTTTTGAATTTTTTTACCAAGTTTGCCCCTCCAGCAAAGTTAATAGCCAACCATAGTTAGGTTTTATATTTGGGTTACGAGAAGTGGGTGGGTTTGAGAAACGGATTGGAAAGGGATTTGACGGCTGATTCAAATGATTCTGTTGATGAGAGAAGATGGTGAAGAAATGGGTTGTGACGAAAGAGTTTCTGTTGATTATTAAGTGGCAGAATTAGAGAAGGAAATGGATCTGGTAGTCGTTGTTTATGAATTCATGGGAAGAGTTTGAAGAGAAGGGGTTGAATCTTCTGGTGATTTTGATATGTAACTGAGGTTTGAGAGATGAATTTGATGAGCAGAAGAAGTTCTGTGAATTTAGTTAGGGTTTTGCAGAAGCTAGGACTTGAGCATCGAGAAGAAATCAACAATGGTGTGTGTCAGTGAAGAACAGTTTCAGGAAGAATTGTTTGAGGGTTTTTTTTTTTAAGAGTTTTGACTTATTTTAGAACCCCAATATTACTCGTAGGTGGCTTTACGATGCTGAATCCTTGAATTCACTCAGGTTATCTCTATCCTTAACAATGTTATCTTCTTTCCGGATACCGAGGATGAATTGCTTTGGGTTGGTGATTAATCAGGTGCTTTTTCCGTTAAAGATGTGAATGTTGAAAACGGTGGGGTGACAAGTCAGGTGGTTTTTCCTAAGAAGAAAATTTGGTCGCGCGACTGGCCTCATTAGATTGGTTTTATCTGGTGGCATTTAGTTCTCGAGAAACTTCCAATTTATTAAAAGAAACATCCTGCTATCTATGCAAGGTGGAAATCATTCTTCTTATCTTTGCTATCTTTGCAACTTGGTGGCCGAGTCAGTGACGCATCTTTTCTGGGATTTTCTTATCTCTGAACAGGTGTGGGTGTACTTTTTCTCTCAAGCTAATCAGCGTCTTCCTAACTTCTCTTCGATATGGGTGTTTTTAAGAACTGGAGCATCTATTCAGCTACCGCAAAATGTAAAGAAATATGGAGCCGTATCCCTACGAGCATCTGTTGGAATGTGTGGATTAAAAGGAATGATAGATGTTTCAAGGGCAAGAAGAGTTCAATTGAAGCTGTGATAGTTAATTTTAAGATTAGTGCATTCCATCGGGCAGCTGCTTCCCCTCCTGTTTCTTCTCTTCATCTTCAAGATGTAATTGCGAACTGGAAGGTCCTGTTTCTTGACCCTCCTTAGCTTGTCTTAGTTTATTTTTATTTTTTCTTTCCAGCTTTGGTTTCCTTTCTTTTCGCTTGTGGTTTCCTGTTTTTGGTGGTTTTCTCCTTTGCAGCTTTTTAATTAGCCTCCCTTCTTAATATAATGATCTTTTTACCGAGCAAAAAATAAAATAAAATATGTTGCAAACAGAACCCATCTTTTTTATCGGACCGTCTGAACCAGCTATCTGTTTTAATTTATAAGACTTTCTGAATAACCTACCCATTTTAACTTATACGACAATCAGATCAACGATCCCAATTTATTTTATAAGACCGTCTTAGTCTGGTACCCAATTTATTTTATACGACAACAACAATATGTGGTTATTCTTCGTGTCATTTGCTATGAAGAAGTTTTATGATTTTACTGATCCCTCATCATGTCCCGTGCTACATCACCAGCAAAACCATCCAATACTTAGAC
Organism: Papaver armeniacum; assembly: GCA_023531295.1. Classification (NCBI taxonomy): domain Eukaryota; kingdom Viridiplantae; phylum Streptophyta; class Magnoliopsida; order Ranunculales; family Papaveraceae; genus Papaver; species Papaver armeniacum. The sequence continues at coordinate 11,400 of JAJJWW010019027.1, forward strand.
CAACTGATTGGTGTTTTGATTCCAATCCCATAAATAAGCGATGGTTCAGAACTGCAAACTTTACCAGCAGAGGTCAAAAATATGTCCAAAAGGGATAGAGAATATGAAATTGGGTCATAAGGCTCAGTAGCTCGGATCAAGACATTTTTTTTATGTAATGACAGTTTGAATAACCAAATGATACACTTGCAACTTCACAACTGGACATATATTATTAGGAAGAAATTGTAAGCATTAAGAAATTGTATTTGGGTTGCAACAATAACAAGGACTAGCTAAACTATATTCTTCCATTAAATGACTTAAAAAAAAGTGGAAAGATTGTAGTGATCTACACTACAAACAGCTCTAATTAGGGATTCAATTCACAGGATCTACACTGTGATATTGAGAAAGACCTCAAAGAGGCAAAAGAAACATAAAGTCTCGATAAAAATCTTCACACCTATCCATAGGTGAATACAGACCAATAAAAGGAACGAGAGGATTTGGCTCACACGTGCCAGATACTCACATAAGAATTCACTAAAGACAACCCTAGAATTTATAAGGGCACCCCTGACTATGACTAAGAAGGGATATGACAAATGCCGGCTCCTACAGAGCATCCTTGTCCTCAAGGATGAACTTGGGAAAAGAAGATTTGATGGCAGCTACGTCTTCCCAGGATGTATCTCCATCCGCTGTATGAGACCATTGTATCTCCACCGTGGAATAGTCGACGGCCTTTGAAAATGGTGCGAGAGTTGATAACCTTGACAGCTTCACCTTAAACAAACCCTCCTTGTCAATGTTGGGCAATGATGTCTGTGGGAGTAACCCTTGTCCAAGCTTTGCTTAAGCTGTGAAACATGAAAAATGGGGTGGATGCGGGAAGAAGCAGGCAGTTGAAGTCGATAGGCCACCGTTCCAATTTTCTCCAAAACCTTGTATGGACCAAAAAATTTGGCCGCCAGCTTGAGATTCTTGCGTAGTTGGACAGACATTTGACGATACGGCTGCAGGCGTAAGTATACCCAATCCCCAACTGCAAAAACTCTCTCTGTTCTCCTCTTATCAGCCTGTTGCTTAATGCGGTGTTGAGAGTAGAGAAGATTCTCGACGCAAGACTGTAGTCATTATTCCCCTTTGGTGTAGATAATCATCGACCACAGAGTGACGTATGCCACCCGTCTGATGGAGTCCAAACTGTGGAGGAGAGTAGCCGTATAGATCTTGAAACGGCGTGAGTTTCAAACTAGTGTGGTAAGAGGTGTTAAACCACCACTCTGCCAAAGACAGCCAAGAAACCCACTTGGTTGGCCTGTAGCTACACATACAACGTAAATACGATTCAGGCAAGCATTGACACGCTCCGTTTGGCCGTCGTTTGCGGATGGTACGAAGTGCTCATGTGAAGAGAAGTACCAACAGACTGGAACAAGGCTTGCCAAAACCCACTAAGGAAAACGGCATTCTATCGGATACAATGGTGGCAGGAATACCATGCAGCTTAAGGACTCGTGTCGATGAAGAGTTTTGCTACGGTTTGTCTTTGTGTAGGGATGACTTAAAGCAATGAAATGAGAGTATTTAGTGAAACGGTCAACGATTACCATAATGACATCGCGACCCGCAGATTTTGGCAACCCGAGATGAAATCCATGCCGATGTGCTTCCGTGCTTGATCGAGAATGGGTAGAGGCCGGAGAAGACCCGCAGTAACTTGTGCTCCACCTTATTCTCGTTAAGACATCACAGGTGGTGGACAAATTGGATTAAATCACGCTTCATACCCCGCCAATGAAAGTAAGTCTTGGCGCGTTGGTAGGTGGCTTGCATGCCGGGAGTGCCCTCCAATGGCGGATGAGTGGACTCTCGCCATAACTTGTTGTCTAGTCGTCCGAAGCTTGACCAATGTAAATTCTACCCCCGAAACTTCAAAATGCCATTAGTAAGGGTATATCTCAGATCATGCATGGAAGAGATAGTCAGTTTAGGAATCCAATAAACTGCTATGGGGTCATCTACATAGCTAGTGAGAATGTCTTCAAGCCATTTTGGTGTTATTGCTGAGAGAGAAGAACAATTTGCTCTAGAAAGAGCATCTGCTACCCGATTGTCCGAACCCTTCTTGTAAGCAAGAGTGTAGTCGTACCCAATAATTTAGTCATCCATTTCATTTGAAGAAGCGTGCGCGAGTTGTTGATCTAGAAAAATCTCGAGGCTTTGATGATCCGTAATTATCGTAAAATGAGACCCTAATAAATACGATCTCCATTTGGTAACAGATAAGACAATTGCCAGCAACTCCTTTTCATAAGTGGATAAAGCTTGATATTTAATTCCCATACCCTTGCTTCAAGAAGGAAATTGGTCTCGCCACTCGCATTAATACGGCCCCACTCCTAGATTACTAGCATCGGTTTCAAGTTCAAACTCCTTAGTGAAATGCAGTGAGAACAGTGTAGAAGTAACTACTTTCTTTAGTTGTTCAAAAGCTAACTCAAAGAGCATCCGTCCAAGCAAAGTTGCCCTTTTTGATGAGCTCGGTAAGTGGTTTACAAATTAAACCGTAACCCTTAATAAATCTGCGATAGTAACCTGTCAAACCCAGAAATCCTCGTAAAGTTTTAAGTGTAGTTGGTCTAGGCCAATTTAACATACATTCAATTTTTTCCGGGTCAGCTGCTACCCCCTTGCTGCTGATTATGTGGCCTAGATACTCCATTTGTGGTTGGCCGAAGGAACACTTGCTGCGTTTAACAAACAAGGAATGTTTGTGCAAAATAGACAAAACGATACGTAAATGTTCACAGTGAGTAGCCATGTCTGTACTATAAATGAGTATATCATCGAAAAACACCAAGATGAACTTCCAAGGTATGGGCTAAAGATGTCATTCATCAATGACTCGAAAAGTAAGCAGACCATTTGTAAGACCAAAGGGCATCACTCGAAATTCGAAATGACCGTGGTGAGTACGAAAAGCGCTTTAGCTATGTCATTTAAGTAAACCCTAATCGATGATAACCCGCTAGAAGATCAAGTTTGGTGAATATAGTAGCGCCCGGCCACCCGCCTAATAATTCTTCTATAATCGGGATAGGGTACTTATCTTTAATAGTGATAGCATTCAGCCTTACGATAGTCGACACAGAACCGCCAGCCGCCGTCTTTCTTCTTGACTAATATGACTGGTGAGGCAAAAGGGCTATGGCTGGGCTGTATCACTTCAGAATCTAGCATTTCTTGCACCAGTTGCTCAATCACTTCCTTTTGAACATATGGAACTCTGTAAGGGCGAAGATTTGGAGGGGTAGCATTGGGAATCAGATTGATGTGGTGGTCATGATTTCTTTCAGGAGGTAGTGTGGTAGGTGTCTGAAAAATGGTGGGAAATTGCTCCAGAACTGCAGCAATGGGTGGTGCTATGATTTCAGGGTGAGTGTTGGCTTGAAGAGAAAAAAATTGACCAATTAAACCTTGTGTGCCTTTTTGCAAGAGTCTCTTCAGCAAGGAACCAGACATATGAGATAAGGTGGCTGCTTCTGGTAGGCCGAGCAGCTCAATGTCCTTCCCCTGGTGCTGAAACTTAATCAGTAATTTCTTGAAGTCGAAGACCATAGGACTGAGTTCTCGCATCCAATCTACACCCAGTACCATGTCATACCCCCCGAGGTCTAGAATGTGCAAATCATGAGAAAATTGATGACCTTGCATACTCCAAGTGAATGCCGAACATTGTGCTTGGCTTAACAATTTGTTGCCATCAGCCACTGCCACTTGCAAGGGTTGTGTAGAACTCGATCGACATCCATTTGTTACTTGCCTTGGTATCTAAGAAGCTATGAGTGCTTCCACTGTCAATTAAAATGGTGAGCTCGTGTTGCTTGACGAAGCCCTTGATTTTAATGGTTGTATGTGAAATGGACCCCGCCAAGGCATGTACCGAGATCTCCATGTCTTCTTGTAATTCTTCGATAGTTGAGTGGATCTGTCACTTGTGTCTGCAGGCTGTGAAGGATCTTCATCATCCGCTATAATCATATACAATTCTTGTTTGTTACACTTATGTCCTCTAGAAAAAGGCTCATCGCAGTCATAACAGCCCCTTCTCTCGCTTTGCACGCATTTCCGCATAAGTGAGTTTCTTCACCGACTGTAATTTTGGACTTGTTGTTGGGCTAGTAACAATGGGATTAGTAACTAGAGGAGAAGGATTAGGAGGTTTGATAGGGGTAAGGAAAGGTTTGCTACTACGACAAAACATCAAGTATTTGGGTGGAGCCTTAGATGTTTTCTCTAGGATACATTCTTGCCTTCTGGCCAAAAAAATAGTCTGTTGTAGAGAAGTAGGAGAAAACATTTCTACCACTAGTTTGATATCTTCCTTTAGACCACTGATAAAACTATGAATGAAGTAATCGTCGTTTAAGGAAGGATTCTTTGCTAACATTAAAGCTTTGAGTTCTTCAAATTTTTCTTGATAGTCCAAAACTGAATGAGTTTGATCTAATTTATTGAACTCACCTACAACATTATCATGGCCAATTTCTTGAAATCTAGTGCAAACATCAATAATGAAATCCTCCCAATATAAAATACATTTTCCAATCTGATAATCCTGGAACCACACATCTGCTTTACCTTCCAAGTACAGGGTTGCTAGATTCACCTTCTCCTCATCATTCATTTGGTGGAGAAAGAAGTATTTCTTGCATTTACGGACCCAAGCTCTTGGGTTCGTGCCATCAAAACGAGGAAAATCGATTTTAGGTCTATAACTAGAAAACTGACCTTCACCCATCTGAGGATTAAGAAGTAGACGCTGTTGCGGAATTCGTTGACGACCCGTAGAGGTGTTGGGAGTAACCGGTTCTCCTTCTTCCCAAGTATGGTTAAGATTTTCATCCGAGGAGTTTACCCGAGAATTTTTCGATTCTTTGGAGAATCAATTTAAGAGCGTCGCCCTTGATCTTTAAGAGTAGCTTTCACCTCCGCGTTATCAGAGCGAAGCGACTGCATCTCATCACGGATTTCCTTCAATTCCAAACTCATATTCTTCTGAGATTCGTCCAATTTCTGTAACCTAGTACCATCTGCCATGATAATTGCCAAGGATAAACCTAATCTGATACCACTTGTAGTGATCTACACTACAAATAGCTCTAATTAGGGATTCAATTCACAGGATCTACACTGTGATATTGAGAAAGACCTCAAAGAGGCAAAAGAAACATAAAGTCTCGATAAAAATCTTTACACCTATCCATAGGTGAATACAGACCAATAAAAGGAACGAGAGGATTTGGCTCACACGTGCCAGATACTCACATAAGAATTCACTAAAGACAACCCTAGAATTTATAAGGGCACCCCTGACTATGACTAAGAAGGGATATGACAAAGATCTAGATCTATTACATACCATTAGTACATTATGTTACAAAAATATGGTCATTAGTACATGCTATCGGCAGGATCTCCATATAGCAAACCCAAACTTGGTGGTCTGCCTTGGCCTTTTTAATTATGGTCTACATCATGTGGTTTCCACCTCAAATCCTGCAAAAAGGAATTATAAGTTAGAGACCCACTAGAATCAGAAGTTGATACATAGGGGTAATGTTGATTAAATAGAGAGACAATTAAGTAGCATAAATATATTTTGAACCTCAACCCCGTTAATTAACTTTCTTCACCTGGCAACAGAAACGGTATATAGATTTCCGAAGTCGTACAACCAACAATTCAAATGCACAAACCATAAGGTGGTGGTCATGAGGTGGCCTCAAATTTATAATCCATGCATCTTTCGATTCACTCTAGCTAGTTAGTTGTACAAACTGACTGCAGATTGGATCGGGAGAGACCCAGTCACCAAGCTAGATAAAATTTTATAATCTTAAATGTATACATGAACAAATTAGCTATGGGTTTAGCTAGCGAGCATCCTTGTAAATCCAGTCCAACAATACTTTCGTATATGGAGATATATTCTTATTTTTCTCCCATCTGCAGTGGTTTCAAATGGAACTCTGTAGTATGGGAATACCTAAAGGCTAATGATAAATGAGTTACACCCAGGACCATGGTCAGACATAATCAACCGATATGGTCATCAATGACTAATTTTTCATGCATTGCACCAGTTATGCGTGATAACCTAACACTAAAAGAAGGAAAAAGAACCTAACAAAGCTAAATTCATCCAGAAATAAAACAAAACATTTGGATTCAAAGCTTCAACTTGTTGCAGTATATGAAATATTTGCTACTTCCAAATAGAACTCAAGAAAATCATTGATAAAAGTAACTATTATACCATAAAACAATGGGTTTTATTCAAGAAAATCATTGATAAAAGATAACATTGTTAAGGATAGACATTAAAACATCGTACACTCGATGTCCCTTATATGTTTTTGCTTATCCCTTGTTTTCTCTACATAAAAGATTTAAGACAGGAATAGGCAAGCCTCTTGATACATGTTTCTGCAATTTCATAATTGCCTATAGGTTTGCTACGGAGTAACAATACTAAAACATACAGATGGGGAAGATTATCAACACCGAGACGAAGGAAAATAAGAAATCAAATCTTAGTTTTTACTTCTGATGGAGGAAGATAGCCTAACAGAGGAATGAGAAAAATAAGAAATCAACCCCATTAATGATAGTGCAATTGAAGAAATTCGTAGGAACTGTGGATACCGTCGAAATCTGTTAGGATCTCTCAAAAAACCAAAATGGGAATCACGTGGAAATTATTATTAGGGGAGAGCCTCCACCCAACTTAGGGAGTTGGGACCCAAAATAGCACTGGTTCAAAACAGAAAAATAGTCCGGGAATCAAGATACGGGTTAGGAAGGTGTGAGGCACCTAACCCGTCCAATCCGAAGATCGGCCTCTACTTTATAATTGGGATACTAGGGTTTGGATCGTAAAAATAAAAATTATAAAACTTAATAAAAGTATACACCTAGCAGATGGCATGCGGCCGAACCCCATATCAGGAGCAATAACCCATGGTATTGAACTTGAATCTATTGTACTGCATGTATATGTGCGTATCTAAACAAAGCAACCAGCACCCAATGATGAGATTAAACAATATAATATCTAAACCAATTAAGTAGCACAATGATTTGATTAAACTATATAAGAAATAAACAAAAGAAGAAAAAGAATGAATTACCTTTGAGCATCCAAACACGAAAACAGAGTTGCACAGTAAACGAATATTGTTACCTATGGTGAGTATTTGTATCGCCACTCACAAAACGGAACCAATGCAGTATTTGTGACCTCGCCACGAACTTGTTTTCGATGCAAATATGGTTGTAATGTTAATAAGAGGAACCAGTGATGCCGCCGCCTTGCAAAATCGTATCCAGACACAACTACTCCACGTGATTAACCTATATTCTCTTAGTAATTTTCTCCACTATTTTTCTCATAGGTTTCTATCGGAACCCCTCCCCCATTGACACCAAAACTAGCTCCCAATTTATATTGTTTCTCCATTAACCATAACCATAGGATTGGTTGACTTTGATCGGACCGCTCATATTAAAACCCTAAATATCATTTCCCATTTTAAAAATTGAATACTCATATTATTAATATTATTACCAAAATCAAAAGATTTTTCATTTAATCCTAAGGGTTTTGCTAAATGGAAATACTTGTGAACAAAGCAAAAAATGGTGTCCACATTTAGAGGGGTCGATGGATCCAGAGAAATGTGGACATAGGTTATGGGGACCACAATGGACTCTTGGACTCCTAATGAGTGGATTTACGAAACGAACCTAAAATCTAATCACGGCATGCATGGCCCCAAACACTAAGTGGACTAAGGTGGTTGTCTAACTTGCCGATTATGAGACTAGCCCATATTTTGGGACCGGGTGAAACAGGTCTGCACGTGTTGCTTTTCTAAGTGCTAGTTAGTCACGACCCTAATTTGCACTAATTTGTACCTTAACACCATGACCACTTTGGATACGATTTTGCGACGAGCTCATGCAAAATTGGGTGTCTACAGTTGCCCCTTTTTGGCAGAGGTTTGCGTGCAACTGAATGCCAAAGACATACACACCAATTTTGCACGAGTTCAAATATTTTGTTGGATTCCTCATTTATAATTATCCGGGATGACACTAGAAAGTTCACCCGAATTATTTCTAAGTATTTTGATTTTGCACTCGTACACTTCCTCATGATAGAGATCATGACGAAGCTGCATTTGTGCTATACCAACTATTGTAAAACAAAGTTGCGCTTTATTACATTAATTCTTCTAACCACATGCTACGTCATCACATCGATTGCATCGTCTGAGTAGCGGCTCTTCAATCTTTAAGACTTTGCTCAAATATTTTCATCATCTTTTGTTCTTTCTACGATCCATATGGAGCTTTAGATGAACAATTTGCCTCAAGCATTCTTGATTTCCACAATCCTTATGTAGAAAATAAGCCTCACTTTCCCTTCGAGTTTTGGGTCCAAAGTCTGGAGAAACCCTGTAACTGATGACCTTGCAAAAGAGCTATTAGTAGCACATGTTCCTAATTTTTTTTTTTTTTTTTTATATATTTTTGTAATTAAGAAACAAATCCTAGAAAATAATTTTCAAAAACAAAATACTCAATATATACAAAGGTATAGGAATCCTGACCTGCCACGTGTCTGATAGATGCCACCAAAAATATTACCATTCCTATCCAAATTTTCAAATCTGTCAATCCTCCCAGCTATAATTAACTTCATCATTTGGCTTCAAATTGTAAAAAATGATTCACGATCTTGCTGCTTTCCGGAGATGACGTTCGATGCTTCAAATCTTCAACTTTCTCCACGCGACTCTTCTTTTCCTCTATCTCTTTTAAGTGCTACTCAATTTTCCCAAGTGGATGTTTAATAACCATTTCTTTTTTATTTATTTTTTTTTTTTTTTTTTTTTTTTTTTTTTTTTTTTTTTTTTTTTTTGACTTACATGACTAATGATGACATACAAATGGACTAACATATCTCTCTCTAAATTATTGACTTGAAAAGACTGAACACTATAATAAAAGACTGAAATGCTCCAATGACATGGGCCCAGTATGATGATGACGGTGCCCCTAGTTTTCTTTTTCTTTTTTTTTTAAAGGGCCTAATATAATGACGATTTTGCCCCCTTTTTTTTGACACTAAAAAACTGAAAATAATTTTTTATTTTTTTTCTACTGACTAAAGGGGCCAAACATGATGACGACTCTGCCCCTAAACTATGACACTATGAGAGAGATATTATTGGACTTCTAAAAAAATCTCCTTAAGTTTTATGAGCGTTCGCCGCCCTTAGATAGATTTGAGCACTTACCTAGGTATGGTATTTCTTGGGTCGAGTAACACTTGCTGGGCCTGGATCATGTTGGCTATCCCGATCAAACGGTTGGACAATTCTTCTATTTTGTATGATTCTTGGATCTTCTCGAAATTCTGCTTGCTTCATCTTCTTGAACTTTATCTCTGAAAAATCATTCATTACCTTCTGATTAACTGCATTCTTAAACCTTATACTCGGAAAATCATTCATTGTCTTCTGATGAGTTGCTTTCTTGAACCTCATGCTGGGAAAATCAATTATTGCCATGTGATTAATTGCTTTGTTGAACCTTTTGCTGGGAACATCATTTGTTGTCTTCTGATTATTATCTTTCTTGAACTTTGTGCTTGGAAAATTATTCATTACCTTCTGATTAATTGTTTCCTTGAACTTTATGCTCCGATTATTATTCATTGTCTTCTGATTATTTTCTTTCTTGAACCTTCTGCTGGGAAAATCATTCATTTCCTTCTGATTAATTGCTCCATCGTTTCTCAAATTTAATAACACGTCCTTGTAAGAAATAGTTTCCTTCGGTAGAGGATTCATCTTCTTGCCTTTATTTGGTGGAAAAATCTCATCTTCATGTGTTTTGAATTTCTCTCCCTTTTTATCATTGGTCTTCAACATCCATTGTGGTCTTAACTGAAGTGGTTTCTTTGCTACTAAATTCACTACTTCTATCTTCTGTTTTGGCACATTCTTGCATTGTATCCACATTTTGGTTACATTCATCTTCTTTCTCTGAGGTGCCCTTAAACATTGATTTTCCTTGTTTTGATTGACAAACTTTACTTCTTTAGCCGGTTTGAGTTTTTCTTTTTGGTGGTTCCACAGTCCCCACGGCTTGTCGGTGGTCTCAAACACTTTATTTATACCAAGTATGTTGTTTTCCAAACTGCAAACAAAATCTTTTGGTTTTTTAGTTTATTAAATTTTTTTTGGATTTTTTGAAATATTTTGAAAATTGGAAATTAAAGAAGACTTATTTACAAATTCAGGTGATGTACCCTTAACCGGTCTGATTGACTCAACAGAATGAGTTAGAGACTTACCTGACTCCGCCTCTATTGTTCTTACCACTTTTTGTTCATCCTCTTGTCTTACAGACTTCCATCTGAATGATGGTTGTGCGGGAGGCATGGTTACATTTTTATTCCTGAGATGAGGTGGCTTGTAAATAGTTCTGTTTCTTGCTACATTTTGAACCTCATCACCACCCTCAGTCTTAAACGGATTCCACCTTGCAGATGAAGACAGATTTGTTGCATGTGCTGGATCAACAGGCAAGATATCTGAGAGGTAAACTGGACTCGCTGATGGTTGAACGGGATAAGACAAGATCTCTTAAATATGCACAGGCCTAACAGGTGAGGTCTGCTTTGGTAGAAGGTCAGAGATATGCACAGGCTCTGCTGGAAATCGGTTGGAATTTGGCACGTTCCTCGGTTGCTCGACTCCATAATAATCTGCCATTAATTCAGACAAAATAACAGAACGATTTGAATTAAATGAGTTCACAGTTTGTACCTGATTCATGAAGAGTTCGCTGATGTGGACGGGCTGATTCATTGCAGTTTCTTGCTTGTAGATTGAGTCGGCTAAATTGGTTTCATTTTTAGCCAAGACAAAATTGACCCTGGGTTCCCTTTGATGATAGGGTAATGGGTGCTTTTCCTCTGCAAAATTCCTCTGAGGATGTCCACATATTCCCGGATTCAAGTTCTGGCTCTGCCCCTGGTATGGTCCTGTGGGTGATGCAATTACTGATGCAACTGGCATAGAATTCACTTGATTTTCATCTGTAAATGTGGACCATCCGCAATTATTCCCATTAGAGTCCTCCGGGTCGGTTAACCTGGTCATTCTGCCCGTGTCCAATGCATTTTCAATCTGTGAGCCCGCCTTCCATAAAGAGTGTAATGTTGGATGGTAAGATGATATCAGCTGGTTCCAATATTCATGGTTCAAATAATTCATTATAATATCTACCATCTCTTCTTCGGACAATTTCTCGTCGAGCTCTAATGCCTTGGTCCTCCAACGTGGAAAGAATTCTGTAAATGCCTCATTGACTTCTTGTTTGACCACCTCTAAGTGTTTCCTGGTAAACTCGAATTTGTGGACCAACATAAACCGTCTCACAAACATATCGACCATATCCCTCCAATTCAAAACTATACTTGGGTCTGTCTTCATCAACCACTTCAAGGCCGTTCAGTCAAACTCCTTTGGAACAATTGGACTAATAACCCATCATTAATACCCAGTGGCTTCAAGTACCCAACATACATACGAATATGGGTTTTTGGGCACCCAGTTCCATCATATCTATCCATATCCAGAAATTTAAATCCAGGAGGTAAACGAATATCGGGATAAGGATATAGCCCATGTATATCTATTGTTTCCTCACCCATTTTCTGCAAGGTCCTTTCGATATTTTTGAGCTTCTGGGCTAATTGTCTTTCTCGTGTTGTGGTCTCATTCTTTTTTACCTCATCATTATGATTATTTTTGTCATTTCCCATATCATCCCTGACATGTTTTCCTGTGGACTCAGCAATGGCCTCGAGAGTCAACTTCTTGATTTCGGCCTCCATCGTGTCTTCATATTCTCGAGAACTTGGTATCCAACATCTCGTTGGAATTGTTCGCGCAACCAAGACAATGCCCCAAAGATCGATATTCATTTGATTCTATGTTTCGTGTTCCTGTTTTCAAGGAAAACAAAAGAATATATGGTAACACAAGGGTGCTTATGTCTCGTATTTTGTGCAACAATGAATGAAATTTACAATTAATGCACGTGCATGCAGGTTTCACTAACTCTTGGGTAGGCTTGGGCTACCTTAGCAAAATATACCTCAGACGTAGTTAGACTAGTCTTCTTTGGTACTAGGCTAAGGCTTGTGGTGGTTCAGCTGGTAACTCCCATAAGGCCCAAGGCACGGGTTCAGCTTACTAGCCACTTGTTTTCCTAAGACTCGGATGTCTGACGATGCGAAATGGAATGCAATGTGCCTATGGGTGTGTGTGTGCAAATACCGAGTTGTGTAAAATCAAAACCCTAAAATCCCAATTATGTTTCAAGTTAGATTCTCTAAGTCCCCAGCAGAGTCGCCACTGTGGATACCGTCGAACTCTGTTAGGATCTCTCAAAAAACCAAAATGGGAATCACGTGGAAATTATTATTAGGGGAGAGCCTCCACCCAACTTAGGGAGTTGGGACCCAAAATAACACTGGTTCAAAATAGAAAAATAGTCCGGAAATCAAGATACGGGTTAGGAAGGTGTGAGGCACCTAACCCGTCCAATCCGAAGATCGGCCTCTACTTTATAATTGGGATACTAGGGTTTGGATCGTAAAAATAAAAATTATAAAACTTAATAAAAGTATACACCTAGCAGATGGCATGCGACCGAACCCCACATCAGGAGCAATAACCCATGGTATTGAACTTGAATCTATTGTACTGCATGTATATGTGCGTATCTAAACAAAGCAACTAGCACCCAATGATGAGATTAAACAATATAATATCTAAACCAATTAAGTAACACAATGATTTGATTAAACTATATAAGAAATAAACAAAAGAAGAAAAAGAATGAATTACCTTTGAGCATCCAAACACGAAAACTGAGTTGCACAGTATCCGAATATTGTTACCTATGGTGAGTATCTGTATCGCCACTCACAAAACGGAACCAATGCAGTATTTGTGACCTCCCCACGAACTTGTTTTCGATGCAAATATGTTTGTAATGTTACTTAGATTAATAAGAGGAACCAGTGATGCCGCCGCCTTGCAAAATCGCATCCAGACACAACTACTCCACGTGATTAACCTATATTCTCTTAGCAATTTTCTCCACTATTTTTCTCCACTATTTTTCTCATAGGTTTCGGAACCCCCCCCATTGACACCAAAACTAGCTCCCTATTTATATTGTTTCTCCATTAACCATAACCATAGAATTGGTTGACTTTGATCGGACCGCTCACATTAAAACCCTAGATATCATTTCCCATTTTAAAAATTGAATACTCATATTATTACCAAAATCAAAAGATTTTTCATTTAATCCTAAGGGTTTTGCTAAATGGAAATACTTGTGAACAAAGCAAAAAATGGTGTCGACATTTAGAGGGGTCGATGGATTCAGAGAAATGTGGACATAGGTTATGGGGACCACAATGGACTCTTGGACTCCTAATGAGTGGATTTATGAAACGAACCTAAAATCTAATCACGGTTGCTTTTCTAAGGGCTAGTTAATTATAAGGTGGTTGTCTAACTAGCCGATTATGAGACTAGCCCATATTTTGGGACCGGGTGAAACAGGTCTGCACGTGTTGCGTTTCTAAGGGCTAGTTAATTATAAGTTGGTAGTCACGACCCTAATTTGCACTAATTTGGACCTTAACACCATGACCACTTTGGATACGATTTTGCGACGAGCTCATGCAAAATTGGGTGTCTACAGGAACCTACACTAGAAAATGGACTTTGTTCATTATTTATAGTTGAAAATTTGAAGCATTCAGACGGTTACGGTTTGCAAGTTAAGATGCGGTACAGACATTCATCAGTTGATAGATAAAGAATGTTTGATGTTATCATGCATCAAGAAAAGTCTGCCAGATTATGAATACTCACCGTTACACCGATAACTTAGCCTCCCTCCCCAATAATAAGGTCATTCAATACGTTAGCAACATCTAGTCATCTACAACGTAATGCAAGTAAAAATCCACAATATATCCAGTTGAGATTTATAAAAACTAAATCAAACAAACAAGAAATTAAAAAACACGAGATCAAAATAAATCCAGGGAAAAAAAAAACGAACTTACAATTGGTACAGCTAGTGGAAGGCCAACATATGTACCCCTCCAAAACCTTACTATGCTTTCTTGCAAAAACTTACTCAGTTTAAATCTGAGCTAATTGTTATCTGAACCATGAAATTCAAAAGCAAAAATTAAGCTTCAAAATCATTGATTTCCACTACAAAAGAAGATGTTCCACCACTAAGAACTATCCATCACAAAATATTAAGATTGGTATTGAACAATAAACACAAATTCAGAAATCGGATCCCTTACCTTCACAATTGCTTGTAAACCTCAAATCGAACAACAAATGGAACCCTAAGAATAATCATGAGATACTGAGGCAAATTCGAAGATTTAGTTCTGGCTGGATACGATAAAAATGCATTCGACACTCTTATATTTACTAACCTCAAGCTCAGAGAGAAACATTGTCAAAGTATCCAACCAAACAAGTATACTTCAATCCAAATAACCCTTAATTAGGCTAGGACGGGCTACATGAATCACAAATTCGATACAACTAAGTTAGAAAAGTGAGGTCTTACTAAGGGAAAGATCATTTGTGGTGAATCTAGTGGGAGAAACAATTAGAGCCGAACTGGACCATCAGAATCTTAAGATAGAATATTCTATTTCGTACCTAGTAAATTCACTAAGCATTTACCTAAACAGACTGATAGGAGAAAAATAACATGATCAGAGGAGTGGCAAAGTTGTAGAAATTGGATTTGAGATGGATATGGATATGATACCTTGATGAATTTCAACCCTTGCCCTGACCAGATTGGTACTGTAACGTACTCTCCAGTATCGACTCTGCCATAACCCCTTCTTATCCATTGGATCAATCAATCTCATAGTCTCCTTGTATTTCCCCTGCGTATATGCATGCCGAAAAGAGAAGAAACCTTAATCTCGTGACCGCAATCTTTTTTCTAAGCAGCCACGTCTTGCTCATCCAATATATACGAGCATCTTCTTTTGTTCCTCTTTGTTTATGGTCTACTCTCATCAAGACCTACAACTAGTACAAGTACACATCTAATTACATGAGTTCCAGGCTTCCAGCCAAATTCAGATACCTAAGGCTTTCATTCAAGAACATAGACTGTGTAATACAAGTATTATCATGTAAAGGATTGAACAAAGAAAGTAAAGACTTACCTTTGAATTGAGTTGGCCGCACTTAAAACTTTTGATGGGAATATTGAGGTTTCTAAACACTTGTAACTTAATAACATATTATGCATTAGTTATCGAGAATCAGAGGTTGAAAACCTTATTATCTTGTTGCAATTGTAGGAACAACTTGCATTAACCATTCAATTAAAGCTAATAAAATCAATTAATAACAAATATAAAATTCTAAATAGGTCCATATTCGAAAAAATATCGAGTGGGTAATGCAGATAAAGATTCACTAATTACGAATCTGAAATCAATTTTGAAATAAGATCAAACGATTGACAGATCAATTGAGTCACAATGATAAACCCTAAAACTTGATGATGAAATATTTTCGAAATGATTCATAAGTTTCAGTTCAAAATGATGAGAATCATAACAAGGTTACAAATCGAAACATGAATGTGAATGATGAGATAAGAAATTCAAAGTGAAATCAAAAGTTTTTAGAACCTTAAAAAAAATTCTGAAAAATCTTTTTTGAAACAGATAAATTAAAGCTCATGATCAAATTAAAAAAAATAATGAAGAAATTAAACTTATCAGCCTCAAATCCCTCACAACTTAATCAGAGTCTATTCAAAACAACAATCAAAATAAGGTTTTTTTTTTTTCTTTTTCTTCCAGGGTTTCAAGAACAATATGAAATCAAAGTCACACCATTAAAGATACATAATCACAAGTGAGAGAAGAAAAGTAATTTTGGCTCACCTAGAGGACTACCGTCCATCGCAACTGCGATTTTCCTCCACCAGAAAAGATTAAGTAAAGTGAGTGAGAGGGAGAAGAACAGAGGGAGTCCAGAATATAAAGAAGAGGAAGAATTGCATTCGGATTCTGATAAACGGGTATAAATTTTTACTATACCCATTTTCAGGTGTGGTTGAGTTAACTACTGAGGGCTAAAACGTATTTTTAGTATCAACCAGGTTGACCGATTCAACACAGTCCGTCAATATTGGATGACTCAAACCATGTCCGTCCATAAATTTTGACCCAAACCATAGGATTTTAGTGACGATTGCTCCCTAAAAATGGCACTAGGTCCATTTAAATTTGGGTAGAATACAAATAGACAATCCTTTCACATATAAAATACTAATAGATAAACAACTAAAAGTTAAAACAAATAAAATCAACATGATCACGGTAACTTCAAAAAAAAAAAAAAAACATGATCACGGTAAGATTGTGTTAAGAAGAAAAATCCTTTCGCCATATAGAATTCTCTATATAATAACAGAGTTTTTTAAACAGGTGCAACTCATCACCTAACTGCAAATCTCAATAATCTCAATATTTAGCATGAGTATGATGGCACTGAACAAGTACATTTTTGATTTGGTGTGCGCAGGGCTTTGCCCCGCCCCATGGAGATGTATTTTTGATTTGGTGTGGCGGGGCAATTACATTAAATAGGTGGAAAATATGTGCAGATTTTATTTATTTTTTTCCTTTTAACTTGCCTCGTCCCGTGGAAATGCATTTTTGATTTGGTGTAGCGTGACGAATACATCAAATAGGTGGAGGATATCTGCAATTTATTTATTTTCGCAAAAAATATGTTGATTTTTTTCACTTTTATATATTAATTTGGAAAAAATAGTCCAAATTGAATTTGGACTTCCGTAAAATTCCAAACACGATAACTTAGGTTTTCTTTTTAAGTTTGTAATTTTTAAACCAATCATATATTGCGAAGTGTCATCATCCAAATATTGTCACTTCATGAATTCCAAATTGAATTTGGTTTCCTTTTTTTAATCTTTTTCCTATTCTTTTTTTAAACCAATCATACGTTGCCAAGTGTCCTCACCAAAACGCTCGTTTCACAAAACTCAAAAAAAGCCCATTTCAGCCAATAGGAAGCGAGGATTTCCTCACCATTTAACGTGGGAGCTTTATTGTCTAGGCTTTTAAGTCAGTAGATTAATAAATTATTCATTTTAGTGGTTTAAATATTCCATGCCAAAGAAAACAAAGAAATGACCACAAATTCCCTGTGTATGCAACCGATTGATTGGTGTAAGTTTGGGGGCGGAGCCAAGGGTTGACCAACCTTGGCTCTAGACCCCTAAAATCACCAAAATCATGAAATATCCCTTGATTTTATAATATATTTTATATTTAGCCCACCTAATTTTTAAATTTAGCCCACTAATGTATGTATAATTGTTTTTAGTCCCCAAATTTTCAAAATCCGGCTCCGCCACTGCGTAAGTTTCCACTCTTTCTTCCTCGGTCTAGAAGAACTTCGTTTCACTTAACAAGAGGTATACTTGTTGGATATTTTCAACAAACCCTTGAATTGAAGGCATTTAGGCAGCGTCGGGGTTCGACCTGAAAAGATGCCTATCAGTTAGAAATTTTCTGTTCTAACGTTTCTATTGTCAGTTAGAAAACCTGAACAAAAAACTCGTTTCACCAATGGACGCATTGAAGGAAGAGACGCGCCTGTTCACTCTGAAAAGATGCATGTAGAGATGAAGAGTCATCTCCAAAGGGTGTGATTTCCTCTTTAAATAGGAGACTTGTTTTCATTCAAAACACATCTCTCAACTCTCTCTGTTTTCTTTCTTACAAGCATCATCAGAAACAAAACCAGTGTGTTCTTGGTTGGATCAAGGTCGTACAAGCTTTGAATCCAACAACCGTTGTGGGGCTTCAAGTATCCTGACGGAAATATTCAATTGACCTGTTTGTACTCGCCAATTCAATTGGGAAAGCGTCGAAAAGAATCTTTTATAAGATCCTTGAACCCTAATACAACATTCTTTTCTTCACCCTGTTTTACTGCCAATTATCCAAAAGTTTTCGACAATTACTATCGACATGGAGGGTGAATCTTCAATGGCTGCTGCGCAATCACTGCAAGTCATGAATCAGACTTTTAATAGGTTAGAACGATTTGAAGGAGAGGGTTTTACTCGCTGGCAGGAGACTCTCAAATTCAATCTTATGTTTCTGAAACTTTGGTACATTCTGGAAGATGGGTTAGAGGTCATTCCTGCTGCTACTGACAATGACGATGAGGAATTGAAGAGAAGGCGAAAGAAGCGTGAAGAAGATGATTTCATGTGCCGAGGTCACATTCTGAATGCTTTGGGGTTGAACGTTTACAATGCTCATCGTACTTATGGAACTGCGAAGGAACTATGGACTGCACTGGAGAATAAATACAAGATTTCTGAGGCCAGTAACAAAAAGTTCCTGATTTGCAACTTTATGGATTGGAAAATGGTTGTGATAAGTCTATCATTTCCCAGGTCAGTGATCTTTTGCTTATTGTTAATCATCTTAAAGATGCTGGTATTGATCTTGTAAGTTCATTCATTGTTGGGGTTATTATTTCTCGTCTCCCCCCATCATGGAATAGTTACAAGAAGAAACTTAAGCATGATGAAACTGACTATGACTTAGAAGGCTTGCAGCGTCATCTTCACATTGAAGAAGATGCTCGTAAGCGTGAGTTTAAGGATAGTCAACAAACTGAAAATCATTCTAAGATTAATCATGTGCAAGAATCGAAAACTTCGAATTCTTTGAAAGTTCAGAATGATTCTCAGTTTAAGAAGCAAGATCCAAACAAGAATGGTAAGAAGAAGGGCCCTTGCTACTTTTGTAAGAGACCCGGCCATATTGCTCGTGACTGTCGTCAAAAGAATAAACAAAGAATAAGGAAGCAAATATGGTTGATGATTCTAAACTTGTCATTGTTGTGCAAGAGGCCAATACTGTTGCAGATCATGGAAGTGGATGGTGGTACGATACTGGTGCAACCATTCATATCTGTAAAGACCGAAATCTTTACAATACTTATGAGCCTGTCGTCGGAGAAGATGTGATTTCTGCAAATCGTCTTCCTAGTAAAGTACATGGCAAAGGCACTGTTGAACTCAAGTTTACTTCTGGAAAGATTGTTACCCTTACCAATGTATTACATGTCCCAGACATATGTAAAAACCTTGTTTCTGGAGTCCTTGTTAAAAAGGCAGGTTTCGAGGTTAAGTTTGGATCTGATAATTTTGTAATGTCCAAAAACGGAAAGTTTGTTGGACAAGGATACCCTTGTAACGGAATGGTTAAACTTAATTTAATGAATAATGGTTCTGTTTATATTGTTGACTCTTTTGATTTATGGCATGCTAGATTAGGACATGTTAATTATGGTTCTCTTAGAAACATGAACAAATTAGGATTAATTTCCAATTGCAATTTTGATAATGTTTCTAAGTGTGAAATATGTGTGCAAGCAAAGATAACTAGGATATCCTTTAAATCTATTGTAAGAAATTATTCCTTACTTGAATTAGTGCATAGTGATGTTGGTGATTTAAAAAGTCATGTTACTCGTGGTGGAAACAAATATTATGTCACTTTTATTGAAGATAGTACTATATATGTCTATACTTACTTGATGAAATCTAAGGATGAAGTCTTTGATAAATTTAGAATTTACAAAGCCGAAGTAGAAACACAATTAGAACAGAAAATTAAAGTGTTACGTTCTGATCGTGGTGGTGAATATTATCCTACTGAATTTACTGTATTTTGTCAAGAGCATGGTTTAATACATGAATTTACTGCACCATATACACCTCAACAAAATGTTATTGCTGAAAGAAAGAATAGGACTTTGATTGACATGGTTAATGCTATGCTTATTAGTTCTGGTTTGCCAAATTCTTTGTGGGGTGAAGCCATGTTGTTTGTATGCTATATTTTGAATACAGTACCTTTGAAAAAGAAAGATGTTTCCCCTTATGAATTATGGTTTAAGAGAAAACCTAATTTGAAAAGACTAAAAGCATGGGGTTGTCTAGCGTATGTTAGAAAACCTGAACCTAAAAGACCAAAGTTAGGAAATAGAGCTTATAAATGTTCTTTTGTAGGATACTCGCTTAATAGTATCACTTACAGATGTTTAATCCTTGACACTTTTGAGATTATAGAATCTGTAGATGTAGAATTTTTTAAAAGCAT
Organism: Papaver armeniacum; assembly: GCA_023531295.1. NCBI lineage: Eukaryota > Viridiplantae > Streptophyta > Magnoliopsida > Ranunculales > Papaveraceae > Papaver > Papaver armeniacum. Next base: position 31,774 of record JAJJWW010019027.1, read on the forward strand.
GACAAGGACAAGTTCTCAGACACTACCCATCGAAAACCCATTGTTACCAAGTCTAGAACCAATGGAGACCGACAACAATGATGAACCTTCCTCTTCTATACAAAACAATGATATCTCGGTTTCTATCAAGATATTGAACCTAGAAGAAGTAAGAGAGGAAGAATAGAGAAAAGGCCTGACTCGGACTTTAAATATTACCTTGTAGAGGGTGATAAGAATGAAATTCTTAGCACTACCGTGTATAATATGTGTGATGAAGGTGATCCTAAAACCTATGCTGAGGCAATACGCTCCAGAGATGCTTATTTCTGGAAAGAAGCTATCAATGATGAAAAGCATTCCCATGTGACAAATGGAACTTGGATATACTGTGATTTACCTCTTAGTGCTAAGGCAATAGGATGTAAATGGATATTCAAGAGAAAGTTGAATGTTGATGGTACCATTGATAAATTTAAGGCCAAATTGGTTGCTAAGGGTTACAAACAACAACATGGTATTGATTACTTTGATACATATGCACCTGTTGCACGAATCACATCTATTCGTTGCTTGATTGCACTATCTTCTATTCATAAGCTAGTTGTACATCAAATGGATGTCAAAACCGCTTTTCTAAATGGTGATTTAGAAGAAGAGATATATATGGAACAACCTTAAGGTTTCATATTGCCGTGCCAAGAGAAGAAAGTGTGTAAACTAGTGAAATCTCTTTATGGCTTGAAGCAAGCTCCCATGCAATGGCATGAGAAGTTCGACAAAGTTGCTTTGTCATATGGTTTTGTTGTGAATGATCTTGATAAATGTATCTATAGTAAACAAGATAAACTGAGTGCGTGATTCTATGTTTGTATGTTGATGACATGCTTATTTTTGGTTCTGACTTGTCTATTGTGGAACAAACTAAGAAATTCCTTAGTTCAAACTTTGACATGAAAGATTTAGGGGAAGCTGATGTAATATTAGGAATTAAAATCCTAAGAAAGGGAGATGAATTGGTCTTAACCCAATCTCATTACATTGAGAAATTTCTCAAGAAATATGGTCATTTTGATGACAAACCAGCACCTAGCCCTCTAGATCCTAGTGTGAAGTTAATGAAGAACACCGATAGAGCTCATAAACAACTTGAGTATTCCGGTGTTGTTGGCAGTCTTATGTATGCTATGCATTGCACAAGACCGGACACCTCAAGCAGTGGGAGTACTATGTCGTTTCTCAAGTAACCCTGGAATTGAACATTGGAAAGCAATTTCAAGAGTGTTGGCTTACTTGAAGGGAACCATAAATTATGGTTTACACTTCCAGAGATATCCCGCTGTATTAGAAGGATGCAGTGATGCGAACTGGAACAATGTAGAATCCAAATCCAAATCTACCAGTGGATGGATATTTACATTGGAAGGTGTTGTTGTGTCTTGGAGTTCCAAGAAGCAGACCTGCATTTCTGATTCAACAATGTTGTCAGAATTGATTGCACTTACAGATGCATGTAAGGAGGCAGAATGGCTTAGAAATTTCATGGCGTAAATCCCATTATGGATGAAGCCAACTCCTTCGTTATGATTAACTGTGACAATCAGGCTATGATCTATAAGGTCCTAAACAAGACTTATAATGGAAAGTCAAGACATGCTAGTCTTAGACATCGATTGTCGACAATTACTCAAAAGGGGAGTAGTTGCGATTTACCTATATTGAATCGGAAAAGAACTTGGCAGCCCCTTTCACAAAGTGTCTACCAAAGGATGTGCATTCAATAAAGTGTAAGGAGATGGGACTCAGGTCTGTGAAAGAAGTTTGAACGCCAATAACGGAAACCCAACTTATGTTATATTTTGAAAAAGATAAACTTAAGTTCAATGTGGTACTAACAAGTTATTGCAGTGGTTATGGTACACTAAACTAAAATTTCCCATTGTCCTTCTAGTGTAGTGATTCCGCATGATCTTAGGGATGGATGAAAATCCTTAATAAGTCTAACTCTTATCACAAGGTGTCTCGCAGAAACACTTTCGAGACTTACCTATATGAGTATTTGGAAATCAGGTCGTTTCCTATGAGAAGAAGACCGTTCTCAGAAATGGACTCATGAATCCAGGAGAAAGCATAGGGCCATTAATGTGCGAGCTATGGAACACACTACTTCCTGAAATCAATATGTGTGGAGGTTCCGGCTTTATCACAAGGGGTACTTGGTTCAAGATAAAATTCACCATAGGACCTCGATGAAGCTTTGAATATCTTACACTAAGTGGAGGTTCAAACCCAAAAGGTACCTATCATTTATGTATTGGTTTCACGATGATGCTTTGTCTCAACTTAGCTTGAACTACGTTGGCTTGATCCCACTGGGCACGTAGGCAGTCACTTAAGTGATGCAGCCACTCCAATTTTAAAACCTTTTTTATTCTTCATTTTGGTTTTTTGAAAATAAGGGGAGAATGTTGGATATTTTCAACAAACCCTTGAATTGAAGGCATTTAGGCAGCGTCGGGGTTCGACCTGAAAAGATGCATGTCAGTTAGAAATTTTCCGTTCTAGCGTTTCTATTGTTAGTTAGAAAAACTGAATAGAAAACTCGTTTCACCAATGGACGCATTGAAGGAAGAGACGCGCCTGTTCACTCTGAAAAGATGCATGTAGAGATGAAGAGTCATCTCCAAAGGGTGTGATTTCCTCTTTAAATGGGAGACTTGTTTTCATTCAAAACACATCTCTCAACTCTCTCTGTTTTCTTTCTTACAAGCATCATCAGAAACAAAACCAGTATGTTCTTGGTTGGATCAAGGTCGCACAAGCTTTGAATCCAACAACCGTTGTGGGGCTTCAAGTATCCTGACGGCCATATTCAATTGACCTGTTTGTACTCGCCAATTCAATTGGGAAAGGGTCGAATAATTGTCGCAAAGAATCTTTCATAAGAGCCTTGAACCCTAATACAACATTCTTTTCTTCACCCTGTTTTACTGCCAATTATCCAACAATACTACCACATTCAAATTTCTCTGCTCCACGTTTAATGGCGAAGAATCGTATCCGGACAACTAATACTCAAGACTATAACTGGAAACGAAGAAAATTTATGTTAGGAAAAATCACATTAAGATATCGTATTAATAATCGATTGATTATAATATCTTCTAACATGTTGTTTTTTCTTGTTGTCACAAACAATGTCACTTGTCAAGTGTCATTAAATACTCCCCTTCCAAAATGTTGTCATCATGGTAGAATAGTATTGGGCTAAAAACGGAAACGTCCTATAGCCAACGTTAGCCATTTCATCCTGCTTCAACTCTCTTTAAGAATGAAATTATGAAATGAATTTGAGGAAAGATCACGCAATTACGGTTAAAAAAAGAATGAAATTATTGTTCACTTGAAATTATGAAATGAATTTCAGGAAAGATCACGCAATCACGGTTAAAAAAGACAAAGGTTTAATGGTGCATTTGTCTAGCATTGAAGATATAATCCGTATTAAATGCAATTAACCAAAAATAGTGGGTATTTATTATCAAAACAAAAAGATATTTAAGGGGTTGCTTTTCTTCGATGCATTGCAGATATAAGATTACATATACGATGGAGTTCTCAAATCTTAGTCTTATGGTGTTATTTGTCCTAATATCTTCTGTTCTTACCGCTAAAACACATATCATAGATGGAAGAGAAGCAAACATATCGAGAAAAGAAGAAGACGATGAAAAACTGGAAAGACAACTGCAAATTCTAAACAAAAAGCCAATTAAAACTATTATGGTGAGAGTTTTTCTTGATTTTTTTTTTTAAATTAAATTATTCTTTGAACTTAAGATATTTTTTAGAAAAATAAAAATTTAATGTATTTCACTTTTATATGTATTTACTATAATTTCAGACCAAATCTGGAGATACAATAGATTGCATAAACATTCATAAGCAATCAGCATTCGATCATCCACTACTCAAGGATCATAAGATTCAAATGGTTCCAAGCTCATTTACAGAAGATTTTATAAGTTATAAAAACATTTCAACATCCATTTCTCGAGATTCGAAAATTAATAATGAGTTTCAGAATAAACGATGCCCACCAGGAACAATACCTGTCCGCAGGACAAAGAAAAATGACTTACTTAATGCCCAAAATCTTTTACGAAAGACCGATCCAGTCGATACAAATGCTTACACTCTCTCGCATATGAACCATCATGTAAGTATTGTTTTCGATTCCTAATTTTGTTGCCGTTTTTCCTGATTAATTATCGTAAAGAAGGGTTTGGATTTTACCGATATGCTCGGTAGTATATAATCTCAAAGTTATTATTACACTCACATGTTTTTCCATATCACGAACAGGTGCATTTTTTCCTTATTTTTTCTTTTACATTTTTTTGACAGAACAAGTACATATTGTTTGGTTTGGATTTTTATGCAAAACCCGTAGGACAAATGGCATAAGCTTGGTTATGTGGTTACAATTATTACTGTTATAGAAATTTTTGGTGAAATTTCCAGATGAACAACATCAAAACCACCTCTTTGCAAAGATTAGGCTCTACTTTCCAGGATTTGGAGGAGTTAGTTTGTATTTTTTTTTTTTTTTTGAGGAGGTGTTTTAGTATTGTCCATTTTAACGATAATAAAGAGATCACAACATGTAGTGGAGATTGATGTGGGGTTATTTTTTCTTAAATTATATCACCTAATTTCTTCGGGTATTCAAGGGTATTTTGAGTTTTCCCCCCTAAATGAATTAGTGGTTGATCTTTCCCCCTAACTTATTAATATTAGCAACTTTCCCACCTAAAACAATATTTTTGACGATTATATCCTTAGTGCGAGCATACGAAACACATGTGTATTGACTATTTTTTTTTTATCTTAAACTCCCTATTTTACGACTCATGTGGCCATGAATCACGTATGGCTTAGTGTTATGAAAGGATCAAAAAAAAAAAAAAAAAAGGCTTCTATGAATCGCCACTAAAGCACGTACGAGATTAGAATGATGTTTTTGTTTCTTTCTTCCATTTCTTCGTTGATGGAGAAATTAGGTTAGGGTTATTTTTTCGTTTTTCAGTTGTTGGATGTGGTTTTAGCTCGTCTTAAGTTCGTGTCTATTGGGGTTCCGATCAATTTCTTATGCTTATTCTCAAAGTGGAAGATTGAAATGGATGTAGTGAAGCTTTTGGTTCGATTGAGAGTATCACGTACAGATTCGGGCGAACAACAAAAAATGTCAATTATAGATTTGAAATGGGGTAGGATACCTGACGTAAGGAAAAGGTATTTGAGAAGATTTGGTATCCATTAATGTAGGTTTAAGATTTACTTTTCATAGGAACGACCATCACATAAATTAGGTTTGTGCTTGTAAGGATGATCACACAATTAATGGTATCTCATATGCAGATGGTGGGCAAGTTGTTGTTTACTTACTATGAATCGTATTTAGTATTCAAAAACTTTAATATCTATTGTCCATTATTTGATGTACTCAAATTTGTAGCCAAAGATTCTAATGTCCACCATGTATCTTGGTTCATGGTGTATCACTTTAATGGCAACACTAACATAAGAACAATGACGGATTTCGAGTTCTCCTATTTTGACCCTAAAAGATTGATCGATTCTGGGTTCTATTAAAAAAAAAAAGTCTGTTTCAATGAGGGTTCCAGAATTAGGCGTGCCAAACATGTGAGGGTAAATTAAGAAGTTTCAAGCGAAAAAAATACGTATTTGATACACTTGTGTAACTCGCATGCAAACAGTAAGGTTATAATTGTCAGAAAAATAATTTTAGGGAGGGAAGTTGCTAGTATAATAAGTTGGGGGGGGACTCAATCACTAATTTATTTAGGGGGTAAACTCAAAAACCCAGGTATTCAATAATAAAATAAACTTTTATCGTGGGAATTTATCTATCTAATTATAAGATATTGTATATGTTTTTTTTTTTCTATTTGTAGTTTGTATCTGTCGAAGAACTTAGCGAAGGAAAATCATATTTTGGGGGCGGAGCTAATATTAGTATACACGGGCTTGAACTAAACTCCGATGAATTCAGCACAGCTCAAATTTGGATACAAAATGGCCCTCCAGAATTATTAAATAGCATTGAGTTTGGGTGGATGGTAAGTCATCCATTTTTAATACTTAAATTATTTATATTAACATTTATCAATAATATATTTTTCAATTTATTTACTTTCAGACATATCCTAAACTCTTTGGTGATTTTCGCAGTCGGTTATTTGGCTACTGGACGGTAATTCATTCTCTAATTGTTTCTTACTTTATCCTCTTATGCCTTATTCAACTTTATCTCCCTCAATGATTTTCTAGTATTGTAAAATTTCGATAAACAAATAGTTTGGACTGCTAAATTCTATATAATAAAGTATTAAATTATCGATAAACTAATAAGTTATTAATACTTTGAAACATTCCAAGATTAATTTAATTTTAAAAAATTAGTTTATGGATTTTCTAATAATTAAATATATCTAGTGATCTTATTTTCAATTCAAATAATTTCTAACTCATCTATGATAATGGCATAATATATTGCTAATCATGTGCCTATGCATGTGTGTGTAAATAAATACATCTATATAGTTTGATTGAAGACTTCTCAAATGACTGAAAAAATGAGATGAAGTCCGATGTTATGTTAATGAGGAAAAGAAACAATCAACTTTGGAATCCTAATTTAATATATAAGGCACATAACGTAGTGCCACTATACTGATTATTCATTTTATTTTATTTCATGGTGAAAACTTAAAATTATTATTATCTTATAATATTAGCAGGGTTATTAATTTAGCACAACTGGCTTGGAAAATTATGCTCCATTCGTCCTACTATTAGATGACCTATTTATTTTTAGATGTCGTCCCATAATCGATGACCTATTGCACTAAACAAGGGGATATTTCTAAAATTATCTGTTCATTTGATTATTTTTGTATAAGAAATATGTATAATTTAATAGGCATGTTTATATTCGTTACTTAGATGTTTTAAAATTCTTTCCAATGGTATAAAGTTTGCGGAGATCCGTGGTACAATTTGAGAGATAAATTAGTTTTAAATTTTACTAGTTATTGTCTAGAAGGGTGTAATTGTGAAAATACTTAAAAATACTATTTTCCCTTTCTTGCCTTAAGAATTGTGCAAACTTCAACTAGGTCATCTAATAATAGGATGGAGGGAGTATTACTTTAACTAAGTTATTAATTTATCCCAGATAAATTTAACAAAGTTTAATTGTATAATCATATATCTGTTATCTACTGCTAAAAGCTTGAGATTTAACCACCTCCTTAAGATTAACTTGATATAGTAATTAATTATTATTTTTATTTACCATATGTACAGACCGATGCTGGCAAACAAACAGGTTGTTTCAATATGCTTTGTCCTGGTTTCGTTCAAGTCCATGGTGAAATAACTTTTGGTGAAAATATAGACCCAATATCTGTCTATGGAGAAGATGCGTGGGTAATGTCTTTCCAAGTACGTCGGGTAAGTGCGAACCATTTCTAGTTTAGAAGTTTAGTAAATGAAACTTTATATAAGTACTTAGAATGATGAAGTTTATATACATTTTTATCCCCAATATAAGTTGATTTTCTTGGATTATATCTTCACAAAAAATTAACAGGACCCACAAACTGGTAACTGGTGGTTGATCGTTGACGGCATCAATATTGGATATTGGCCAAAGGAAATCTTTACTCATTTAGCAAACAATGCTTCAGTTATACGATATGGAGGCATAGCAGGGGCAAAATATCAAATGCCAACACCGCCGATGGGAAATGGATATTTACCTCAACTCCAAGACTTTTTGAAGACAGCTTATATGACTAGAATGAAATACGTTGACGAAAAAGGGCAATTTGTGAACATAAACCCATACGGAGTACAAAGTAAGCAAGATACAACATTAGATTGCTATAATATTTTGTTCGCAGGTAATTTAGGATCAGACTGGGAGATATCAATGGCATTCGGAGGACCTGGTGGCATGTGTCCATAGAATTTAGTACAACTGAATAATATTTAAATTCGTTTCTTGTAGTGGAAAGATCTTTTTTAAATTTCGAGTATCTTTTTCTTTGGATATACTTCCTTCAATTTGGAAAATATTGCAGTGGACAATATAGAGAAAGTAAAGAGGCAAAGAGAGGTTTCTATTGTCAAGATAATAGGGTTGCATGGATCCGATTTCCTTTATATACATGTGGTATACTCTAGGTAACTATATGGACCGAAAATCCATGGGCCGGTAGACTCTGTAACACCCACTCTTGTGCGGTTCAATAATAAAACTTTATACATAGTGCCTCACATATAGTGCTTTGAATGTATTTCTTCAAATGTCGTTCTCTCCTTGATGACTTATGCCGAAATCAATTGCTTTACTAAAACTTTGACAAGGAAAAACACCAACGGGATAAAACCTTGGTACAAATCTTCACATGTAGTACTTCACATGTTGTCTCGTACCTTACATGTAGTTCATCACATGCAATACGATCTTCAAAGATCGATGAGTCTAAGTTACTTGCCTCATTAAAACTTCGTCAGGAAAACCTAGAGGGACAAAACCTGAACTAAACAAAAAAAAGTATAATATTAAGCAAACTTAGAACATAGTTGGACTCAAATATGTTGCCTCATTAAAACCTTGACAAGGAAAACCCAGTGGGATAAAACCTTGCTCCGTTGGACTCGAATATGTTGCCTCAACGTGACATATGCAAGTAAAGGTGATCTGTTGCAGATATATAATCACTTTGCTCCGTTGAAGTTGACTAGTTGCTTCACAACTCTTAAGGAAGAAAATCCTCATGGGAAAGACAATAGCCTTGGATGAGAAATTACATCCCGATGTTTATTGTTGCCTCATTAAAAACTTTACCGAGTAACAAAAACATGTGGGATAAAGAAACCTCGGTGAAGGAAAATAGTTCAACACACCATTAAATGCTCCCCCTGATGTCAGACAATTTTCATTAGTCTAATGCAGTCAAAAGGATCACACTTTACTTTGGTGACTTAAATGTTTATAAGACCATGTTGTTGATTCTGGAAGTTACGTTGCTTAATAGAATATTGTGTTTCATTTCTTTGATTCAGATATATTCAGTAATATCAACGCGATCTTAACATGTTCTTCTTTTAACATCATATCCAAATTTTTAAAACAAAGAAACAACAAAATTTCAAACACTTTCGTAGAGTATTCTTGAAATACTTGTTCAAGAGGAGAGTATCTAAATTATATGAAACTTATGTTCGCTTTGTTTAAAGACTTCTTTGAGATCAAGAAATGTCTACAAGTACCATTGGCGAGAAATTAGAATCGTATTGTGGTTTAATTTTTGATTATTTAATTAATTGACTAACGGTAAGTTGAAACTTGATTGATCTAGTCTGTTTATTTTGTGATCTTTCTCTTCTGATATAAGGATGGTGGTTGATGGTGGTCATATGTGTTGTTGATGGTTGTGGTCGATAGTGGTGGTTTTCCAAGATCTTGGTCGAAGGTGGTGGTAGACGATGGTTGTGGTCATAGGTAGTGGTGGGTAGTGGTGATAAGGACGTTATTTTATTATGTATGTATGTATGTATATATATATACATATATATCCATAAATTTTTTTATCTTTCTTGCATAAGGATATGAAAACAGTTTTATATTTTGGGCTTAGATTTAAACTTGTTTTAATTAAGGGCTTGATGTTATGGGTAATCGATGGATGGGCCTTAGGCAGACTAATTCCTAATCAAACTCAAACCTTTTGTGTCACTGGTAGGCGTGAGCATGGGCCGGTATGGACCGGTTTTTACCTCATCCGCATCCAATCTAATTCGCTACGGATTTGCATCCAATGAATGCACGGATGAACGGATTGGGTGAGGATAATCCAATATATTTGTGTTAGTTAAAATTTATAATTGTCATTCCTTTTTAATTCGAAAAAGTGAAACCAAAATACAATCATTTCAGAAAACTAGAAGGAATCCTAGCAACTAGCTGGGCTCCAACTCCCTTCTGAATAACAATACCTAAATAAAGCCAATTATATATAGAACCTACACATTCTATATACATATAAATATAGAAGTGTCACGGACAACACTCCAAGCAAACACCTTAAAAATTCCAAAACTATCTATATATTTCTAGAAACTATATAAACGCCTTAATCTAACGGGTATGGATGTCCAACGGATTTTCAAGTTTGCATCCGTGCCAAATCCGTAATCCGTTGGATTTCAGAAATCCCATCCGCATCCAACCCATTAGCGGACGGTCTGGACATCTATCAACAAAAATACGGTTGGTCCCTATTAAATCCGTGGATTACGGTTAAAATGCTCACCCCTAGGACTCACTGGTCAGTGGATTACATCCTAAAATTTAGGTTTCCTTAGGAACGTTCCTAATAGCATCTCCAAGAGAAGGTGCAAAAAATCATTTTTTATTTAGTCCTTTTACTTGTGGGGTCTACACATAGAGTAAATATAGGACCTCATATCTAAAAACCATCTCAAACAGTGAGAATTGCGACCCTTAAAATTAAAAGAAAATTAGTTAAAAACATAACGTGGAGGTGCAACCGGAGGTGTAGATAACACTTTCTTGAACACCTTCATATTTAGTAATTCTTCCTTCCTAACTTGTAGGACCCTACTGTTGGAGATGAATTTATGCCAAACGGGGGTCTAAAATCCTATGTGTCGCTAAAAATAAATAAGTCCACCCTCAGTTGGAGATGCTCTAGGGCAAGAAGTTTAAATCTAAAATTTAGGTTAACCGATCCCAAAGAGCGAGGTTGAACCGTTGAAGCGCGTATTGACTAGACCTGGCCTGTAACCCTTTTTTTTATAAAAAAATGTCACAAAGGTTATAATTTTCCCTTATAAAATAAAAATGAAAATTGTTGGTTGAGTCCACCGATTCAACAGTTAAACCATGGTATGTGTCACATGCCCATTTAATCGCCTAAAATTTTCATGGGTCATGACCGGCAACGATTGTGGTTCAGTGAATCAACTTCACCCAAAATCATTCAGCCTTGCATACTTGCACCAAAGTACGCATCTGCCTTTACTCATAAGGCATTGCACAACAGAAGTCTTTTCTTATTTCTCTCCAACTCTTCATGCCCCCATAAGCATAAGAGGTTCTGCCATGTACTTAACCAATTCTCACACAACATCAGCAACATAATGAACACAAAGGATACTGCAACAAACCCATTTTATTGCACTAAAGGAAGATTACAAAACTCGTCCATCACATGGACCAAAACAGGCCATTCACCCTCTTGGTGAATGCCTAACACTCTCTACAATCAGTGGTTCTTCTCTCAATTGAATAAAACTAACATTATTGATCCCTAAGCTATTTATACAAGCTAATGATCATGCCAAAACTTCTGTGCAACCGCTTGCACATCCTACAGACGACCACATGTGCACAGGTAGTTTCCATAACCGCATAAAGTGTGCATAACTGACTAGCCTTTACCATCTTCTGCCAAATCACGACACACCTGTCCCAAACGGCTGTATACACTCTAATATGGTTATAAATTCAATTTATAACCGTTCCACCTTGTCTCACTTCATTGGCATGCTCGCAAAGACAATAACCAACACTTGAGCTATAATGTGCCACTTTTACACCAATTTTATGCACCACTGCATATGGACTTGATCTGAACTTGCTAAGACATCTTAGTTAATCCAAATTCATGCCAACATGACTTCCAATTGATGCCAATATGTGCCATATGCTCATATACGTTATTCTTGCTTAACTTAGCCAATTTGCTTGACAATAGTAATGCCACTCTTGCATTACTAGCTTGTTTGCATTGTTCAAGCTTTGGAATGACCTTGAACTAATGCCATAGACCAACTCCTGGCCTATTCTTCACTCTTGCATCATCCTTGAGTTTGGTCCAACTCAATTCCACGGATATGCATCGATGCCAACATCGCATGTTACATTTGTCAACTTTGGCCTCGTCTTGCCTTTCCTTCAAGGAAGCTTCATTGTGTCGGCCAATAAGCTTCATTACTTAGCCAAATGTCTTTACAGTGTAGCGCCACCTTTGCGCTTCACTTTCCCTGCAGGATTCCACTATTTTAGTGCTTGACAGTCTATACAGTATACCGCTATTATGGCCTGCATTGCGTTATTATGGCTTCGCATTGCACCATTACGACGGAACTCTGACTTGGCCTGCAATACTGTAACGCGTAATCATTGTGCGTCACTTACAGCCATGTCATACCCCCCCCCCACCTAATCCGTTCAACGCCCTCGTTGAACGCAACAAAGTATACACGTTATACTTGTTCTCTGGCCTTGTACACTTCTGAGCCCTTCTCAGAAATCAGCAAACTTTTCTTTGGCCTTTAACCTTGCCAAAACTTCTCTGCCTAGTACTTTATGCCATCACTTAGCTTTACTCCCTTGCCATTGATCCTACTGATCTTGAACTTTTGTTGTTGCGTCGCGACCGCTTCCAACTCCATCTCAAGTCATATATCAACACCCAAATGCAACTCTGAAATTCCTCTTGCCAACTCCCTGAAGTAGACTTGAATTTCACTTGAGTCATTTTAAGCCTAAGTATACGCAAGCAATGATTCTTATCAATTGATCACACTGATCATTGCCATAGTCTTATGCCTTCATTTTCCGACTTTAGTTGCACCACGCAACTTGACAGGACTTATACAAAACTTGACTTCAATTCTTCAGTCGTATGCGCCTACGCCAAATCATGCCATGCCTTAAGGCATGCACCCTATGATTACGTACCACTCTTGGTATGCGCCACAATCTATAGCCTTTGCTGCACCTTGCAAATATCAGCACTTTCACTAGATTTGGCCTCCAAATCATATTGCAAACTTTACCTTCTTAGACTTGCATCATCTGTATGCCAAAGAACCTTCACCTTGTTGTTTCCTTGCTTGCATTGTCGCAACATTATGATTGAAATGCATGACTCTGGTATAGTTATGACTTAGGATACCCCTGACATCAGACCGTTTTTTTAAACCAGGCATCCTCTTCACGTGCCTTTGAAACTAGCAACTTAAGCATCACTTTCTCTTTCAAACTGCTACGCTTTAATGTAGCGTAAAAACAACATCATGTTCTTCCTAACTATGAGTTACTCTTAACTCATATACTTAATGGACTTACATCTTCATTCTTGCTGCATTACTCCATGCTATCGCTGCCATATGCCACTGCACTTCCACATAACTCTCAATAGCAAACTCGACTATGCCACCAACTCTTTTATTTGCTTCTTTCACTTTCAACGTCTTCTATTACATATTTTGGCTTAATATGCTGTGTAGCATCTGGCCGGTTGTCAGCCGACACAAATATAAATTACACTTTCTTACTACTCAAAATATAAATATAGCAAGGGCAAGAAAGGATCGATCCCACAGAGAGGTCTAGGTTGTCAAATTGTTATGGTTTCCTATATAAAACACCGAGGATTTTATGATTGTGTAAATAAAAATAAACAAAAAGCAAATAAAGTACGCAAATCAAGAATGTGAAATATTGGATAAAGGTTTCATCTTCAATTGTAAACAAGTTTATGAATATATGAATATAATTCGTATTTAATCTCGCTATCGTCAAAAGCCATAGAATACCTTATTGCAAGAATACTCAGTAAATTTCTTAAGTTATCAACACACACATTAGAGTGCGTATGTGAAATCTACCTAAAGAATAACCTAACGCCTTGCGCTAATCAAGTTCAATTCCTAGGAGCATTAAGTTTCAGAAATAGGCTAATCAATGCAATTGTAATACATTGTGCAAACAATTCAACAAAGGTCAATTTCTACATATGACTACGAGGATGTATCACTACAACCTAGAATCATATCATGCTACTCGTATTCAAGGTTATCGCTTGATGAAAACCCTAAAATAGCTATAGATATGGATGTGAGTTCAATCAATTCTAGACTCGACTAAACAAACATTCAATCATATTGCAATACTTCAATCATGCAATTATTATAACCCGTAGAAATCAAACGATAATATTGAAAGAAAACTAATTCATAAAAATCATAATTTGGTTGCAAAATCCAACTACATCTTCAACCAATAATAAAAACTTAGTTACTTGTGTTTTTGGAAATCATCATAAAGAGTTTAGAAGAACCTATCATGTGAAACCCTAGAAAACAAGTAGAAGTCTCCCTCATGGAGATATATCTAGGTTTGAGAAAGACTTTTCTATTTATATGCTTCTCCCCAAAAGGATACTCTTTCCAAGTTTAGGTTTTCTCAAAACCCATCTCCAAGTGGTCCACCAAGCCCATGTGTGGAAAATAAGTCTCTGGATGGGTGAAAACTGGTCGCCGAATTTGATGACGTCATCACCGGAATCCGGTCACCGGTCGCCGGAATCCGATCGCCGGAAAAATGTCTCAGGCCACTTAGTCTTCGGAAACTATCACCAGGCCAACTGTATACTTCCATTACCTCAACTCTCCTTCTCTGCAGTCCATACATTCACAAAATCATCCAAACCAATTCTTTCTTTCTTGCGAAAACGCGCCTAAAAGCGTGACCCGTAGCACATATGTCCGGCCGTCGACTCTTGCATCCGACTCGTACCCCCCCATGATTCACTGAAATATTACGATCGACACTTTAACCTCTGAAATACGGCATCCCGGGCTAGTACCACCGGTGCACCAAGTCTACCCCGTTTTCGCACTGCGACTGCACTTCAAAATCCATTCCCTCTCAGTTTATAAAAGTACCAGCTTCTCTAATCCCAGCTACAATTTGCACATCATCTCAGTCATACCACCTACCCCATTGTTTCTCTGTCGCATCTCGCACCTGCATAAATCTGTTTCCAAAACCGCAAGCTCATTCTCAACTGCAGCTACCATTTCCCAGTTCATGCCTGCAACAATCCATTCATCTCTTCTCACACTGAAATAAGTCACTAGTGCAGTGACTGCAGTCCAGCCATCTTGGTTGTGCCTCCTTGCTGGTTCCATTGCATCTCCATGATCTTTCGCCACCTGCGACAAACCCTTCTCTAGTATCACCATTGCAGCGTGCCATCATTTGAGCTCACCTCTGCCATTCAAACTCACCACATACAAAGATCGGTTTTCCTTATACTATTCACATTTGTAATATTCCAGTGTCGGATTCATGTGCACATCCACTTCCCTTGAGACTCACCCATTCCAGCTTCTCAAGCCATGACCATGGCAATACATGCCACAAAAAACCAGCGCCACCAATATGCAGTCCATCTCCATTCTCCCGTTGCAATTGATGTACGATCAAGAATACCATTAACCAATAGTCCATCACTTCCATTGCAGCAGTTCCGACCAGCATCCATCTCCGTTCAAGTATCGGCAGTTCGATGCCATCTCTTGCAATACCAGCCTCAATTCCAGCTGCACTTCAATTCTCATTTAACCGCAACACAATTTATCAATGTAACCCCATGGCAGCAACATGCACCACTGTGTATTCAATTCTCGCCATCAGCATCACTTTCTCGGCTTTCCATTTCAGGTACTCAACTCCAAGCCATCTCCTCACCCATTCTTCCAATCATCACCAGACCATCACCCATTTTCCACAGTGACGCTACCGAGTCTGCTCCAGTTCAACCACGGCAAAACCATCATCAACCGCGCACAAGATCCGCTCTGTTACACCTCTAGCTTATCCATAACAACCTTAATACCACCAGCAGCATATCATACATCCTTTCGAACTCAACACTACCACCCACTGCGATTGACTCCTGCGAGGTCAAACACCTCAAGCTCATAACTGCAACATTCTTCTTCCCTGAATTCCTCTCTAACCATCCATACAAATTCAGTTCACTCAGCTGTATTGTCACAGAACCACTAGCTCTTGCGCATCACTTCACCTGCGTCAACCACTCCAACTGCACCGAGATCATACCCCTTTCTCCTTATGATCTCACCAGCTGCAATCTACACAAACTCAAACATCTCTCAGATGAACTTGCGAGCCACTGGACTTTGGTTAGCCGGCGGTGAGGACTTGGTTGAGAACAGGTTCACTGAGGCCTTTCTACAAACATATCATGTGCCTGAAACTTGTAATCGAGAGCTAGCACATTTTTTTGTCATATGAGCTCTCCAATCCCTGCAATGTGAAATGGACCATCACACATTCAATCACACGCATTCATAGTCTCAAAGACATCCATTAATCGCATCATTCATCAAAGATAACAGCTTGTCTTGGCTGGAAGAATCATGACCAAATCTTCACTGTACCTTCATAACTTGCTGTACATTTGAATCAGCAAGAACCCAACTTTCTACCTCCTTCACAGACTCTAAAACACTTCGATTCATAGCCATTCAGGCACAAATCAAATGGCAGACAACACTTTTTCCTCCATGTCTTTCCGGTGATAAACCAAACAAACCAAAACGATCCCTGGTTCGTATTCTTGACTTCAAATCCTGTCCTAAACCATCGAGCATATCACGAATCATGGCTTGTAAAGGCAAGACTTGGTGCACCGCAAGAAGAAACGGCAGAAAAACTTAGGTTGTGAACTGAGAATAACTCTCAACCAAGTTCTCTGGTACAAGCTTATAGGAAGGGAGGTGCCCCTTAACGAGTTGTCGTCTGCACTTAACAATCCTCATTCACTGTCAGTCTCACCGGACCGACGGTTCATTTCTGTTCTGCGGCTGCCCCGAGTAATTGTCTTTGTCTGTCTTTACTTGATCTGTCTTTGTCTCACTTTTGCGACAACTTTAACTTGCTTCAGAGGCTTCTAACTTCCTCATACGAGATCGGAATAACCTCGTTCTTTCGCCTTTGCCTTCGTCTTTTCGTCCTCTTCAAGGTGATACAAAGAAATTCCGGATTTGAGCGAGTTCCGCTTCTTTTTTCTCCGATGACTCCAAAACACCTAATACACTCAAAAGCGAACATAAGATACATAATTCACACGAAAAATAGCAAAGAAAGCATAAATACTAGATATTAAATTAGGTGTTTATCACACCTATCAAATTCCCCCACACTTAGACTTTGCTAGTCCTCGAGCAAATCAAACAAAACAAAACAAAAACAAATACATACAACTCCGTGACGTCGAGGCTACGGTTAATTTTAGCATAAATAACAAGCCTTTAAACCCCTAGGTGTCCCTAGTGGACGAGTTATAGTCTCGTGAAGGTTTACAAGAGGTCTGCCTACAAAACCAATATTTCCAACTCCGTCTATTTGTGACAAATCAATGAACGAATCCAAAATGACTACAGGAGGAGGTACCTTGCAAATTCAATTCAATTATTAGTAAATAAACTCTAATTAGATAGTCGAACAAGCCACAATACTCGGAAACTAACAAACCACAATCACAATGAAAAGATTAAGAAGATGAATATAGATGTAGATGTTGGCGAATGTTCACAAGTGTTCGATTTTTCCCATATATGTCTGAAGGTCACTGCTAAGATGAACCTATGCCTATTGGATTGAGCTACTTGGTCAATTCTAGTGTCAACACACTGGCATATACAAGGGAACCAGGAGTGACTTTATTCACCAAATATAAAACTTCCTTTTCTTTTTCTTTTCTTTTTTTTTTTTTTTATACGGCATGATTAGATCAAACTGGATCCAAGCGCATGCTTCTTGTCAGCAAGTACATGATAGTTGCCTTGGATCCTGCATTCCACGCTTGTTTAGGCGACGGAGACAGGGACTACGTTTCACACATACTGCTATTCCCAAGTGTCTTTTTATTACGTTTGGTCTAATTGGTCGGTGTCTTTTTTTTTTTTTTCTATATATATTTTTTCATTTTTTTTTTCTTGTTCAATTTTTTTTTTCTAGTAACTCAATCACTCTATTTCATCCTAGCAGTAATAACACGTCGATTTTTAGTGACCCACCAAAGCACTTAGAGAACAATAGATAAATATGGAAAAGTAAAAATAGAATGCAATATGGTGATATTCCGAGATATGGTAACAACTATCATGTTAATTGTGATTTCTGAGCTATGTTCGTCCCCTTTATTTAATTGGTTCCTCAACTCCTGCATTAAAAATGGTTCCATCCACTAATGGTGTCATCCTAACGGCACAAGTTCTAGATTTCGGAGTTCAAAAAGCACAGATTTTTTCTTGGTTTTTCTATTTTTCTCATTTTTTTGTTGTTGTTGTTGTTGTTGTTTTTTTTTTTTTTTTTTTTTTATGCATAAAACAAACTAAAACATATAAATGCTCCCCCACACTTAAACTTTACATTGTCCTCAATGTAAAATTGAATAAATCCAAAGAAAGTCCAAGGTGGAAAATTCGCAAATAATATGCAAAAACAAAGAAAATAAAGATAAAAGCAAATGCATAAAAGTAAAAAGATAAGGATAAAGATACAAAACCGGTGGGTTGCCTCCCACTTAGCGCTTGTTTTAAAGTCGACGGCCCGACTTAGCTTCTTGTAAAATTCATTCCCCATACACCAATAATCCGAAAAGTTGGGGATCCTTCCATAGAATCTGTTTTTCAAACACTAGCTTCGCACAAATATTAGTAATATAAAACAGAAACGAAGATATGAACCGATAAAAGTTTCCCCCACACTTATTCTTGTCCACACATGGAAGTGCATAAAGAATATAGGAGTCGGGTACTTCTATGGTTTCTTGTCCCAAAACCTGCATAGTATGAGAATCAAGTATCTCTAATGGTGGATATCGAGAAACAAAATCATTCAACAATACTCTCGAAGCACATACATTCAAACCAATAAGAGGTAAAGGAGAAGAAATAATAGGCAACGGGTTAGACAAACCTTGCACAATCTCTTGTATTACGGAATCCTCTTCATCCTTGAAAAACTCAAGTGAATTATTCACCTCATGTATATCATGGTCCTCTATCAAACCTTGCAACCATTCTTCGTCCGTTTCTGCCGTAACCAAAGTCTCGACATAAACATCATCATTAAAATCATATGCAAGCTCAATTGGGTCTTCCATAATATTGGTCATAACGGTCTCATTCTCAACATACTCCTCTTTATTGTAAGGCACATACTCTTTTGCGGATCCAAATTTTATTATAAGAAACTTTTCTAGAACACTCGAAAATGCATCATCCTCAAGCTCCGCCCTTTGAATAGGCTCTTGATCATTATTAAGATCAATGCTTGAGTAATCTACACAAGTGTCGACATACTCCTCTTCGTATTCATCTTGATCCCAAAAAGACTCCATTGTACACTCCTCGGGGATGTCACCATGAATTGGTTTAGGCAATGTATTTTCATAATAATCATCACTATCATAGTCAACATAAGATTGTTCATCGCTGAATTTAGTGTTGCTAATCTCTAACTCATCCTTTTGAATAGGTGAATGATCATTATTACGATCAAGAGTTGAGTTAACTACACAAATATCAACAAAAGTCCCCGAAGGTTCGCCTTTTTCAACATAATTATTCATTTCCTCCTTGTATTCTTCAATGCCTTGTCTTAAAGTGGAAACACCTTTTTGAAGCTCTTGGAGTGTTCCATCCAAATTCTGAATATAGTGTTCCATTTGTTTGTAAAGCTCATTCGACAAAGAAAAAGTAGAATTACTTACTTGAAAGTATTGTTAGGCCAATTATATTCCCTTTGAATGGGTGGATGATCATAACTACGATCGTAAAGCGGGCCAAACATACTATGAGCACACTCGGTCGATGAAATTGGTTCCACGCTTGGTTGTCTACGAATTGACTCCATGTTGTCCATAAATTGTTGCATTTCATCTACCAAACTAGAAGAAATATGAATAGGAGTACAAGTATCATCCCCTCTTTGTGGTTTCTCACTTACATACCCACCGTAAGAAGGTTGGAATGTATGAGAACAACTAAAAGGGTACGTGGAGTATTGACCATAACCAAAGGATTGGTTGTGATTGTACTCCCCGTAAGGGTGATAGTCTTCATGTTGTTGAGGTTGAAAGCCGTATTGATTGCTCCAATATGCTCCGTCCATAGAAATTGGTACCTGAAACGAGATTCTCAAAACTCGGTTAAGAACCAAAGAATAAGAAAAAGTAAAACAAAAATAAGAAACCAAAAACAATTAACAACCGCTGCCTCCCCGGCAGCGGCGCCAAAATTTGGCCGGTTGTCAGCCGACACAAATATAAATTACACTTTCTTACTACTCAAAATATAAATATAGCAAGGGCAAGAAAGGATCGATCCTGAGAGAGGTCTAGGTTGTCAAATTGTTATGGTTTCCTATATAAAACACCGAGGATTTTATGATTGTGTAAATAAAAATAAACAAAAAAGCAAATAAAGTACGCAAATCAAGAATGTGAAATATTGGATAAAGGTTTCATCTTCAATTGTAAACAAGTTTATGAATATATGAATATAATTCGTATTTAATCTCGCTATCGTCAAAAGCCATAGAATACCTTATTGCAAGAATACTCCGTAAATTTCTTAAGTTATCAACACACACATTAGAGCTGCGTATGTGAAATCTACCTAAAGAATAACCTAACGCCTTGCGCTAATCAAGTTCAATTCCTAGGAGCATTAAGTTTCAGAAATAGGCTAATCAATGCAATTGTAATACATTGTGCAAACAATTCGAACAAAGGTCAATTTCTACATATGACTACGAGGATGTATCACTACAACCTAGAATCATATCATGCTACTCGTATTCAAGGTTATCGCTTGATGAAAACCCTAAAATAGCTATAGATATGGATGTGAGTTCAATCAATTCTAGACTCGACTAAACAAACATTCAATCATATTGCAATACTTCAATCATGCAATTATTATAACCCGTAGAAATCAAACGATAATATTGAAAGAAAACTAATTCATAAAAATCATAATTTGGTTGCAAAATCCAACTACATCTTCAACCAATAATAAAAACTTAGTTACTTGTGTTTTTGGAAATCATCATAAAGAGTTTAGAAGAACCTATCATGTGAAACCCTAGAAAACAAGTAGAAGTCTCCCTCATGGAGATATATCTAGGTTTGAGAAAGACTTTTCTATTTATATGCTTCTCCCCAAAAGGATACTCTTTCCAAGTTTAGGTTTTCTCAAAACCCATCTCCAAGTGGTCCACCAAGCCCATGTGTGGAAAATAAGTCTCTGGATGGGTGAAAACTGGTCGCCGAATTTGATGACGTCATCACCGGAATCCGGAATCCGATCGCCGGAAAAATGTCTCAGGCCACTTAGTCTTCGGAAACTATCACCAGGCCAATTGTATACTTCCATTACCTCAACTCTCCTTCTCTGCAGTCCATACATTCACAAAATCATCCAAACCAATTCTTTCTTTCTCATAAAAACGCGCCTAAAAGCGTGACCCGAAGACATATGTCCCGGCCGTCGACTCTTGCATCCGACTGTACCCCCACCCACGATTCACTGAAATATTACGATCGACACTTTAACCTCTAAAATACGGCATCCGGGCTAGTACCACCGGTGCACCAAGTCTACCCGTTTCGACCGCGACCGCACTTCAAAATCCATTCCTCTCGGTTTATAAAAGTACGACTTCTCTAATCCCAGCTACAATTTGCACATCATCTCAGTCATACCACCTACCCCATTGTTTCTCTGTCGCATCTCGCACCTGCATAAATCTGTTTCCAAAACCGCAAGCTCATTCTCAACTGCAGCTACCATTTCCCAGTTCATGCCTGCAACAATCCATTCATCTCTTCTCATACTTAAATAAGTCACTAGTGCGGTGGATCGCAGTCCCGACCCATCTTGGCTGTGCCTCCTTGCTGGTTCCATTGCATCTCCATGATCTTTACGCCACCTGCGACAAACCCTTCTCTAGTATCAGCTGCAGCGTGCCATCATTTGAGCTCACCTCTGCCATTCAAACTCACCACATACAGCATCAGTTCCTTGCTATACTATTCACAGCTGCAATATTCCAGTGTCGGATTCATGTGCACATCCACTTCCCGCAGACTCACCCATTCCAGCTTCTCAAGCCATGACCATGGCAATACATGCCACAACAAACCAGCGCCACCAATATGCAGTCCATCTCCATTCTCCCGTTGCAATTGATGTACGATCAAGAATACCATTAACCAATAGTCCATCACTTCCATTGCAGCAGTTCCGACCAGCATCCATCTCCGTTCAAGTATCGGCAGTTCGATGCCATCTCTTGCAATACCAGCCTCAATTCCAGCTGCACTTCAATTCTCATTTAACCGCAACACAGCTGTCAATGTAACCCCATGGCAGCAACAACACCACCTATGTATTCAATTACTGCCATCATCATCACTTTCTCGGCTTTCCATTTCAGGTACTCAACTCCAAGCCATCTCCTCAACCCATTCTTCCAATCATCACCAGACCATCACCCATTTTCCACAGTTCTGCTACCAGTTCCTGCTCCAGTTCAACACGGCAAAACCATCATCAACCGCGCACAGCATCCGCTCCTGTTACACCTCTAGCTTATCCATAACAACCTCAATACCACCAGCAGCATATCATACATCCTTTCGAACTCAACACTACCACCCATGCGATTGACTCTGCGAGGTCAAACACCTCAAGCTCATTCGCAACATTCTTCTTCCCTGAATTCCTCTCTAACCATCCATATAAATTCAGTTCACTCAGCTTGTATTGTCACAGAACCACTAGCTCCTCGCGCATCACTTCACCTACGTCAACCACTCCGAACCGCACCCAGATCATACCCCTTTCTCCTTATGAGCTCACCAAATGCAATCTACACAAACTCAAACATCTCTCGGATGAACTTGCGAGCCATGGACTTTGGTTAGTGGCGGTGAGGACTTGTTGAGAACAGGTTCACCGAGGCCTTTCTACAAACCTATCATGTGCCCGAAACTTGTAATCGAGAGCTAGCACATTTTGTTGTCATATGAGCTCTCCAATCCCTGCAATGTGAAATGGACCATCACACATTCAATCACACGCATTCATAGTCTCAAAGACATCCATTAATCGCATCATTCATCACAGGCAACAGCTTGTCTTGGCTGGGAGAATCATGACCAAATCTTCACTGTATCTTCATAACTTGTTGTACATTTGAATCAGCAAGAACCCAACTTTCTACCTCCTTCACAGACTCTAAAACACTTCGATTCATAGCCATTCAGGCACAAATCAAATGGCAGACAACACTTTTCCTCCATGTCTTTCCGGTGATAAACCAAACAAACCAAAACGATCCCTGGTTCGTATTCTTGACTTCAAATCCTGTCCTAACCCATCGAGCATATCACGAATCATGGCTGGTAGGCGGCAAGACTTGGTGCACCGCAAGAAGAAACGGCGAGAAAAACTTAGGTTGTGAACCGAGAATAACTCTCAACCAAGTTCTGGTACAAGCTTATAGGAAGGGAGGTGCCCTTAACGAGTTGTCGTCTGCACTTAACAATCCTCATTCACCTGTCATTATACCGAGACCGGTGAGTTCATTTCTGTTCTGCGGCCGCCTGAGTAATTGTGCTGTCTGTCTTTAACAGTTTTGTGCTGTCTCACTTTTGCGACAACTTTAACTTGCTTCAGAGGCTTCTAACTTCCTCATACGAGATCGGAATAACCTCGTTCTTTCGCCTTTGCCTTCGTCTTTTCGTCCTCTTCAAGGTGATACAAAGAAATTCCGGATTTGAGCGAGTTCCGCTTCTTTTTGCTCCGATGACTCCAAAACACCTAATACACTCAAAAGCGAACATAAGATACATAATTCACACGAAAAATAGCAAAGAAAGCATAAATACTAGATATTAAATTAGGTGTTTATCACACATATCAAGCATCTTCCACGCGAACTAACTTTACTTTGAACGAAAGAGGCAAGATCTTTTACTTCAAATACCCTCATTCACTACTACTTTACATAGAGAGACTTCATTTACAACACCAAGGTCCACTCGACCTAAACTGAAAGCATACTCAAACTTGAGAAAATACTCGCGCCAACTGATTGCAACTTGTAAAGCCTCACAAGCATTGCAATACTGACTTCATCTTCGCTTCTAAGCAACAAAGGAAGTGAGACAGCACTCTCTGTCCCCAATGTAGCAATTCACTTTGCTACATGCATTCTTCCAACTATCAACGTTCGTATGCCACTCCATAACGAAGCACACTATAATTGACAAGTAGTTGAATACTCCTTTAGACTGATGCTATCATTTTGCTTTAGCTGTCATGGAGATTCCTTCAATAATGTCCACATACCATCTTTATGCATCACCACTACTTTGTCCTTATCTTTCCCGCATCCACAATTTTCCTAACTTGCATTTCTTCACGCATTATGCATTCTGGCCATGCCCAAATCTCATTTGGCGCATGCTACTGTTGCATACATGTTATGCCAATGAGCACCCAAATCTTGACACAAAATTGTGCACCTTTGCACAATTGGAACGGACTTAACTTAGTGATTCTGAGCATCACCATAGAGCTCAGCAAAGTCATATCACTCAATGACTTGTGCGGATAAACACTCTGGACAGTTGCAAAAAAGGCCATAATCCTTTCAAATGAGGCGCCACTGCCTACGTTCCTTGAAGCAAGAATGCTACATTCTTCTTCAAGCTTGGAACTCATTTTACTGCCTATGCACAATTGATAACTCTTGTCTTTCCCCTTCTCCAAAATCAACTTCAGTAGCAACAATTGTTGATTTGCATTCGACAAGAACATCCGCTTGTGGTTATGATCAAATGCAGGTCTTTGGACACCCTTGTCCAAGCATAATGATTCCACTCATAAACCAGGTGCAAGCACACTCCTTGTGCACATCTAGCATCAATGAAGAAATCTTTGCAAACACAAGACCGTGGTGTATCGGTTTTCCCCTAACTTGCGCTTCTTTCTTGACCTTTCCATAAGCTTTATCTTTGGATAAGAATTTGCCATCAAATTCTTCAACATGCTGGTTCGCAACCAGACTTTGCATTACCACCAAGGTACATGCATTCGAGAGAGATAACTATAATCTTCCATAAACTGGCTACGATGAAAACACCTTCAATCTATCACATAAACATGTTCTTCATCTACTTTGCCACTGCAAAGGCCATCAACTTCTTTGTATTCAGGAATTTCTCCTAAAATTCCTTTACAACTTGTAATGTACTCGCTACTGATAATACTACGAAGTTATGCATTCCAAATGCTCAATCTTCGCATACTTGTGAGAACATGGACTTTAACACCTGACTTGCACCATAGAAGTCAGCATACTCTTAGTTTTGTCATGCCATCACTTGAAAACTCGGTTTTCAATGATTCTTGCGCGTTCTCCTAACACTTTGGGCTGGAATTTTGACACCTTTGTCATAAACTTTCACGGCCTGCTGCTACATCAAGCTTCAAAGTTCATTCCAATTGATCTTTTCACACAAGACCAACTTCTTCTAGTCTCCATACTAGCGAAACCCAAATAATTCTTCTCTGAATTTGACAAACAAATGACACCAACTTGAGTAAAAGAGAGATAAATAAGCAACTGTGTCCCCCAACAAACTGACGCACTCTTTGTCACATGCCCATTTAATTGCCTAAAATTTTCATGGGTCATGACTGCAATGATTGTGGTTTAGTGAATCAACTTCACCCAAAATCATTCAGTCTTGCATACTTGCACCAAAGTACGCATCTGCCTTCACTCATAAGGCATTGCACAACGGAAGTCTTTTATTCTTTCTCTCTAACTCTTCATGCCCCCATAATCATAAGAGGTTCTGCCATGTACTTAACCAATTCTCACACAACATCGACAACATAATGAACACAAAGGATACTGCAACAAACCCATTTTATTACATTAAAGGAAGATTACAAAACTCGTCCATCACATGGACCGAAACAGGCCATTCACCCTCTTGATGAATGTCCAACACTCTCTACAATCAGTGGTTCTTCTCTCAATTGAAAAACACTAACATTATTGATCCCTAAGCTATTTATACAAGCTAATGATCAGGCCAAAACTTCTGTGCAACCGCTTGCACATCCTACAGACAGCCACATGTCCACAGGTAGTTTCCATAACCGCATAAAGTGTGCATAACTGACTAGCCTTTACCATATTCTGCCAAATCACGCCACACCTGTCCCAAACGGCTGTAGACACTCTAATATGGTTATAAATTCAATTTATAACCATTCCACCTTGTCTCACTTCATTGGAATGCTCGCAAAGACAATAACCAACACTTGAGCTATAATGTGCCACTTTTACACCAACTTTATGCACCACTGCATATGGACTTGATCTGAACTTGCTAAGACGCCTTAGTTAATCCAAATTCATGCCAACATGACTTCCAATTGATGCCAATACGTGCCATATGCTCATATACGTTATTCTTGCTTCACTTAGCCAATTTGCTTGACAATAGTAATGCCACTCTTGCATTACTAGCTTGTTTGCATTGTTCAATCTTTGGCCAGCCTTGAACTAATGCCATAGAGCAACTCCTGGCCTATTCTTCACTCTTGCATCATCCTTGAGTTTGAGACAACTCAATTCTACGGATATGCATCGATGCCAACATCGCATGTTGCATCTGTCAACTTTGGCCTCGTCTTGCCTTTCCTTCAATGAAGCTTCATTGTGTCTGTCAATAAGCTTCATTACTTAGCCAAATGTATTTATAGTGTATCACCACCTTTGCGCTTCACTGGCCCTGCAGGGTTCCACTATTTTAGTGCTTGACAGGTCTATACAATATACCGCTATTATGGTAACTGCGTTACTATTATGGCTTCGCATTGCACCATTACAATGCGGAACTCCGACTTGGCCTCGCAACATCATGAAGCGTAATCATTGTGCGTCACTTGCAGCCATGTCATAGTATGCAAATAATAAATGTGTAAAGGAAGTAAGACGGATCAAGGAATACAGGTCGTCGTAAGAAGACTTTGCTAATTTTTATTGACGGATCAAACATAGATGTTACTCTACTGCCGTACAACTTGGTGAATGAACGACGGTTCAAGTATATTGATGTGGTGGATTGAATTCTGGAGTTTGAAAGAAGCTAGCTGTTGCTGCCATGACTTAGTGCGACTGCTTACACGGGTTCAAGAGAGTTCTTCATATCTGAGATGAGAGGGATTAGTGTTTAGAATTGTAAACAGTTAGTGTGTAGTTCAGGCCAAGAAATTTCACCGTTTACGTACAACCTAATGCATGAATGGTGGAGAAGTTTGGTGTTTTTAGAAGGTTAACTAGCGTGTAACCCGTGCTACGCACCGGGGCTGGTAGGAACTGTCGATTTGTGTGGCGGGGCTTCGCCCGGCGCCCGTTACCCAAATGCATTTAAATAGCTGCAAAAAAACTTTTGATTAGTCCGACTATTTTTAGTGGATACTTCAAACTATATTTTCAGGAAGAATGCTATATGTATAGTTTAAAATGATTTGCACAAAGTGAAAGTATGAATTAATTCTAGATATATCCATTATGTACACCTTTGACAATAACAACTAAAAGCATCAACTAAATCTTTTATATATTGCAATAGCCTAAAATTTTATTTGAAATGTAGCCAAGCTTGAAAGGATTTTCAAACATTGTTGGTTGATCAATTCTCATCCTGTTCACCATTATCCATCCCGCACCATCAAAGGAATAAAAATTAAAAAGACCTAATTTCTTTTAAATTGTTTGGGTCTGGTCTAAATCAACATGAGAACAAAGCTTAAATTAGAAACCACACAAAGTATAATTGAAGCATAAATACCATCTAATAGTTTAATAATTGTAATGAAATCCATTTAATCAAAAATTATCACAACTTAAGCCTAAAATTGATTATCGTCCCTAAATAATTACAATGAAATTCATTTAATTCAAAATTGCCACAACTTAAAATTAAATATGATTATAGTCCTTGAAGCCTAGAATTAAATATGATTAAATTGTCACAACTTAAAATTAAATATGATTAAATATGATTCATTTGTGTGTAATTTTTCCCATTGTGTGATGATTTCTTTCTGGTTGGATTAATCAGTGACGCTTCTTATTTGTGTTTCTTGTTGTACAACTAACATTTATGAGTGATTTTTTTCTCGCTCGCAGAACTCTATTGTTGCCTAAAAAGAAAGAAAAAAGCATTAAAATCCCATGTACTAACCAACAAAGATAAATTGGTAATATAAAAATACACGGAGCGCAAATGCACAAAGCTTTCACTTTCTTAGATTAACTGCTAAATGAGGGGAAAATCTGATAATAGTTTAAGAATAAATAAACTTTTATTAATTTAAGTATAATACGTTTATTTTCATATATAAATTTTAATATGGTGTGGTGGTTCTCAGAAACAACGCCAACCCACTTGAAATACATAGTCAAGAAATGAAGAAAATGAAGAAAAATAGTTACATAACCGGATGACCCTCTTCATGGGTTTGTTTTCTATTGCTCCACCAACAATCTCGGCGGATGCACCTTGCTCGAACACTGCATGATCAAAACACCTACAATTTCTAGAAAAGTTTAAACAGATCAGAGACAGTTTGGCAAGTTTAACAAATAACTATCTCCTCGGATGATATTGTGTATAAATTTGCCTTACTTCTCAAAAACATATATTCTCATTTGTTTCCAAGTAAGTAGACTATTCTCAACCTAATCCAAAATATTTGCTCTACCACACACTTATCAGATTCTTTGTTCATCTGCTTATCAATCTTGCAGCCAAAAATGCTTCCATATATTGGACAAAAAAGAGCACATCCAAATTCATTAAGCTAAAT
Organism: Papaver armeniacum; assembly: GCA_023531295.1. NCBI lineage: Eukaryota > Viridiplantae > Streptophyta > Magnoliopsida > Ranunculales > Papaveraceae > Papaver > Papaver armeniacum. The sequence goes on from JAJJWW010019027.1 coordinate 60,667, forward strand.
TAACATAAGAACCAAAATTTGCCAACAATAAGATAAAAGCATTTAGCATATACTCCATCAACTTCTTTGACCATTCATCACAATCAACATGTAAGCTTTTCACTCAAATAAGTTAATATTGTCAATTGTTATAGCCTTGGTGATGTCTAATCAGTGAATCAATTTTCTAGGAGATCGGATATATCTAATGACGGAAAATAGTTCAATTATTTTTCATCTGAAATATCATGAGGAAAACTTAAAATATAGTTAAGAAATCTTAGAGTTCCCTTCTAACTACGAATATATTTCATAGTTCCAAAATTAACACCAGGCCATGTCGAATTATTAAGTAGGATCCCACTATTTGCCGATGTTTATAAGTCGTATTTTCAAGTCAAATGATTTTACACTTTACAAACTATAGATGAGTATAGATGAGAACAGTTTGGGGTTTAAACAGCTCAACAACCAACAACAGATACCTAATCACAGAGTATATTAATATCATTTATTTATGCAAGAATTTTCCTTTTCCTCCAAAGAAACATCATGACTCCACTCTATTACATCCCTAGTTACTAAAAGAATCTCATGAACCATATATAGAAATCCAAAAGACCCGTGCTATGTAAGCAGGTGCAGTGAGAATTGTTGAATAGTGTGGCGGGGCTTCGGTTGCCTTTAATCCAATTATTTCTAATGGATAGGAAAGCTTGATGCCCTTTAGTATTTAAACTTTTTTTTTTTATATATGATTAAAGTTTGCTAGTATTTTTTTAATTAGTATTTTGTGTTAGAAATACTTAAACCTAGGGCTGCCAATGGGTACCCGATTACCCGGAACCGAATCGGACCCGGGTGTATCGGGTTCAGTTCCTAAGATCGGACCCATTAGCAAGATCACTACCCGACGAGTAGACCTGTTAGGAACCGATAAGATTTCGGGTCCTAACGGGTATTACCCGGTGGGCACCCGAATATTTAATTTTTGCATTTTAAATTCACTTAAAATGGCAAGATTTTCTATAGTTTTGCGTAAATATTTTTCATTTTTCCTTTAAATTCTTACATTTGACATTAATTAGAACATTTGCATAGATATAATAATAATTTTATATGAAAAGTTATTAGAATCAAGCTAATATAACAAAATATAAATAGATTATCAAGAAATATAGTTGATTTTTGAGGACCCGATAAATACCCGGACCGACGGGTATTTAAGATTTTATCGGGTCCGGTTCCGGGTCCATTAATTTAGGAACCGGACCCGAAACCGATTCAAATTACCGCTTCCGGTTCCCCTACTTAAACCATAATGGAAAATCAAATCTAGACACGTATAACCTTGACAATAGCAACTAAAAAGCACCAACCAAATACTTGTATATTTCTATAGCTAAATGTTTTGCATATAACTTTTAAAAAAAAAAAAAAAAAAACTCATACCGCTATACAAACAACTTCATTGTTATTTTTTGAATTATAGTTAAGATGAAAAAGATTTTCAAATGTTGTTGGTTGATCAATTACCAAAATATCCACTCTTCATCCCTATTGCGAGTTAAATCCAGTTCGTAGGAATAAAACAAAAAAAGACACTCACCATAAGCATGTATCGGTTGTTTCGCAACATTACACTTCAAACAGATCGAATCTCTAACATCGCAAGCGGGGATTTAGGAACCCTTTGTGCGAATATATCATTCCCTATAATACAAAAAGAATTTGTTAGTTAATTTCTAAAATATTACTGGAAAACTGTATATAAACTTTTTAGAATGTTAGTGAACTTGTGAATAATAAAACACAAAACTTAATACATCTGTTTATGCTTCTAATGCTAATTTACCACATGCCATCCCTAGATCTCAAATTCAAACAGACCTTTGGAGTCTTCCTAGAACCAATGTTTTCACCACCTTTTGAGTCACCTATTCCGGTGAAAGACCATTGATGGTGTAATAAAAATCTGGAGGTGATATTTTGAACCAAAAACAAAGACATTATTAAAGAATAAAGAACAATGTAAAGTAAAGATTAATAAAAGATAACGTTATTATTGTGAACCAAAATGCATACTCTAAAAATAAAATGCAATCCTCGAAGTGCTTCTCAATTCTATCCACCTCCATTTCCCATGTGTCTTGATAGAAAGTGTTGTCACACCACTGCTTAGTGTTTGCTGCACAGAATAAAACTTAAGGGATAATATCCACTGCAAAGTACAAATGGGGATCGGACACAATCTTTTAATACAACTATCAAAGGGAATGAGTTTTAACATATAATAATACACGCCGTAAAGCAAACTATATTAACTCGCTTTTCTGGAACATTTCCACTCTCCCACTCCAAAGGAATATGGTACATGGAATGGGAGAAACAAAATTTTCTCGTGTTGCACTTGATTTCTCATAACCACCACTCACCATTTTGTTAGTACTAAATACGTTGGTGTGCTATCTTCTCACACCCCATCGAGGCATGCCTGTTTCTGCAATTTTTGAATTTTTCCACGATTCATAGGCGCGCCTTAGGCGCTAGGTTTGGCGCCTCGCCTTGCCTAGCGCCCAATACAACATAGCATCCGATACACCTTCACATTTTAAGGAAAGATTTATATAAATTCTCATGGATATATTCAAGTACTTTCAGCGATAAGACACTATAATATTTGTTCAACTATAACTGGTTGCAACATCTTCTATTCATGGGCTACTGCAAAACATGTTTCACTCTTTTGGAGTCCATCAAAATACAAAGGCATAATATATTAATGTTCGGATAAATTAATTTTTTTTTTAGATCCGCTGATTATGAAAAGAAGAATGCACCATAAACCATGATTACTCCAACTATGAGTTGTTCTAAAAAAAATTAAATATTAAATGTAATAAATTTGTTTGCACTTAGTTTTTACATAATGAAAATCAGAAGTTAATTGAATCGAAAACTTTTTTTGTAAACCAATTCCAGCACCACCAAAATTATGAAACCAAAATCCAACAGTGACTGATTAAAAAAAAATCAACAATATATTGGTAATCTGGCTAGCTTACGAACCTTGTTTATGGTTATCCATTGTTTTTTTATTTCCCTCCCCAACCATTAGAAGTGTGATTTCCTCCCCAACCATTAAAAGTGTGATCTTGATTTTGGTATCTTATATGCGACTATAAAATTACGCAAGAAAGACAATACGGCGATAGAAGTCAACTTGACCTTTACTTGAAGCTAGCGGAGCACCATTGTAAACTTGGAAAGTATTAGTTTTCATAGCTTGACTTGGGTTAGTATTAATACATCTAACACTCTAACATGATATGTTTTCCAACAAAGTGAACATTATCGATGTACAAATTCTAACCAAGTTCAGCTTGGAAGGCATATCACCATTCTCTCTTTATGGTGAAGTTGAATGAATTTTCTGTTCACCTTGAGAAGTCTTTCTGATTTTCCTGCATAATCAAACAGAAGAAAAGGAAGAGTCTACAACATATAAGCATATCAATTTTATCTAGTGGGTTATATATCGTATATGAAGCACCTAGGATGCTTTATCCTCCGTTTATGAGTTCATAGTAACATGTACACAAAGTATTGAGCAAACTCCATAACTGATCTAATAAACATCTTACACAAACCAAAATTTGGAGACAGTACCAACCACCACAATTCAAAATTAAAAATACTCATGAATGGATGAACCTCATATACACTAAACCATCAGACAACTCTAATTGCCCTTCTTCATGGTATCGAGTTGTCTGAAGTTTTTTATTTTCTAAAACTCCAGACAACTCGATACCATGAAGAAGGGCAATTAGAAAATAAAAAATAAATATGCTTCTAATCCACTTGGAGACCTATTTTCTACATGGAACATAACTAATTGTGCAACACATCACAGATATCTAAATCCATTAATTTGCGCGCATGACGCAACCACCATGTAACTTAACCAAAACCGGAATAAGTAAACCAATCATTAGAAATCGGATACCACATTGGAGTTTCCAGAAATTAGATTGTTATACAATCCCCATTATCCGAATTAATTCAACAAAACTCTTCATACCAATGAGCCTCAACATTCGAAGCTTGGCCAAATTTTCCAATCTCTTGATCATCCAAAATAAAAACAATCATGCGCATCACTCGGAGAGCCGGGATAGATTTGTTTTGGTAATCATTTGAACACATCAAAGATACTCTAAAAAAAACAAAAAAATCAGCCTCAAAATACTTAGAACGATCGCATATTAATCTTTCTCAAGTCTGAAATCTCACCGGACGGAAAAAAAAAAGAAGATAATGTGCGGACTAATAAGAAGTACGGAACCAATATATAAACCAAATACAGCCCTTCCGCCATAGCAAAAAATTACACAAAACAACAATGAATACCTTTTGAATACACTGACCTTGATCCATTTTAGCTTAATTACACAAAACAACAATGAATACCTTTTGAATGCACTGACCCAATCCATTTTAGCTTCTGTCGAGACCGATCTTATCAACTCAATTTCTCCATAAAACTATTCCCTACACCCTACCCAGCCTATCATTCAACCACAAAAATTAACCCCGATCAAAAACCACAACCCCAGTTTGAACTATTCAAAGATCCACATTATCAAATTAATCCTACAGAGCAGCAGAGCCATCCAAAGTATAAATTTAAATAAAGAAATGGTATAAATTCATCTCATGTAAAGAATTTGATTTACCGAATGTCCTCATAACAGATTCATACGCTAAGCTCAATTGCTTCTTTGGATAGTTTCAAAGAATCAAACTCCATAAAATAAGTACAAAATCTTGTACTGGAAGTGATGTCAGAAATCGTTATCCCAGAATCAAATATATAAATATGAAATGAATCTAAAAATCTCACCTCTAACATAAAGAAAAATAAAATAAAATCAACATAACATATTGACTAAACATGATTAATCAAAAGAAAGAAACAATAATCAATTAATCAAGCCTAAAATGTGCTGAAAGACGATTGTGTTGTTTAAGATAATATTCCTTTCTAGATGTGACTTACTTCTGGAGCTTCCTACCGCATTTAATTACATTTTGGTGCTAAGGGAGATGAGAAAAACCATCACCTGCACTATAAAACCATGGTTAACTCTTAGCTTGGAATCTCGGACATGCTATTCTAAGTCTTCCCTTGCTAAGATTGACGTAACACAAAAATGGATTGGATCCGTTCCAAAACATTTTTAGGCAACAAGCTCAAGGTTACTCCAAAAACCAGACCAACAAAACTAAACACTCCCCTTACGAACTTAGAAAGAACTTTTCGCCTTTTGCACTGCAAAGTAAACATATAATCTACTATCCCTTCCACGATTCTTTCAGATCCTGGGACAGTGAGCATGCTTCCACTATCTGACATGTTGAAATAGTTGTAGTTACTAAATCTGCCAGATGAGGAAAGCGACCAACGTTGAACTTGTAGGATAGTATCTACACAAAGTTAGGGAAGTCTTAGCTTCTCTGTATGCAAGTAAGACAAAATTTTCAATGATACTTTAATTTGAAGCAAATGAATACTCGAGTAGAAAAGGAAATGCAATCGTAGAACAACTTCTCAATTCTATCCACATGCCTTCATAGCAATTGCTATCCCACCGCTACTTAGTGTTTGCTTTGTAGTAGAATAAACTTAAGGGCTAATTTGAGAAAACTATATTAACTCGCTTTTCTGGAACATCTCCAGTCTCCTACTTCGAAAAGGATTGTGGTACAGGGAATGGGAGAAACAAAATTTTCTCATAAGAACCACCATTCACCATTTGTTACTATTTAATATTCGTTTATCCACCTTGCCACACATTCCTAAGACGACCCTTTTCGATCCACACATCCATCCAAAGACCCAGCATGAAATACTTTATATAATGAAAAATGAAGAGAAAAATAGACAGAGAAAGTGTAATAATTTTCAAAATAAAATAAAATGAAATCATCGCAATTATTATCGACCCGGGATAACGGAGAAAAAAAATGAAGCACACCGACTATCCACAAAATTATATATCCTTATAGAACCATATAAGAACACTACCTGCACCACTATGCAGACATCCCAGAGACTGCCCGCACCTCCATCACTGTCACCACCTCCATTCCCACTGTAAGGGGCACCGTATCTGGAAGTTATGTTCTTTTGAATATATTAGAATAGCAAAAAGCTGGTTAAGAGAAGGCTTGATTGAGATAAAATCAAACAGTCCAGAAAGATTTCTTTTTCGTTCAATATTTTTCATTTGAGATAAAATCTATGAAGCTTAGTATTACCGGTTTCATTTGAGATAAAATCAAACAGTCCTCAGTCGGAGATAACACAAACTTCCCTGTATAAAAGCATATGGTTCATACATTTCATACATACAGTTTTAAAAGAAAAGCGTAAAAGATTAAAATGGTAATCGTATGCCCATTTAACCAGATCTCGAACACCACCTACAAATATGAGGAAAAATTATGAATAGGAGACTAAGAAACCATAATGAAACTTCTTGATCTTCCTAATTGTATCAATATTTATCTTCTTCAAGATCAAGAACCTTCACCAATTTTGCCTAGCTTAGAATCGTAAAGGAACGGCCCGAAAAGAAGATGATCGTGCATCTTCCGCCTAAAATCGTTACGATATAGATCGAAATTGTATAACCTTTCTCGAGATGATGGAAGTCTCCGCTTACACATACGTGATACGTATAGATGCAAAATCCATAACCAAGCAAACGAATGTTGATCTCATTTTTGCCCAACAGTTTCCATGCTTTATAACCACCTTTCCAAACAACAAAACAACCTTAAACTATAAATCAACAAATATTTGAAAATCAAGCAATAAGAATTGAAACTAACGCAAAATCACTAAGACAATATAATACGTCACAAATGCAGATTAATAAATTAAAGAGAGGAGAGATTACCTTTTAGAACAAATCAAGTCAGATGAAGTACCCATTCTTCGGGTTCGAATCAGTCTCTCTTCTCTTACAAAATCAAAACAAAAAAATCACCAACAAATACATAAGAATGGAGCCGTACAACTATATTCGGGAAGATTAGGGTTTTGTGATTTGAGAGAAAAAAAAAAGCCGAATGGATAAAAACCCAAAATTCGATGGGGTAGAATTCCAAAAGAAAATATATATACCTCCGTAACTTTGGTCACCACAAAATTTCCCAGAATAAACATATGTTTTGCGATAAATTTGGCTTAAGTTGCCAATGAACAAAGCTAAATTTGGCATAAGATGTTGTTTCTTAAAATTTGGCATAATATTTATTCCCGAAAATATATCTAGCGTGAAGTGTTAAAAGAAAAAAATATTCTTACTCTTTTGAAAACATATTTTATATATACATGTTACGAAAGTTTTCACAAATTTTGTTTCTAAGAAATCTATTTTTAGCATTTTCGTGTCAACAAATTTAACATGTTCCCTTAAAAGATTTTATTAAAATCATGTAAACGCGGTGTAAGAATCTGCTAAGTTATCACTCGATTTGGAGCTTCAGATCGAGTCAATTCTATTAAAAATTAACGGTCACGAAATGTAGGGTCTGCCAATGATAGAATCTGCTAAATTTAGATTACACGAAATTTCCTGCTCCATTAATTGTCGATGAAAAAATCCTATAAAAAGTTAATTGGGTTAATTATCCTCTTGATATGGAAATTATCGGATTTTTTTTCTTCCAAAAACAGAATTATTTCAACTCTTACCCCCAAATATCTTCGGAGATTGCCTTTCCATTAATTTCCCATAAAAGAATCTCGTAAAAACCTATTTTTGTTGATATTCTTTTTATATGGAATTTTTCAGAGATTGCCTTTCCATTAATTTCCCATAAAAGAATCTGGTAAAAACCTATTTTTATTGATATTCTTTTTATATGGAATTTTTCGGATTTTTTTCCAAAGAAAAAATTGTCCGACCTTGTCTGGAAAGATATTCGTATTTTTTTATATAGCATTTTATTTACGGCTAATCCAAAGGCACCTGGAGCATCCGATAGAAACGGTACCATCGAAAATTAGCGGCCATGAAATGTAAAGGGGCTAACTTGTTTTTCGGCCAATCAGAGCGAGGTTCCGTTCATGGCCAATGGTAGAGGAGGTTACCGCAACTCTCGACGTGGAGTGAGAGATGTGATTGGGTGTTTAGGTTGTTGATTAGAAGGACATGAAGAATCGGTACGTAGTTGTTAAGGCTGGGGTTAGTCTTGGAAATGAAAGTTGAAGTGTTGGATATGGATTTGATTAGGGGTGCACATATCCTATCCATATCCGTATTTCTACCCTACCCGCCACTATTTTACCCGTATTCTATCCTACCCGCCATTTGACAGGTAGGGTGACGGTTAAACATTTTTTGCCCGCCATCAAATGGGTAGGGTGACGGGTAAAACTCGAAATTATCTTACCCTACCCGCTTACCCGCCTAATATATGGAAGAGACCAAATAGTCCTTATTTTCTTTTTTTTTTCTCGCGCCCGTTCTTTCGCTATTTTAAAACTAATCAGGGGAAAAATATAAACTTGTTATCTCCTCCACCTATCTCTTTCCTCAAATCGAACACAGAACCCTTTTTTCCCAGTTTTCTCCTTCAACCATTTCTCCTCTTCCTCTACGTTACTCTTCTCAATCTCATGTTCATCTTTCAGGGTCTCGTTTAAAACCCTTCCTCGGTTGGTTCAAGGTAAGATCTAACTGCAAAGTTGATTTTATTCCACTTTATTTTTCTTCGTTAAATTGATTGAAAAAACCTTAGAGTTTTACGATTTCATGCATGTTGCAGGATAAGGGGTAGCTTAGATTTACGTTTGGGTGACCTTTCGAAAAATCGAAGATAAGGGGTAACTTAGATTTACGTTTGGGTGACCTTTTTTGTCTTTTAGTGTCGCCCCTAATTCTTTTGGGGTCGCCCTTAAAAATGCCAGGAAAAAAAAAGACAAAAAAAAAAAACGGTTATACCCGTCACCCTACCCTACCCGCTTAATAGCGGGTAGGGTGATGTGTAGATTTTTCTTTTACCCGCCATTCAACGGGTAGGGTAGCGAAATAGGCCATATCCTCCCACCCTACCCGTCATGCAGCCCTAATTTAGATGGCGAGTGTCACTAGAGTGATAGGGACATGTAACAAAGAGTCGATAACTTCATTAAGAGGAATGACGTGTCTGAGAATAATGTGCACAATTGAGGTTCTTTGTCAACTTACAAGAATGACTTGAACCCTCTCTCTGATCTATGCTTCAGTTTTCCCGTTACTTGCCACATTTAGCTTTCTTTTAACTTGTGTTAAACATTTTTTCTGGCATATATTGAAGCTTGAAGAAGGCGTTGAGACTGAAAATTAACTTCAAGACTTGCAAGCTTAAAGGTACACTACAAGAAAACAGTCTTCTTAATCTTAGTATTACATAACAAGGTACACTTCAAGACAACTCTCTCTTCTTGGATCAATTTTCGTTTCACTTGACGGATTCAAATTTCTCTACTACACTATGCGGTCGACTCATGCTCAAGGTAAGAACCGATGAATAAAGAAAAGTTATACTCCCTCTGTTCCATTTTACTTGATGTTTTAGGGTTTTCTTTGTGTTCCAAATTAGATGATAGTTTTAGTATTTTTTCCATATTCTCACTGATTTGCCCTTGCTTTGGAATCACATAATAGTATTAATTTTTATTGTAATCAATATTCTAATTTTTAAATCTGCTCTAATTTTTTATTATGTTCCAAAATGATGGAGAATTTGGTAGTACATCGCAAGTAAATTACTACGGAATTGATAATTTTCCCTGGAATCTAGAAACTAAAAATTAGGCCATTTAAATCTTTAAGAAGAATTAATATGGGTAGAATTGGAATGATTTTACTTTTTTTAATATTTCTTAATCTCCGTGAAAAACTGTAATGTCAAGTAAATCGAACGGTGGGAGTATTAGAAGAAATCGCATTAATATTTGTACTGATCTCCTCATTTTTGTTTTAGAACTCTGCTAAATTTATTTTTTATTACTTTGTTTCCTTAAATGCCCTTAAAGTTTTGACTTTTCGTGGACCCATTCAGATCCAAACGTCATCTTCTTCCTCCTCTTTATTTTCTTTACAGAGAGGGTTCCGGTGAAAACTTATCAGTGTTTATTTTTTTTCAAAATCAGTAGTTTAACAATAAATCTATCATACCATGGTGAAACTCTTAAACAAAATCTCTAATTATTCTGCACCTTAGATCACATCAGATCACTCATGCCAATTGAAAAATTAAATCGATTAATTTTTGGAGAAATAAAGGCTTTGAGGATCATTCATTTTGCAACCGCATTGTTTTGAGATTGGCACCCTTTTATGTTTGAGAATGATCAGAATATCTAGATATAGAAAAAGAAATGTACTCCTTCCGTCCCTATTATAAACCTAGCTTGATTGGGGTATATCCAAACTAATTGGGGTATACCCAATAAGACAAAATCTGGTTATTTTGAAGTAAAAGAGGTTACCCCTTAACCAAATATTTTCAAAATGGCAAAAATGCCCTTTTATAATTAACACTAAAAAACTGATTAGGCTAATTAATTGAGTTTAGATAAAAATTTTGAAAATGAAAACTCATTAAATTAAACCTTTAATCTGTCTTGTGAGTTCGATTAAGATCAAAAAGTTTGGTTTTCAAAAATGTCAAAGGTCGGCAAGGTAGAGGTTTGAATAAGGTGTCGGCTATATATGGTAGTAGGCATGGTCTTTGTTTGAATAAAATGCCGACCAATTTTAGTCGGCAAGGTATTTAAATGAAGAACATGCCGAGCTTTATTTTTCTTTGACACACGGAGATGGCTATTGAAAAATATTAGTCGGCAAGGTCTCAAAAAACCCGCCATTGGTGGTGAAAAAATACCTCGCCGGCGGTATAAGTCGGCAAGGTATTTAAATGAAGAACATCTTGAGCTTTATTTTTTTTGACACATGGGGAGGAGAGGGCTAATGAAAAATATTAGTCGGCAAGGTCTACAAAAAAAACCCGCATTGTTGAGAAAAATACCCGTAGGCGGATAAGTTGCTGCAAGGTCTTCAAAAAATACCTATAGGCTATTGAAAAAATTTACGATCGTCGCCATGGATGTTATGAAAAGTCGGCAAGATATGCATGTTACGACCTTGTCGAGGCAAAAGCACGAAATCATAATTTTCGATTTCCAACCTAACATAACAATCAATCACACAACACAATGATGGGTTTGAGTTTAAACATCATTTATAGTCTTCTTTTTATTTGGTAGAGTCAACAATTTTTTTGGAAAATCAAAGTTGAAGATTTTCATATGACTTTGGTTGATGGAAGATGAAGATGAAGAAGAAGAAGAGATTAAGAGTTGTTTAATTTTTAAATTTTAGAGTTAATGAAATTAAGAAATGAGTTTATTTTTAAGATTTAATTAGTTCAAGGGTATTAAAGTAAAATCACCCTTTTTAATAATGACACACCATGTCCCCTTGAAATTGGGTATACCCCAATCAAACCAGGATTATAAAGGCGGAAAAGTAAAAAATTGTAGTCCCTATATATAGGCAGAAAACTATTTTCAACGTGTTTTCTTTCCTATATACCCTTATTTAAGTTTACAAGAATCAACAAAGATATCTATTACTAACAATAATTCCCTAGGATAATTACTAATATAAAATCTTCCCATCCATATGATTTACTCCTATATTTATTGTTTAGCCAATTTCTCTAACCGGATTCTCTTATAATTGGGTTGTTTAGTGGAATACAAAGTCATTGAATCAAGATATTCATTAACTGTCAGAATCTTTAATATGGGTAAATCAGGTAGTTGTAAGGAAATTTATGAAAACCGAAATTCTTCCTATTTTACGAGATTTTTCCTTCTCCACCTTTATAATAGGGACGGAGGGAGTATGTTTTTCATAGCGGCCGGGTTAGTGAGTTTGAGATCCATTGATGGCAGAGGGCGAATATTATTGAATCAAGATTTTAGTTAACTCATACGTAAAGTAGAACTTGTTTAGTTTCAATGGGCGGAATTGTGTGGGCCAGAAAATGCAAGTCCCTTTTTCGTAGTTATTGGGCTGGGCTAATACGGCCCACATAATCTAACACGGCCCGTTTATTCATTGGGCTGTTGGTTTAACCATTTTATTCACTAACTTATATTTCTACCTGAATGTGTGCACGCAGGTCGAAAGAGTAGCCACAGTTCCTTTATCCATAAAGTTTTGAAGTTCATTTGGGATTATAAATGGCTGACTATACCAAGTTTAGTACTGATATTAGGATTCATCGCGTTTATGATATATGTCTATAGGAAAGACATAAAACGTTATTTCGGTAAAAAGCCAGAAGCCTTGGTAGTTCCGGTAGTTTCCTACACTGCAGCCCAACAACAGTTAGAAGATCAAGATAAAGAGTGTTTTATCTGTCGTCAAGAATACCAACTGGGCGAAATTCTAAGTCTTTTACCTTCTTGTGGCCATATGGCACACCAACAATGTCTACAAGTGGTTTTTATCGATCAACATAGAGGAAAAGTTTGTCCATTGTGCAAGAGGCCGATTTCACTTTCAGTCTGATTCTAAGAAAGAAGAAAAAAGTCAAAAGATGGTACTTAGGATTTATGAAAATCTATACGGATGGTACATTGGATAATTGAGGATGAGAATTTAGATGGATGAGAAATAGGAAAAGTAGGATTGGAAATAGGTAACATCAAAAAGTTATTCTATTATACATACATACATACATAAATACATAGAATTTAGTAAAAGTTGAAATATAAACATACTGCTATTTGTTATTAGGCTTGACACCATGTTGTTAGAAGCCTACTTTTACTGTCTTCTCTTTGCTTTTTACTTTTTAACTTGTGTTTGCTAGGTGTAAGATTATTATTTGTAGCTTGTGTTTCAATCTCTGCACTATATACTGTATGTCAGGAACTATCTGTTGTGGTTGAGAAACAATCAGTAAGAAACTAGTGAAAAGAATGAGCCAGAAGTCTGAAATGAAATGTACCTATGCAAGCTAATTACAGTAAGCAATAACTCGCGGGAACGATGCTTTCTAGTCCTATCTGAAATTCTTGATATAGAAGAACAAATCATTGCCCAATTCAATCTGAAACAAAAACACAGTAATACTAACTAAATTGCATTTGCAGACTTCCACAAATATTCCAAAATTGATCAAGGTAGCTAGTATTACAATGTGGCTCTGCCCTCAAAATAGTTCTCTTTAGATATTTCCAGGTCAGGATCACTTATAAAATGCTATTCATTCTAAGCTCATAGAACCAGTCAATAACTACATTACCCTTGTTCCTTTAAAGTGAAAAATGAAAAGAACTCAATCAAATAACAAAACCGAAAAACACAACAATAGTTGCAATTTAAGTTAATAGACATCACAAGCCCATGAACAAATTGCATTTTTTACTCTTAAAATGTCCGCCAGAGGGAGAGCCATAGATTAAATTGTCACTCTTAATACATTAAAACCAGAATAGGTCCGCCCCGCTATAAACTACAACATAATTACAGATTAAGAAAAGATTAAAAAACTACTAATGAGGTGCAAGATCATTTGTCTATGGTTCTTTTTGTAATGTTCTACGAGGGATTGTTCACATGGCTGAAAGATATCCATAACATAAAAGTTGTGGTATACCTGAAATACACGACAACCTACTGTTTTCCTAAAAAAATGAAAAAGGTAGCAGTACACTCCGCAACACTACAGAGAGAAAGAGAGTGAGACTGAGAGACAAAGATTATACAGCATGCAGAAGATTCATGTGGCTTGCATCCCCTTACCATTTCAGAGCCACATAAGCTCCATGATGAAGCTAGCAAGGATTCTTCATTTCAGAGGGTTTCAAATAACCTTTTTGAACACAGAATTCAATCATCAACGCTTACTAAATGCAAGAGGGCCAGATTCGCTTAAAGGCTTAGCTGATTTTCGTTTCGAAACAATACCTGACGGGCTTCCACCACCAAGCAATCCAAATGCCAGCCAAGATATCCCAACCCTGTACACGTCAACACAAAAGAACTGCTTAGAACCATTTCGAAATCTTATTCATAGGCTAAACTATACTACGTATTCAAGTGTCCTTCCTGTGAGTTGTATCATTTCTGATGGTTTTTTGATCTTCACTCCACAAACTGCTAAAGAGTTTGGAATTCCAGATATATTATACCAGCCGATCAGCTTTTGTGCCTTTGTTTTCTGCACTTCCCTAATCTCGTCCAAAGAGGTCTTGCTCCACTCAAAGGTATATAAAATGGTACTGAAAATCTATAAACATTTATATACTTCATCGACTATGTGTACAGTATTTTGAATTATTGACTTGCTGTCTGCATTACAAGCAAGAGTTGCCTAACAAACGGATGAGTTGCCATGCTCAATTTTTTTGGGCGAGAAACTGGAAGAACTTGCACTGCTACAGCCTTAATATTCAATACATTCGATGCCCTGGAGATGGAGGTTCTGGATACACTTAAGTCTGAGTTGTCACTGCCGCCTATTTACACTGTTGATCCTCTTCATTTACTCCTCAATCAGTTTCCTTTAAGTGAGTCGCAATCTCTTGGATCAAACTGTGGAAAGAAGATACAAAGTGTCTGAAATGGCTTGATTCCAAAGAACGTAACTCAGTTGTGTATGTGAATTTCGGCAGCATCACTGTTATGACAACTCAAGAACTCATCGAATTCGCATGGGGACTAGCCAACAGTGAACATAATTTCTTATGAATCGTAAGACCTGATCTAGTGGTTGGTGAGTTGGCTTCATTGCCAGCTGAGTTTACAGAACAAACTAAAGAAAGGGGACTACTAGCAAGTTGGTGCCCACAAGAAGATGTCCTGCATCACGAATCAATAGCTAGATTTTTGACACACTGTGGTTGGAAGTCAACTCTCGAAGGCTTGATCTGTTGATCTGTTGGCCGTTTTTCGGAGACCAGCAAACAAACTGCAGGTACTCATGTAACCACTTGGAAGTCGGTATGGAGATCAATAGCAATGTTCAGAGAGATGAAGTTGAGAGATTGGTGAGAGAGTTAATGGAAGGAGAGAAAGGTAAAAAGATGAAGAAAATAGTCTTGGACTGGAAGAAAAAAGCGGAGGAAGCCGCTTCACCTGGTGGTTCATCTTATGCTACTATAGACAAGATTATAAGCGAAATACTTGGTAGCAAAATCAGAGACCAGTAAACCAAATTATTGTCAGGGCTCGGGGAGAATTACATACAATTACCTACTGAGTATTCCTATTTACATTCTCCGTTCTGGTTAAGATTTATCACGAACTATGTAATTTATGAGTATGAAAGTTAAATTTCTGAATTTTTCTTCATCAGAATTTGTCTAATTTGTGAATAGTGTTCTAGTTTCCAGCAGTTGGAAACATAAGCTAAGTGTTATAATTCAGATATAATTAATAAATTATTAGCAGTGTAAAATCATTTCAGGTGAACGGTGTTAGGTTCACATTTAGATGACAACGCAGTATCAGCAAAAGCTATTGTGTATAGGTCCTGTGGGTTTAGTGTTCAACATAAATCTTAAAAAGTAATGCTGCTCGAGATGGAAATGATAAATTGAATCCATTTTTAAAGTAGACAAAGGCATCCATAAATTATTTATTCTGATACACTCAATTTTCTATGCACTAATTGGCGAACAACACAAAACTGAAAATTCTATAGACGACGAACACTATCAATACCGGTAAACATAACATGACAGAAACTGACCAATACCGGTTCCTATATGTACATGTGCGGTTAGATATATCCTTTATTAAGTAGTTTTCAGACCATGACATGTTCTGTGACAACTAAATCACAAACTAGGACCTAAATCTTAACAATTGGGGTCTAAGAAACAGACAGATAATTAACAAAATCACATGCCAAATTAACAGTTAATAAGTGATATACAGAAAGGATAATCATCTTACAAACCAGCAGTCGAATTTATGGACCATTTCTTCATTAATTTGGCAATTTATTCCACTTGTATTCCAATTACTCACCATTTAGATCCTGTAATTGAAGTTTCAATCCAATTAAAAAAAAAAAAAAAAATTATCAGTCAAAATCGAGAGCATTATGATGAGAGAAGAAAGAGTACTACTATCATTTGCAATTTACAGACAATAATTCTTAAATTTCTTATCCACAATGGGTTTTAAGATTAAAAAGATTTAGACTGGTGGATACTTAGACTGCAGAACAAATAAATTCACGTGTCAACTAAAGCATGTTTTAGTGTATTGTGGGTGAGCTCAGTATTCTCAACTGCCCAAATTGGACAAATTTTAGTAGCTAACCTCCCTTTTGGTCAAAACAGTGGAGGAATATAATTCAGATGAGACTCTTTACTAATATGGGTACTGGATAGTGACCATAGTACTATATTGTACCATATTGTGCCCATCCCAACTACTCAGCAATAAAGACCCGTTACCTGTGTAATTGCCAACAATAATGCATTCGCAATTGTAGATCTTCAGTTGTTTTCAGAAAGTAAAACGTTAAAAACGAGAAAAGAGGGTAATGTCACCTACTAAGGAAAATGTACCATATTAAAATGTAAAAAAAGAAAGAAACCTAGGCTTACAACAGGAAGATACTAATGACAAGAATGAGTCAGATGTCTGAAATGAAATGTACACTATACAATCCAATTACAGAAGCAATCACTTATGAAATGATGCTTTCCAGTGCCTCTTGAAATTCTTGATACAAAACAAACCATTACGCAAGCCAATTCAAAACATAAATCCAAAATCCTTTAGCTACCTAACATTACAGTGTGGCTTTAAATATTACGGCCTCCACATAGTTAACTTTTAGATTATTCCAAATCAGGATCACCCTTAAAGCTTACGCTCATAAAACGAATCAACAACTACATGATCCTTGTTTACCAAAAAAAAAAAACAACAACTACATGATCCTTCTTGCTTTAAAGTGAAAAACTATAGAACCAAATCAATAACAAAACTGAAAAACAAAAGAACAAGTCCGCGTAATCTAATGTCATCAACCGAAAATCTAATTGCTCACAATCTAATAGACATCAACCGCCCGTAGAAAAAAGGATCACAAGATTGCATTATGTCAGTGTCAGGTAGAGGGAGAGACCTAGATCAAATTGCCCCTCTCAATACATTAAGATGAGAACAGGTTGGCATCGCTATGAACCACAATATAATTACAGATTGAGAAAGGACTCAAAAACTATGCTTGTGGTGCAAGATCGTTTATCGGTCAATACATGTTTAATATACTATATTTCAGACCCTCATTAGAAGTTTTCATCGTAAATTCGTAATGTTCTACGAGAGATTGTTTACATGGTTGAAAGATATCCACAACACTATTGTGGTATACCTGACATACACGACAACCTATTGAATTTCTATAAATATGCGAAAGCTAGCAGTAATCTCCCCACCACTACAGAGAGAGAGAGAGACAGAGAGAGAGAGAGAGAGAGAGAGAGATTAACAGCATGGAGAAGATTCATGTTGTTTGCATACCATACCCAGTTCAGAGCCACATAAGCTCCATGATGAAGCTAGCTAAGGTTCTTCATTTCAGAGGGTTTCAAATAACCTTTGTAAACACAGAATTCAATCATCGACGTTTACTAAATGCAAGAGGGCCAGATGCAGTTAAAGGCTTAGCTGATTTTCATTTCGAAACAATCTCTGACGGTCTTCCATCACCAAGCAATCCTAATGCCAGCCAAGATATCCTAACCCTGAGCATGTCAACACAAAAGAACTGCTTAGAACCTTTTCGAAACCTTATACATAGACTGAACAATACTAAACATTCAAATGTCCCCCCTGTGAGTTGTATCGTTTCTGATGGTTGTATGAGCTTCACTCTACAAGCTGCTAAAGAGTTTGGAATTCCAGATATGTTATACTGGCCAATCAGCTTTTGTGCCTTTGTTTGTATTCTGCACTTCCCTAATCTCATCCAAAGAGGTCTTGTTCCACTCAAAGGTATGCAGAATCAATATAAAACTGGTACTGAAAATCTATCAATATTTATATACTTATGGACTATATGTATAGTATTTTGAACTTTTGAATTATTGACTTACTGTGTGAGCTGCAGGCGAGAGTTACCTAACAAATGGGTACATGGAGAACACACTAGTTGACTGGATTCCAGGTGTAAAAGATATCAGATTTAAAGATTTACCTAGTTCTGTTCGGACTACCGATCCAAATGATCCCTTGCTTGATATTATAACACGAGAATTTGGAAGAACTTATGATGCTACAGCCTTGATATTCAATACATTCGATGCCCTGGAGATGGAGGTTTTGGATGCACTCAAGTCTGAGTTACCACTACCCCCTGTTTACACCGTTGGTCCTCTTCATTTACTCCTCAATCAGATACCTTTAAATGAGTCGCAATCTCTTGGATCAAATCTGTGGAAAGAAGATACAGAGTGTATGAAATGGCTTGATTCCAAAGAACCTAAATCAGTTGTGTATGTAAATTTTGGCAGCATCACTGTTATGACACCTCAACAACTCGTCGAATTCGCATGGGGACTAGCAAACAGTAAACATAATTTCTTATGGATTATAAGACCTGATCTTGTAGTTGGTGAGTCGGCTAACTTGCCACCTGAATTTGCAGAAGAAATTAAAGAAAGAGGACTACTAGCGAGTTGGTGCCCGCAAGAAGATGTCCTAAATCATGCATCAATAGCTGGATTCTTGACACACTGTGGTTGGAACTCAATTCTTGAAAGCTTGAGTTGTGGGGTTCCGATGATCTCTTGGCCGTTTTTCGCAGACCAACAAACGAACTGCAGGTACTTATGTAAGCACTGGGAAGTCAGTATGGAGATCAATAGCAATGTTGAGAGATCTGAAGTTGAGAGGTTAGTGAGAGAGTTAATGGAAGGGGAGAAAGGTAAGAAGATGAAGAAAAAAGCCATGGAGTGGAAGAAGAAAGCGGAGGAGGCCACCTCACCTGGTGGTTCCTCTTATGTTACTATAGACAAAATTGTAAGCAAAATACTTGCTAGCAAAATTACAGACCAATAAACCTAATGATTGTCGGGGCTCAGGAAGAACTACACATACAACTAGCTGAATATTCCTATTTACATTCTCCATTCTGTTAAAATTTATCAGGTAATTTACAAGTATGAGTATCAAATCTGTGAAGTGTAATAAGCTTGTAAATCAGCATTTCATCTGTGTTTAATTTGTGAATAGTATTCTAGTTTTCTGTATTCAAAAACGTAAATCAATCAACTTACTTGAAGAAGCGAAAATCCGATGAGTAGTATTCCAGCTCTTCCATTCTTTCTGTTGATATTGCAGTACCAGCAACTGCTGCAACTCCATAACTTGTTTAGGTCTAACCACATACTTCACTAAAAGTCCCCATCCTGGAATTGATGAAATCTCTTGGAATAGATGAAATCGATTGGGTGAAGACTGAGATTAGAACCATCAGAAACCTGTGTTTAGAAAGAGAAATTAGGGTTTTAAGGATTTAGCATTTCTGGGGAAAATCTGAAGATCAATTTTTATAAATTGTGCTAAGATTTCAACTTTAATTTGCTAATTTGGCTCCTGCTATGAAAGAAACTTCGAAAGATTCGGAGGATAAAATTCATAAGTTAGGTTTTGATTGAAACCATTAAGGACACCTCAAGAATAAAAGTCTCAGAGTTCCGCGAGGATATTATTCTATAAGCATGGACAAAGCTATATTTGTGGGGGCACTAGTCTCCGCCCAGTCCCCAGAGCCTAGTTAGCAATTCGGGAGTGCTGGGTAGTAGTTCGGCCCGGCATATGTACAGTGATTATCACGGATTGAGATAGGTCGGATTGGTCAAAAAATCCGGTCAACGGTTCGTTGTTCGGACGATAATTCGGAGCGGCGCATACGTCGTGCATATTCATTTATAAATGTAAGTTCGGCACTTAAAATTAGAAACACATATATGATAAATTGATAAGTATTATGACCTTATTACGAGACTAATTTTATTTGTATATGATTTATAAGATGGAAAAAAACATTTTTAGCGTGATTATTTAACAAGATGTAACCAATTTAAACGCATAAATGTATTATAAAAGCGAGTTTATAGACTTTTAAACAAAAATTAACGCATAAAACCTTTGGTTAAACAACTACCAATAGAAAATTTTTAACTGAATAATTGTATTTAAATATAAAGTATATACAAAATCAAACAAAAACCAATCACGAGAACTGCAGTCGAGAATTACCTATGGGAGAGCGAGGTTGGCGTGAACTAGGTTCGAAGTTCTGGTTCGGAAATATCATTCGGATTGGTTAGTTCGGATACGTTGCGAATCATTCGTGAGGTCCATATAATCCGGGAACTAGGTTCGGAGTTCAAATAGTTCGGAAGTATCATTCGGATTCGGTCAGTTCGGATACGTTCGTGAATCATTCGGGAATGATTCGGAGAATTACAAACTAGGCCCCAGAGTCCAGACTCCCCCACTAGGTTTTTGCAACGTTAAATTTTGTAAATAACAGAGATCCCCTCACACTTTTATTATCACACTATTTCACACATTGGGCGTCATTTTTGGGAATAAAAACCAAACCGTAAAGGATTTGAAGCTAATATTTTGGAGATATGTTCCTCTTACCAAGTTCTACATACCTACCAAAAATGAGCGTATTCCGAGATATATAACACCACCATCTACTACTTTGAAAATGAGCCGTTGAAAATCAATGGATTTCTAACCATCGAAAATACTATCAATTTAGTAAAGTATTAAATTATAGATAAATAACAAATATCCAAAGATTTATTTTCAATTCAAATTACTTTCTAATGGGAAATGCTATTCGCAGCACTCTTCACCACACTATACACAGCTCGGATGACGTGTCGCTACACGTGTAATAAAACTTGGGAGAGATAAATTATACTCGGTCCTTTGTCCGCAGATTTGACAATCTATTTTATTTTCTCTTTTTATTTTGTGCTGAAAATTGGGCGGGAAAAATTCAATTTGGGAACTTTGAAATGTGTTTTAAACAAATTTTTGGTGAACTTTTTCACCAGAACACTATTATTTTTCTAAGAGGCTGGGAAATCCACGGAGATATTTTAAGAAGATGCATATTGAAGAAGTAGGAGAATCTTCCAATGTGAAGAACACGGTTAGTATAACCACTCCAAAACCAGTAATTCTTCTCTCTTATTTGAAAAATTAATTGAATTTGGTTATGGGTATTGTTATGCTCAAGTTTAGTATTGGAGATTTTATTCTCAGTATCATGGAACAACACTATTTCCTACTAACTAATATGATACAGATCATTCCTATTAGTTGTTTGATAAAATGTCTCAGTGACTAAAAGTAGTTTTGTTTATGTTATACATGGTATGATTATCTTAGTTGATGCAGGATGAGACTTTTAAAAAGTCAGATTGCACTGATATTAGTGGAATCAAACCTAATATACAACCTGCTATTGGTATGGGGTTTGAGTCTGTCTATAGATGAGGCATGGGAGTTTTACAAGACATTTGGGAAAGTGAAAGGATTTCTACGTGTGAAAAGCACGTGTCTGTGAAGAATGGTGATGGGTGTATAAGAAGCTACAAGTTTACTTGTGCTCGAAGCGAGTAAGTGTAATTCCATCTCTGAAAAACCATTAAGGCCTCAAGCAACAATAAAATGTGGTTGTCAAGCCAAGCTAGTGTTGCGGTTAGATTGTCTAGTTGGTTATGTAATCAATCAACTAAATTTGGAGCATAATCATGAACTGAAACCGGAATTCGCCAGACATTTTCGTTGTAACCGTTTCATTAATTCTCGGGTAAAGAATCAAACTGATCTTCTTGATCAATCTGGTATAAGGTTGTGCAAAAGTTATGATGTTTGTGTAAATGAAGCGTGGACATGAGAATATGACGTGTTCTCAAAAAGATTGTAGAAATCTAATTGATAAATTGCGAAAGTGCAGGCTTGGAGAATGAGATGCGATTGCCATTTTAAAGTATTTTACAAAGATGTGTTCACAAGGTTTGGGATTTTATTCAAGTGTCGATATAGATGACACTAGGCATTTGAAGCTTTGTTTTTTGGGCAGATGGTAGGTCAAAGAAGAATATAAATAGTTTGGTGAGGTTATTTCTTTTGACACCACATACTTGGTGAACAGGTATGATATGCTTGGTTTGCTCTGTTGTTGGGTTCAATCACCATGGAGAATCAATATTATTAGGATGTGGGTTGGTAGTACATGAAGATACGGATTCTTTTGTATGGTTATTTTCAAAGTGGCTTGATTGTATGTCCGGATGTGCTCCTCCTGCAATAATAACTGACCAAGCCAAGGACATGCAAAATGCCATAGAAATAGTCTTCCCCAACAGTAGACATATATGGTGCATATGGCATGTGATGAAAAAATTGCCGGAGAAGTTTAAAAGTCATAGTAATTATTCGTGCATTACGTATACAGTGAAAAAAGTTGTTTATAATTCTCAATATCCATCAGAGTTTGAAACAAAATGGATGGAGATGTTACAGAAGTATGAATTGTGTGATAATGAATGGCTTAAAGACTTTTACGTAGACAGGCATCGTTGGGTACCTTTTTTTAAATGTGTTCATTTGGAATGCAATTTACACAAAGAAGCGAGAGTATGAACTCATTTTTCGATGGTTACCTTGGTCCAAGACAACTTTGAAACAATTTGTAGAGCAATTTGAACGTGCAACGAGGGACAATGCAGAGAAAGTAACTGTAGCTAATGCAGAAACGTGTTCCAAATTGGTTCATACTGCTACATTTTTTGAAATAGAAACACAGATGCAGGGGTTGTATACTTTGTCGAAGTTTAAAGACTTTCAAAATGAATTGACCTTGAAAATGTATTGTGAACTTATTGAACAAGAAGAGGATCCTCTCGGAACATTTAAATATGATACTCGTGCAAGTGTGTGGATCGAAGGGATTGATGGGCAAAAGATTCAAAAGCAAATGAACTTTGATGTGATCTTTTATTCAAATAGGCTGCGAGGTGTCTTGTAGTTGCGGATGTTTGAGTTTGAAGGAATGCTATCTAGACATGCTCTTAATGTATTAATTAGGCATGGAATCAAGTTGATACCTGATAAGTATATAAAAGCAAGATGTAGGAAAGATGTGAAGAGGTCTCACATAAGTATGAATGCTAATAGTGGGTTTTGGAAAAACACCGTTGAGCGTGATCGTTATAATAATTTGAGTATTCTTTTCGGTGAGGTTGTAGACATGGCAGTAAAATCAGAACTTGGTTTCAATAATCTTAGGCAATTGTTAGTCATACAATTGGATTTGTTAATAAAAAATAACGCAATTTGTGAGATTGAAACAAACAGTCCCGCCACTAATGAGCAGTGGTATAGGAGTGCAAGAAAGTGATTCGCCGGGAGAAGATATTGTGGATACCATAATAGTAGATGTTGATGATTCGGTAGTCACGGATGTGCTTAATCGAGGAGAAAACTAAAAGACCAGGCGGACCACGAATTAATACGTATAAAACTACATGGAAACGTAACAAGACGAATCATATAGCTGGCAATAGTGGGAATGCATGTAATCAAGAAGATGGTTTGGTATTTGTTGATGTACCTGTACCAAAGACTAAAAAACGAGGCAGACCACCAGGCAGTAAGAATAAAAATCCTAAAATAACCAATTTGGGGGGGGATGGAAATGTGCAGGTAACTTATTTTAATCATTCTCTGTTTTTTTTTATCTCGCACTATAAGGACTAATACAATTGGAATTATACATAGGTTGTGCCACAACAAGAATGTAACGGAATGGCAGCTCCTAATTACATATATCAAGCAGATGGAGTACTAGCCCAAGTACCTATGTGTCAATATAATAGAGTAATATGACAAACTCATCTATACCAAGCAAATGGATTATTACCCCAAGTGCCAATGTACCAACCTTGGGGACTCTATCAGCATGCACCTCCTCATTCACGTAGGACTACCGATGGCATGCTATATGATAATTCTTTTGACTTGTTAACGTAGAAACTATTTTTTTTTCTTGTGACTTATTTCCATTAAATCGTATTTTTCTTACGCCTTGTTTCTATTAAGATATATTCTTGATTTGTTGTTGTTGTTATTGTAGGATTTCAATGGAGCAAGTTCTTTTCATATGCAAGAGTCTGCATCAGGGTTGCCGCCTAATGCAAGTTCTTTTCATATGTTGTAGAACTACCAAACTGCATATGCGGCATCTTCTTTAGGGCTAATTGTGGATTGAATGCTTAAAATTTTCTATTTTTTGGAAGACCTGCACCTTGTTCTTTTTTGGTAAATGTGCGACTTGTTTTGTTCTCTAAGTTGTCGCTGTAATTATGTAAAATATTATACATAATCTACTTTTGTTTTTTGAAAGTTCCCTGTAATCAGCAGTAAGTTCAACAAGCAGCTATATAAAAAACTTTGAATTTGAATTGAAAAAAACTTACTCAAAGTCTCTAATCATAATTATATTAAAAACTGATGCAAAGTTTACAATTCAGGTTCAGAATTACGATAGAGGAATTACATTGTTAATCATAATCATATTTTTAGTCAAACAGACAAACTAGTTAGCATACACATCTTACTCAAGCATACTTCTAACATCTTTTAAATCAAATGTAAGTTTCTCATATCCAACTACTTGGATCACTGATGCATGGAAGCTTTTGTGGGTTCTGATTCCTGTCTTCTGGTTTACCTTATCAAATTTCAATCCAACTTTCCGACATTTTGTAACTTCAGCAACTTTTGATTTTTGGTCTTTGTTGTTACTGACATCTAAAATCTGAACATATTGACATTATATAAATCTGCACACATCTACATCCATATTTGCAAATTACCATAAAAGAATTCAGAGACACGTGATACCTCTCATAATTGTCAACAAAATATGAAACTCTTGCGCTAAATAAAAACGCTCAACAATGACATATAATTAAGCACTAAAAATCTAAATCAGGAGCTGGTTTTAGGCAAATACAGATTTAAGTAAAATGCAGTATGAATGCAAATGTTAAGTGTGGACTGTGCACATAACATGTCGATCTTTTGAGGGCTAGCTATCGCTCCAAGATATGGATGTGACATACACATCCAAAGCTTTGCTAACTTTAAACCTTTTCTTTACCACTATTACGTGTTTACTCAGTTGTTTCCTTCCCAAATGGTCAATACCCCTTGGGAATGTTTTTTTTTCCTACTGGCAAAGTCAAAGAGCATTACTCCTCATATGTGCTTTTAGGAAGACAATGGCACAGCGGCAACAACGAACCAATTGTCTTGAGAAGCTCAAAAGCCTTCTAGATATACCATTAACATCTTGTGCCTATACAACTCAACAGTGAAAGATAACTTTTTGTGTGTTTTACAATTAGGGTATAACGGAATGTCTGCCGCCTCATCCACCTGGTTGTCCAACCCCTCGTCCTGCCTGATTTCATGGCCCTGATATTGATGTGCATCACCTTCAAAATTATCCTCTACTTGTATCTGTTCTGAACCATGTGTCGCTCCCTATTGGTGAATATCATTAGAAATGATAGCCGGTTCCTCATGAAAAACCCACTCGGTGTATGTAGGATCCATACCTCGTTTCAGCAAGTGAAGATGCACTATATTCGGAGGAAGTGGCAAAGCAAGATTCTTACAATCAACACAAGGAAAACCGAACTTAGAAGGATTTCCAAGTTTTTGACAAACAGTCTCTATGAAATTCTTCAATGCATTCTGATATGGAAGATCACCCCTACATAAAATATAGATAAAGCAGAACATCGTAATAATAACGTAAACAATCTAGCAAACCGATGTAAAGAATGTAATTAATATATATATCCTTAAGTTAAACATATTAACCTTGGCCAATTAATCCAATCTTTATTCATCGATTAGAACGAATTCAATCCATCGATATATGTTAAAATGAAACTTGAATCGCGCGCAAAAGAAAAAAAGAAGAGTTAGAATATGGCTCACAGATCTAGCCCTGCAAATTCATCATGTAATTAAGTTATAACAAGCATAATAAGTAACCATAAAAATCATAAGTTGTATCTGGAATGAAGTACTTTTTATTTCTTTTAAATCACGGTCTTACACATAAAATTAAAAATTATTACATATGAAGACTTTTCCCTGGATTTGTAACTAGATCGGCTATTTGATTAGTAGAAACTCTAACTTTTTCTTTTGCAAGCAATGAAATGCATCTCGAACCCCATGTAAAAAGCTCCACGGTGTTCACATACAAGGTAAGCTATGTGCTTATTGTGTTGATTGTTGCATATTTTTAGGGTGAGTTTGCAGTTGCAGGTTGAAGAGAAGCACAACTGATTGTGCAGTGGACAATCTTTAAAAGAGTGATCATCTTCTCCACAAGCATTCTGACTTTTCTATGATGTTAATAACAACAACTTGGCTTTGCAAGGATCGGAAGCATCATTCATTACAGCTTTTCTCTGATGTTAATAACAACAACTTGGCTTAGCAAGGGTCAGAAGCATCATTAAACCATTCAAAGTAGGTGCAGGTGTTGGTACTACAACAATAAAATACTGAAAGAATGATGTTAGAAAGTTAGAAACAAATTTACGAAAAAGCTTAAATAAACACTTAATGGGAGACAACAAACAGAGAGAATGAGTCGCGTGTTCAACATGTTGTCCTTAACACGATAGTTCACCTACAGCCTCAAAATGAGTGATTCTATACCCCGTGGTGAAGTCGTATCCAGGATAAAACTGCCCGTTGCAAATACTATAAGCACTATAATACTTGCCTACTCTTACGAACTCAACAGCAATGGCATGGAATATAAAAACCACACAGAGGGAGAAAGACGAAAACAAGAAGGATAGTTTCTTCTTGTGGACACCAATTAGAATCATAAATCCACAAAGTGGAGAATAGAGATTGTTAAGAATAATGTGCATTTAGTGTGAATTAAAGAGAATATATTTTTGTAATAAAACCAAAATAAATTTTCATTAATTCAAGATTTCCAAAACGGTAAAAAACAATTACGCAATTAATCGCACATTATGTCGACATCAAAATAAAAACGAAATAAATAAATCCTCCCAAGTCTTACCCCCCCCCCCCCACCCCACCCCCTACACACACACATTAAATACAAAATTTATTTGATATTAGAATATTTAAAGAAATATTTCAAAAGAAATTTTGCCAAAAAGATAAGTCTTGGTTGACATACGTCCATGGCTTAAGCACGAGCCCAAGCCATAAGCCCAAGCCTTAGTGAAAACAAATATATTTTTCCCCACTCGTTCCACCCACATTGTTTGTCTAACTATTCATAATGGATTAGTTAAATAGTGGAACTCCTCTTTAGTTATACCCTATATGGAACTAAAGGTCATATTTCATTCACTCATAAGAAAATGAGCAAGTGCCCTTAGAGACTCAAAGGTCCTAAGTTTCATTCCCACCAAGACTACAAAACCAAAACAATAAAAATCATTTTCTCCAACAATCCCCCACATGAATGAAATATCGATAAAATCGAAAGGAAAGCGAGAAATACCACTTAGGCAAGAGGTGTCCATGAGGTCTTGAACCTTTGCTTAGTGAGAAATTTTCGGGACTACTTGATGGACAGTGAACGCGATATCTTGAACTACCATCGTTTGGTGTAATCCGCGATAATAACCACATGTGATATCTCTTTAGGTGCTGTCAAGTTCATGCCGTTATGTCCTTTTTGGCCCTGTACAAATCCCGTTTCTTATAATGCTCTAGAGAATCAGCTCTATTCTCATAGGAAGCGACCCACTTCCACATTCAGATAGGTGAGTTCCATCGAGAGTGTTTACTTCTACACCCCGCTTCAATCTTAAATTGAAACTATAGAACTCATTAAGGCTTAGTTAGAAGTCATCCTTCACATGCGGTCACACTATCACGTCTACACCATGGGAAGGGGGGGAGAATGAAATTCTCCGATAATGTTTACCTTGACCCGCCACAAATTAGTTGTCTCATTCAAAACCTTGATCTTGGGATCTCTAGTCAGCAAGGTTGAGTATCCTTCATGGTAAGTTTATTTAATGAGCCTAAGCCCCATCCCCCTCGATGCAATTCTAACTATCTCCTTGAACAAACCTTTCGTCAAAGGTTACGCGATATTCTCCTTGGACTCTATCCAATCAATGGAAATAACGCCGACTGAGATTAGTTAGTTTTTAGCTTTGGCTATTACATCTAGGCTAACACGGTGTATAGATATAGGTAGTACGAGGCCTATGCCGAGAGGAATATCTTTTAAAAAGTATCTTAGGCGCTAGGCCCCTCTCATGCTTTATCTAACACAATACTCTCATAATTCATTATGAATTGAGAAATATGTCTGTTTGGAAATCTTCCAAAACAAACCCTCATGCCAGAGTGAAAATACATCCACTCGTAGACTTAGACTCCTATGAGTTAGCTATCCAGTTTTCATCACAAAATCCATTAAGGACAACAAGATACCTTTCATAAATCAAACAAAAGGTAATAAAGAATTTTAGGTACCATAATACTCTACTAAGTGCATCCTAATGCTCTTGATCTGGACTAAAAGTATATCTACTTAACTTACTCACAATATAGGCAATGTCTGGACTCTTACAGTTCATTAAATCCATCGGACATCCTATGACTTTTGAGTATTCAAGTTAAGATACTCAATTACCCTTATTTTTTGTCGAGTCTACAAGAAGAATCGTATGGAGTACAAGAACAAATTCAACATAATGAGAATGACTATAAAAGTTTGATTATCTTCTAATCCTCATCCCTAAGATTACATCAAAAGGGCCTAAGTCTTTCAAGTCAACTTTCTCATTCATCGCATGCTTTTAGTGGAATTAATCACATCTATGTTTGTATCAACATACAAGCATACAATCACACATGCATCCTTAACAAGTAACTTGTAAATACACTTGTCAGATTCATTAACTTAAATCCATTACTCTTTATCACATGATCAAATTTTTTCATGTCCTTGTTTATGTGCTTATTTAAAACAATACAAAATTTTATTCAGGTTACACTTTGTATTCACAACCTTTCACCACAAAGTCCTCAGGTTGGTCTTAGTAGATTTCTTTATCTAATTCACGGTTTTTGAAAATCTGTATTAACATCCACCTGATGTATCTATAAGTTGTTTAAGGAAGCAAAAGCAATTAGCATCTCAACGGAAGTAATTCTCGTCACAAGTGAATAAGAATTAAAAAAATCTACACCTTCTTTTAGTTTATAGCCTTTAGCTACCAACCTAGCCTTATAATTTCCACAGTTTCATCTACCTTACGTTTCCTCCTAAAGACTCATTTACACTCTATGGTCTTATTCCTGGAGGTAAACTTGCAAGTTCTCAAGTCAGTTTCGGACGGGTGAGTCCATTTCACTAAATGAAGCTTCTTAACGAGAATGGGGTTTTAATTAGTAAATGTTATGGATTCTTTACGAAACTGGAGCTCAGGACTAAGCTAGGCATATTATGAAGTCAAGATCTATAAGAAGTCCCAGTTCTAATCCTTTTACTTCTCCTATGATCAACTCTACTCTATCTTTCTTTGAAGGTAAGTTCTAACTAGTTGAAAAGACATCTAGGGGATCAAAAACACATCTTAATAAAAGACGGGTTTTATAAAAAACATGTTCAAAAAACTCACCATCCTTATACTTCATAAAAGTATTCACACCAATGTCGAATAAGCATAACTCACAACCAAAAACTATATGTAAAAGGGTACTCAAAACACCCCCACACTTTTACGTATGCATAAGAAGGTTGTCTATCTTTCCATAATCATATGGAGTTTTAACTGATCCTTTAAAAGGTTACTCTATTCAGGATATATGATTTTAGAGAACGACCTCCCCCACAAGTTGGCGGTTTAATCTGAACTAGTCAACATGGCATATATCATCTCCTTAACGGTTCTTTCCTTTATATTCAACTATACCAATAGACTATGGTGAATAAGAAGTGTGATCTTATAAATAATTCCAAAAATTCTCTTTAAGAATTTCATACTTGCTATCACGTCCAGACCTAGCCTTTTTAATTGGTAATACCTGATTGGTTTTCAACTTCAACTTTATACAACTTATGGATTCTAAGGCATCATCCTTACCTAAGCAAGTATATATGACAATACCACGTATGGTCATATACATAAGTTACAAACCAATTTTTACCACCTTACAAAGGATTAAAAACAAAGTCAATTAGGTCTAACGGAGTTAATTTTGCTAAAAGAATTTAAAGCAAATTTGGATACTTCACAAGTTTCACTTTTGTGTTCAAAAACCAAACTAAATTTGGGTTCGTTTGCTGCGCTAGCCAGTTAATGCATTGACTTATAAACTAACGGTTCTAAGTCTACCATGCAAACATACAAAACACACAAAAGAAAGCATAAGAACCAACTATGTTCACTTTATCGATTTTTCATTGTTAAGATTATATAGACCCTAAGTCTTATAACCCTTGCCTAAAAAGTGCCCTTGGTTTTTCAATTTCTGATTTAATTAATATCTTAAATCTTAAAGCAGAACAAGAAACAAGATTTTTACATATGTAGGAATATGGAAACTCCATTCAATGTGAGAGTCTCGACCTTTACCTTTATGCAACCTTTGTTGTGGATGAGTTACTCATATAGAGTCACTCGACATCCCCTATCCTCTGATAGGAGATGAACATGTCTTTGTTTCAACAAACATGCTTAGTGGCTCAGAGTCACTGAGTTTCTCACATTGGTTATTAAAATAACTTGAGACATCATGCCACTGAACTCGTTCTAGTTTTCTTTTTCAACTAAATTAGCATTAACTTTCTACTTATTAAGGTTTTTATGTTGTCTACAAATTATTGTCGTGTGGCCATGAATTTTACAAACATAACAATCACCCTTAATTAAAGCAATGCCAGATTCAGTTTTACGAAACATACCTTTCTTATGAAGACTAGGCTTAAAGTTGCGTTTGATTTTCTTGCCTTTTTCATCTTTGGAATACTTGTGTTCATCCACATGCGCCTGGTAGACATGTCCCTTTTTCAATTTCATGTCACTATCTTCGTTTATACTCTGACCACGGACACAATAATTTCCCAATCACCTAATACACCACATCTCACAAACCTTAGTTCTGAATCGGAAAATAAAATATGAGTTTTTAAGATAACATCTTGATATACAAACTTCGTTTGAATCACCATTTCAAAAAACTCATGGTTACCCTTTTAAAACTAATTTAGTCAACAACAAATTTACGCTTCGTCAATTTTTTGAGAACGTTTATCTGTTTTGTAAAATATCAAAAAAATACTTTTACAACTCCAAAAATTCTGAAAATTTGTGTGGTAACTATCAAGATGTCTACTACATTTGGTCAAAAGGGTTCACTGAAATTCCTTCTAGGTTAGAGAAAATATTGAAACTCTGACTGACCAAAATTCATTTTTGTTTTTCACACTACAATTAACATCCATGATTAATACAAACTTTAGTGTCTTAAGATGTTGGGTGCAAAAGTCAAAAACAAGGAACAATCAAATAAAAAAAAGTTATTAATACTTAGCTCCTTTGTAATGTAAGTGATCGATTTCACGGAACGGACGAGCTCCCCAAAAAATTTTGGAGGCCTATAAACATCATTCTTACCCATTGTTACAGAAAAGAGCTATCGTGTTAAGACTGTTGGTACTTCAACAAGAAAGTAATGAAAGAATGATGTTAGAAAGTTAGAAACAAATTTCTGAAAAAAGCTTAAATAAACACTTAATGAGAGACAACAAACAGAGGACAGAGTCACGTGTTCAACACGCTGTCCTTAACACGATAGTTCACCTAAGACGCCTCAAAATGAGTGATGCCTATACCTCGTGGTGAAGTCGTATCCAGGATAAAACGCCCGTTGCAAATACTATAAACACTATAATACTTGCCTACTCTTACGAACTCAACAACAATGGCACGAAATATAAAAACCACACAGAGGGAGAAAGACGAAAAGAAGAAGGATAGTTTCTTCTTGTGGACACCAATTAGAATCATAAAACCAAAAAGTGGAGAAGAGAGATTGTTAAGAATAATGTACATTTAGTGTGAATTAAAGAGAATATATTTTTAATAAAACCAAAATAAATTTTCATTAATTCAAGATTTCCAAACGGTGAAAAACGATACACTGCAATTAAGCGCACATTATGTCGACATAAAAATAAAACGGAAATAAATAAATCCTCTCCAAGTCTTATTTACATTAAATACAAGATTTATTTGATATTAGAATATTTAAAGAAATATTTCAAAAGAAATTTTGCCAAAAAGATAAGTCTTGGTTGACATACGTCCATGGCTTAAGCACGATCCCGAGCCATAAGCCCAAGCCTTAGTGAAAACAAATATATTTTGCCCCACTCGTTTCCACTTGGGTTTCGCCAAAAACGCCCACATTGTTTGTCTAACTATTCATAATGGATTAGTTAAATAGTGGAACTCCTCTTTAGTTATACCCTATATGGAACTAAAGGTCATATTTCATTCACTCATAAGAAAATGAGCAAGTGCCCTTAGAGACTCAAAGGTCCTAAGTTCCATTCCCACCAAGACTACAAAACCGAAACAATAAATATTATTTTCTCCAACAGCAGGTAGGTATGGTGCACTTGAAGAACATTTTTCCATAGGTTTCAGTTGTTGTAGATCGTAGAAATGCTCTCCACAGTTCTCCCACATTTAGCTTGTCTAACTGAGGAACATGCTTGCAACCTAGAATAGAGCCAAGGACACACTTTTGTCTCATGTAAATGTTCCCTTGTTCTTTTGTCTCATGGTTCCCTTGTTCACACATTCGCCACGACTTTTAGGATTTCTTTCATTCTCATCTTACTGTTGCTATTGTTGCAACTATTACTGCTACTTGGAGAGTCTTTCAAACCTCCACCCATGACTGATTCAGTGTTTTTATAGATAATTAGAAGCCAATTTCAATCCCTAACTAGTAATGCAATCCTGCCACATTTGACTACTTCTTTTAACAACAAGTAAACACACACACACACACATTAAACAAAAAGAGCTCCAAAATCTGTGTATAACAATTGTTCAATACTCTAAATATCTAAAGCATATACCTTTGAACTCTTTCTCGGATTAAGCTTTGTTTTCCTCCGAGTTAAAGCTAAGTATGTGTACACAAAATTCTTGATAAAATTGAATCAAATCCTGCAAAAGAATTGAAATCGAATCAATATAATGTAAATCACCTGAATTCAATGCAAACCCTAATTCTAATCATTTGAACTAAATGCAACTAAATTCACCCGATTGATGCAAACCCTAATTCAAAAAAAATATTAATGCAATCGATTTTATTTCAACCACCTGAATTTAATGCAATGATTGAAAAATTTAAATGAAATTAACTGAGATAAATGACCCCAATCATTAAACGAATTAAATTCAATGATTGAAATTTTTTTAAAAATCAAACTCAAAAAAAAAAAAAAAAATCAAAATCAAGAATCAAAATCAAAAAAATAAATAAATTAAACCTCAAAGAGATCGAGAAACCCAATTTGAGACTAGGTAAGTCTTGACTAGGTCGTCGATCTATTGGTTGTTGTAAGTCTTCAACTCGATCTGTTGATTGTTGTAAGTCTTCAACTAGATCTATTGGTGTAGAAAACTACGTACAACTACCTCGATCTGTTGGGTTGATGATGGTGGTTTTGATGGTGGTGAGTTGTTGATGATGGTGAGCTGTTGATGATGGTGGTTTTGAAGGTTGCAGAAGATGGTGGTTTACGAGAAAGAAGTGATGAAGGAGGAGGAAGGCTGCGGGGATAAGGTTAGAATGAAAAAAGAAATGGCTGAGAAAGGTTAAGGGAAAACGAAAAAAACAATGGACGGTTACAGATTGAAATGGATGGTTAGGATGTAATATTTTCTACATCCCCTATCGCGACCTTTAGTAGAAGTCGTCGTAAAGCGTTTGCTAAATTTTTTCAATTCTGCTAAAACAAATTCACTTATGTTAAATTTTTTCATACTTTAAATTTTTGACAAAAGGGTGATTTTAGGCCTTAAGAGATTTAGGACTTATAGAGTCCGCTCGGCAGTTTCGACCCGGAGCAAGTTTCTTTCCCTAACTTGACGAAATTGTGTGTGTTTAAGGGTTTTGAAGAGTATTCCAAGGGAATCTTACCTGTAAAAGGTCAGATATTCATCGCTCTTACCAAGTTTCGGACTTATAGGAGTCGGAACCTGGCCAGGTTTCGACCTCGAAGCCAGTTTCTTTCCCGAACTTGACAAAACTGTGTGTTGAAGGTTTTTGGAGAGTATTCCAAGGGAATCTTACCTGTAAAAGGTCAGATATTCGTCGTTCTTACCAAGTTTCGAACTTATAGGAGTCCGCTCCTGTCTAGGTTTCGACCTCGGAGCGATTTCTTTCCGAACTTGACGGCTTGTGTGTTTAAGGTTTTTGGAGAATATTCCAAGGGAATCTTACTGTAAAATGTCGAGATATTCATCGTTCGAGACCAAGTTTGGACTTTAGAGTCCGCTCCTGGCAGTTTCGACCTCGGGCAGTTTCTTTCTAGAACTTGACGAATTTGTGTATGTTTAAGGTTTTGGAGAGTATTCCAAGGGAATCTTATACGTAAAGGTCGAGATATTCATCGTTCTTACCAAGTTTCGGACTTATAGGAGTCCGCTCTGGCAGAGTTTCGACCTCGGAGCAGTTTCTTTTAGAACTTAATGAACTGCGTGTGTTTAAGGTTTTGGAAGTATTCCAAGGGAATCTTACATGTAAAGGTCAGATATTCATCGTTCTTACCAAGTTTCGGACTTATAGAGTCCACTCTGGCAGTTTCAACCTCGGGCAGTTTCTTTCCCGAACTTGACAAACTGTGTGTGTTTAAGGTTTTGGAGAGTATTCCAAGGAATCTTACGTAAAGGTCATATATATTAAATCGTTATTGCAAGTTTCAGGACTTATAGAGTCCGCTCCTGGCGGGTTTCGACCTCGGGCCAGTTATTTTCCCGAACTTGACGGCTGTGTGTGTTTAATGTTTTGGAGAATATTCCAAGGGAATCTTACCCGTAAAGGTTAGCTATTCATCGTTCTTACCAAGTTTCGGACTTATAAGAGTCCGCTCCGGTGGGTTTGACCTCAAAGCCATTTTTTCTTTCCAGAACTTGACTGGCCTTGTGTGTTTAAGGTTTTTGGAGAATATTCCAAGGGAATCTTACCTCGTAAAGGTGGATATTCATCATTCTTACCAAGTTTCGGACTTATAGAGTCCGCTCTGGCCGATTTCGCGTCGAGCCGATTTCTTTCCGAACTTCCGAGTGAAATTTTGTGTGTTTAAGGTTTTTAGAGAGTATTCCAAGGGAATCTTACTTGTAAAGGTCGGATATTCATCGTTCTTACCAAGTTTCGGACTTATAGGAGTCCGCTCCTGGCCAGTTTCGACCTCGAGTCGAGTTTCTTTCCGAACTTGACTAAACCGTGTGTGTTTAAGGTTTTTAGAGAGTATTCCAAGGAATCTTACTGAAAAAAGGTCGGATGTTCATCGTTCTTACCAAGTTTGGACTTATAGGATTAGCTCCTGGCTGAGTTTCAACCTCGGACCCCGGTTTGTTTCCCGAACTTGTGAAATTGTGTGCGTTTAAGGTTTTGGAGAATATTCCAAGGAATCTTACCGTAAAGGTTAGATATTCATCGTTCTTACCAAGTTTGGACATATAGAGTAAAGCTCTTGGCAGTTTCGACCTTGGAGTCAGTTTCTTTCCCGAACTTGACGAAACTGTGTGTATATATTACTTGGTTTTTTGGTTATTATTTCTAATCCAACGATCTAGAATTCAACAAAAACAAAATCAAGAATCACTACTCAATCTTACGGTTACATTTCTCAATCCGTAACCTATTCTCTTAACCAATCAGATTGCACAAAATCTCATCTAACTGCTCTAAAGCCCAAATCTAACCTATCATGCAGATTGAGGATTTTACACCCAGCTTCCCGCCCATAATTTGCGACGTGTCGCTTGTTGAATTTTCGGTCAAAGTAAAATTGAGGACCACACAAAACTCTCCCTCGGTTCCTTCTCCATTCATCTCTTTCTCTCTTTTTTTTTCTCTTTCTTCAACAGAGAAAAACTCTATGCAAAAACTCATTCAAAAAATGAGATAAACTCATATCCTCTCATTTTTTATCTCAGAAAATCAAAATAGCCCCATATCCTCTCATCTCAGAAGAACTCATATCCTCTCATCTCAGAAACTCTCCTCAAATCCACAGAAAAACTCTCAAACCTCGGATCTATCTTCAACCCTCGTCTGAAAATCTCTCTATAGTGGTAGAAATTAATCTCTGAATCCCTCTTTTTTTTCATTCGCTTTGGTTGATTATAGTTATTTGTTCTAGGATTTATAATATTAACATGCAATTTTACAGGGTTAGAAAGGTTTTTTTTTTTTTTTTTTTTTTTTTTTTTTTAATAACATGCAATTATTTGTTTGTTGTTCTAGGATTTACTGATATTGTTTTGAATTTGTTTTGATTTTTTTTTTTTTAGGGTTCTTTTTAAATTTATTGATTTTAGGTTTTTTTTTTTGATTGATCTATGCATAATATGTGAAAATAAATGGTTAGATGTTTAGATTTGTATTCTTTAAAGAGAAATCCTCATAGAAATCCAAAGATTTCTACTTTGGATGGGAGGCAGACAAGGTTTGGTTTTGCCATCTGAAACTGACCCAGAGCCAAATCAGTGGAGTTGAATCGGTGTAAAATGACCTTATAATGCCTTGAGTTTTTAACTTAACCAAACTGTTGTGGTTGAAAGTTAATAAACCCATATTCATAAACTCGAACCCGTACCACTGCCCTATTTTATACCTTTCTTCTTCGTTCACCCCCGATTTTCTTCGTCTTCTTCTTTTGATTCAATCTTCTATGTGACGGAAGGAAATCGAATTTTGGTAACCTAGATATAATTGAGATATAATTAACGTTCAAAATCTATGATGTCATTATGCTAATATGAAGTGTGTTCGATATTTCAAAGTATTTTTTATTAAACCCTAATTTAGGTTTTTTATTTGAGATATAGGTAAGTTGAAACATGTAGTATCTCCTAGTCTTCTATTCTCTATCTACCTCTCCGGTTCCATCTAGATTTTTCAGCTCCATTGAACCAGTATTTTTGTGGGTTTTTCATAACTAGGTATTCGCGTGAGAAAGAACTAACTAATCTTTACAGGATTTATGAACATATTCTACAGGTATATATATTTCTTGATTTTCGCTTTTTGTTTTCCCAATTCCGATTTTATTCTCTCAAAGTTTTAATTTTAAATAGAGCTCTACTTATACTTCTTGCAACGCACGTCAGAATCGTCTATGGAAATGCCAAGCGTAAAATCCGTCCTGAGGGGCGACATTTAGGCTATCTAATGCAACCTTCAGCTCCTATTCCCAGGTTTTTCCCTTGCCATTTCTGGTACTCTCAGTGATTCTGGACCATTTCTTCGTGAATTTGACTCTTCAAATGTGGGGATTCATTCGTTTTTGTGTCCGTATTTTTGTTTTATGATTAGAGTTTGGGAAGGCGATTACATGGGGTTCAAGTGATGATATGGGACATAGTTGTGTATCTTATGGATAACATGGGGTAATTACTGGACTACTACTGTCTATTCAAATGCTCATTATGATGTTCAAAATTGGAGCTCTTTCTTTTACTTAATTTTGGTTACTCTTTAGATATCATTTTAGGAAATTCCAGCATCATTTCCTCTTCCAAATGAGGCTTCTTTGATCAGGGCTGCAGCTAGATGGGCACAATGTATTGCATGCCTAAGTAATAATTGAAATTGAATTTGCATTGGTTGTAGCTATTGAATTTGATTGTTTGTTGAGTATCAAGGATTTACCAGTAGGTACTAATTTCAGTTTTAGTGCATGTGTAGTGAATGCAGAAAGTATAGGGCTGAAAATAGGGGGTTCATTGATAAAAAGACTTTGTTGATGCCGAACAAGGTAAAGACTACTAAATATGCCAGTTTCCATTTCGGATCTTTTGTGCGATCTGCAAAGGGTGCTACTCAATGGCTTGACAAACAAATTTCAATTTTACGTAGGACATTTAAACATGGTCTTATGGCGAATTTGATGACACTTTGTCATTCTCGAATCATCACATTTTGATCTTAAGTTGTCGTGATTGCATTCGCATAAATGTGAAAGTGAGATTGTTAAGGTCTATGAAGTGAAACCTCACCGATACAATCCGTTGGTTTTGCGGCGCGGGACTTTGAATTTGTTCATTTTGGAATTATTCGCTCGAAGGTGTCTTAAAAACCATCACTAATGTCCAGTAGCTTCATAAATTCGGTGACCAAGCCTGCCTCATATGTGAAGTAACTCTTGAGAATCCCAGGTATAACTTAGATCTTGTGCCTAACATAGAGGTTTCACATTGTGCATTTCGATACACTGCCTACATTCTATCGTTGTAGGTTTCTTTTGTTATTAATATCATGTGTGCATTCACTTCCGTATTTGGGCAGTGTTGTTATTTTGGAACTAAGAACTTATGCTCATCTATTTACTCCCCATTAATTGCTCAATTTGTTGGATCAACAAATGATTATGACGAATGTTCCTCAACACCGAAACCAGCTAATTGGTGGGCGACAATAAAAACAACTTGACATTTTGAATTCACATACATTTGAATGTATGATTTATTCTACTTATGAAGGTTCTATGTTTTGGGTATCATTTTGGAGGAAATTACATTATAGAATCCATTTCACTAGTACAAATCTTCACATTGGCCACACTTAATCACCGTGTCCATATGCTTTTGGTCATGGATTTTTTTCACTCCAAAAAATGTGGCATCAGGTGCCGTGACAAATAGGTATCTTTATGGCTACATAAACTTTGAGTGGCTATAAAATATGATTTACCATGGCCATAACTCTAAAACCGTGTCTATATGGTACTCATTATTTTTTTTTGTAGTTAAGCATTTTCACTATCACCATGGCCGTAGGATCCTTATAGACACACGATTTGATTATATGTAACTAAAGTTTACCTTAAAGTCACGTGAATTTTATTTTAGCCGTGGCCTTTGTCATCAATTGGACACGCAAAATTCATTTTATCAAGGCCAATTCATGCCTTAGAGCCACACTAACTTTCTTAACCATGACCATTTCTATCATTTGGACACACAGAAAATAATTTAACATGGCCAATACATGATTTGTAGTCACATTTAATCTATAGTATTGTGGCCATCCATATTTTCGGACACGTGATAAATATTTTACATGACCAATTAATAAATTATGGCTACTAAGAATTTGTAGCACCGTGGCTAAAAACTTACCAAAGACGCGCAAAATGTTTTCAATGTAGCTGTTGTTCACCGTTTGGACACGGGATCAGATAAAAACATGACACTACATACCTTAAAGTCACACAAAACTAATTCAATGTGGCAAATATTTACCTTTTAGCCACATAGCCATTT
This sequence comes from Papaver armeniacum, assembly GCA_023531295.1. Lineage (NCBI taxonomy): Eukaryota > Viridiplantae > Streptophyta > Magnoliopsida > Ranunculales > Papaveraceae > Papaver > Papaver armeniacum. The sequence continues at coordinate 100,403 of JAJJWW010019027.1, forward strand.
TCGAATATTAGAATTTGCGTAGCTCTATTTATTCGTTGGCCATGGTTCTAAATCTAAAAGGTGGTCGTAGTTTATATTCAACCACTGAAGGCAGTATTGGCCACTTATATCGATTCTTTAGGGACCATTTAGATTATTAATCATGATACAAATTAATCACACTATCAAAAATGACCCAAAATACTTTTTATTAATTATATGAGATATATCACATGTGTTTGATAAGTTAAGAAAAAATCCATTGAAGATTCAACAAGTAAACACTTATACAATGAAACTTTATATCACCAGGAGAACTGCGGTCTTCATTCACTTGATACTCCTCAGTATTCTTCTGTTCCCCATCATGCAGATCCAAAGCTTTAGAAATCTTCTTAGACTTAAGGTTGTCATCATGCTTATCTTCCTAGTCGTCTTAATAATAAGCTTCAAAATTAGTCCATTCTCTTGCCATCTTCATGAAATCAAATACTCATTAGTATGTTAGTGTTCTAGTAAAGAATAAGTGTCAGAACCTACTTTGGAACGATTATTCTTTGTCAAAACCAACACCGACTACCGGTACCCTAGAAGGTGGTTCCTTAAAGACAAAAGGTTGGGAATAGCTGGGCCTGAGGTAATATGAAGAAGATAAAAAAGCAAAAAAAAATGAAGAAGAAAAAAACTTTTACTACGAGTGAGTGCTCAACTACTTAAATCGATAGATTAGAATGATATTCTTTGTTGTTAAGCAAAACTAAAAACAAAAGTTCTACATTTTGTTCAATTCTGGCATTACCTCGTTACATCATCACATACTACCTAATCGTTACGAGGTAAGGATATGGGGAAAAAAAACATTTCCACCTGGAAATGACAAACTCTATCGTTCTATGGTAAATGAAGTATCAATCTTGAAAAACTGCTAAGACACAATTACTATTACATGGGATTCAATAAACCTTTAGGATAGAGCTTTGTCAGTTGTGAAATTAGATTCAACGAACCTCGAGTTGTTGCAATTAGTTCTGGAGGAACATAATGGAACCTTAATGATGGCTCTCCGGAGTTCAGGTCTTTAAGAATCTAATGACAAAATTTCAGAATATACAAGTCAGAAAATATATGGTTTCAAGTTCTTTTCTTCCGTTTCCAGTTTTATGGTCAAAAACATGAATATTCAATACCATGATCAAATTAACTTCATAGTGATCAAATTTAAGTTTAACTCTCGACTGTTCTGTATACCATAAAGAACAAATCACTTACCTTTTGCCTGACTTCTAATGTTTGAGTCGGTGACATATATTCTACAGTAATCCCTTTCCCCTTTAGTGTTTGTGACTTGATTTTCATATTAAAACATGACAGGAAGCCGAAACAAAACTTCATAGATAGAAGAGACATTGTATGCATACTATCAATGATCTCAAAGGAATTCAAAAGAGTAATATAAATGGTTATAACTGCTAACACAGATGAAATGACCTCTTCTGCAAGCTTGAAATTGTTATAGCCAACATAAATGCATAAACATGGCAAAATGCTTTCACCTATTAGTGGAGAAACATCAAGACCAATTCTTGTTTTTGAGAGCAAAGGCATCTGGCAACACATGGACTTCCCCCCTCTAGTTGGCAAAAAAAAAATCTTATCCTACATTAAAATCAAGACAACAACAAAATATAAATATTTAGAAGGAAAGCACAACACGACGTGATATTGAATTCAAAAGAGTAATATAAATGGTTATAACTCGCTAACACAGATGAAATGACCTCTTCTGCAAGCTTTAAATTGTTATAGCCAACATAAATGCATAAACATGGCAGAATGCTTTCACCTATTAGTGGAGAAACATCAAGACCAATTCCTGTTTTTGAGAGCAAAAGCATCTGGTAACACATGGACTTCCCCCCTCTAGTTGGCAAAAGAAAAATATTATCCTACATTAAAATCAAGACAACAACAAAATATAAATATTTAGAAGGAAATACAGGCACAAGACGACGTGATATTGAATACTCAAGGTGCATAACGGTATAACACAACATGATGGAATGGAATTTCAATCTATAAGCTTATATCACTATTCTTAATCGTAACTCAAACTTTTGTAGTTTAATCGCCACAATGAGTCGCAACTTGAAAAAAAAAAAAAAAAAAAAAAAGACTTTTCAAGAAATCAGCATGGAAGATGATCATTGACATTAAATCTATATATTTTGACTAAAAACAAATGAACTAAGTCATGTATATTCAATCTCCTATTGTACTCAGAATTCAGGAGTCCAAGTCCAATTTTTTGGGATGAGAAAGAAGTTAGAATACTCATAACAGGATCAAGACAAGGCACAACATCCTTATCCCGGGATCCTTCCATAGCTAATTCTTATTTGCAACATTCAACTATATATCAAACCTGAAGGGGTGAAAACATAAAAGAAGGATGACTGCTTTGTGCATCAATGAATTGGTAGTATCATTGGCTTTTACTGCAAACATTAGATTGGCACACAAAAATAGAGACAATTTGATAATAGGGACGAGTGAATCCTTGAGTCCAGTTTAACTCACTTCCATGATGCCCGATTTCGTGCTGCTGCAAATCAAAAATACAACAAATAGATTCAATCAACAAGAGAAGGTACTGACTAAGATCAAAAATAGGGGTTTCTGTATCCAAAAAAATGAATAAATCGTAAAATAAAAACCTAAAAGGCAAACCAACCATTGAATTGAATTACATGGTGATGAAGTCATGTACTCGAAAATGTAACCTAATGTTGGAAATATGCAGAAGAATAGACAATCAATATAAATCGAAACCCTAAATAAAAATCAATTCAGATAAGAAAGCAAATATGGGGCTTGAAGTTTGGTCTATTGGTTAAGACGGACCTTCGTTTTCCTGGACGGCAGAAGAATCGGAAGATATTTCAGAGAGAGTGAAGAGAAGGAATCACACTGTTGGTATAGAGTGAGCGACACAGAGAGAGAAGGTGGTTGTGCAATTGTGCCTATGAGTTAGGTTTTCTTTTTTCTTCCCCCTTGAATGAGCGGAGGCAACGAGAAAGAGATGCTGGAGAGGAGAATGAGGTGGGAGAAATTTCCTTTTTAGGGTTTTGATTGATGTTTGGACGGGTAGATTCTATTTTTTAAGGCTAAATTTTGGACCGAGACCCTATACAAATCCATACGTTTGATCTGGCCCCATTTGCCGGCCCAACCCGACCAACTAAAAATATATATTCAAACCTTTACGGTGGGTAAGAGGTCAACGGATCGAGTCTCCGTTCAAGAGTTTGGAGGTCTCATGAAATACTCCCTCATATAAAATCTAGTTTAGAGTTTAAGTTCTTGATGTATCCTTTCGTATTAAAAAAAATAAAAACCTGAGTTCCTCCTGGAGTTGATCGGATACCACTGAAATACGCACTTGGACCCAAAAATAAGAAATGAAGAAGGTGGGCTTTGAACCCATGACCTCTAAAAGGCAAGTGCTCAACCAATGAGCCATGCGCTGGTTGTTTCTACTTTGAGGTTTAGTCACACAGATTATAAAAGTTTCCGAACGGCAGATATTTGTCTGGAGTTTTTCATACGAATTAAGGTGATGATAGAAAAGCATGAGGGTCCGTGTAAATCACTAAGTGAATCATCCAATGAGATTTGATATATCTCAAAATTGGATGAATTTTTCTTTGTATCGATCATATATACATTTCGAAGTACATCAGATGGTTTTAGATAAGAATAAAAACGAATAATATGAGTGTGAATGAATTTGAATAATAAAGGATTCACTTGGGTTGACCGGATTGGTAAAAGGCACAGGGATACTGAAGGAACTAGGTAACATTACTTGATCTCAAATATACAAAGTTAGTAGTAGTTTTGTATAGCGTTTTTATTCTAAGAGTATTAAACACTGGACTGGGTCCTAGGGTTATTGGGTATTTGCGGTTTCCTCGCTAACAAAATCATGTGCTGTGTGATGTATTTTATTTCCGTATTATTTAGCTTGTCTTTATAATTAAAGTAAATACACTTGACGTTAGTTGTCACTTGGTCAGATCACCTCTGTTAGTTCAATCTGAACTAAACTTATTCTAAGTAGACACCTTGTTGAAATAATCTTTTAGTGATTGTCGCTTAAAGAAGATGATACAAGGTGGGTCTTGTCGCTTAAAGAAGATGATATAAGATGGGTCTTGAATATGTTGTACATGTAATGACCCGTCCTTCCACCGATAATGTCCCCACTTAGCCACTTTGCGGTCATCCGACGTGAGGTTTTTCAACGGGCATCGCTACGGTAATCTAGAGGAAACTTCCGGATGGTCACCATCCTGGATTGCTCCGCCGAGCACGCTTAATCAGAGTTTTACGCCAACTCGAATCCAATTGTCTTTGAAAAGGCCTCGGTGTTAAGGAAGGAAAAATCATTACTTATATTCCATTCGGCCAACCACTGCCGAGTATCAGGGTATTACAATATATAGAAATATTGTAGTGTTAAACCCTCGTCATTTCACTGGACAACCATTAATTTTACTGATTATCCACATATTTAACCCAATTTTACTCAACTTTACTCCATTCCATCAAATTATACTAAGAATCACTACATTATACTCGATATAACCGGTTATCCACCCGATTCCATCTAATTCAATCCAATTATACTCAACTTTCTTAAAGAGTCACTAGATAACGCTTTATTTGACTGATTATCCACAAATTTAATTTAGATTTACTCAATTTTGCTCATCAAATGATACTTAAAATCACCTGATCATACTCAATATGACATAGTATCCACCTAATTCCATTTAATTCTATCCAATTATACTAAACTTTGTTTCACAATCACTGGATAACACTTACTTTGACTAATTATATACTCCAAATAACTAGATGATACTCATCATTATGACTGATTATCCATTAAATCCCATGTAATTTAGTATAATTGTACTCATTTGTATCTCACAATCACATGATAACGCTTATTTGGGCTAATCATCAAAAATTTAAGGATTTGATTACAAATCCACCGAACATTAATAGATTTAGATTATTGGAGGAACAACTTATTGCAAGTGTTTCTTAATTATAGAAAATAAATAAACAACCACGAAATCCGAGTTAGGTTGGAATTAGAATGCATCCAGTTGAATCTAATGTTACTCTATTTCATCGGATCATATTCACTTCGAACTCACTGAATTGCACCTCCCCCTAATGGAAGAAGGGGAAATAAGGATAATCGTAGAGGAAACTTCGTATGTAGGAGAAAAGCGATCACAAACCGATTAATATTGTACATGGAAATGTAGCTGTGTATGGAGATCAATCTTCTCATTTTCATTGAAGAGTGCATAATACCATCTTGAAATGCAAAAAGTTATTTAGCTTTCTCAGTAATGTTTATTTTAAGTTTAGACATAGAAACTTCATGTGTTTTTGTGGAGAAAGTAGAGAAATAAGCTAAAATTTAAGCGTTAAAAGATTTCTCTACGAAAAACTTTCCCAGTGAAACAAAAGCACAGTTTTTTGATAAACTGAAAAGAATTGGATCAGTTTCAGTAATGTCGGTTTAGTTCTCAATAATGTAACTTCTACTTCTAATAAAAATCGACCTTTAAAAAAATATATGGAAATGTCAAATTCATAGATTCCCTTACGAAAGTGAAATTTCACATCAAACAAACAACACAATTAGCACAAAAGAACAAGTATGATCCGGATTGATCAAAAAAAAAAGGTATGATCCGTATGGTGTTTATCCGGCCAATGAAAAATTCGAATCATCTAGCCAACCAAGTCGTACGGATTGCCACCTGTATTTTCATTTACCTCCCAGAAAAAGTATGGAGTTAAAGGAGTCGGCGATAATTTTGGCGCCATCGCTAATGTGTCCCGCCAAAACAATTTTTGGGAGGAAATCGGCTTCTCTGTTCTTTTCTTATTTCTCCATATATCTCTCTCAATAACCCCAAAACTAAGCCGTCCCCAGAACTTGCATCTCTTCTTCCTCGTCTCCACTAACAGAACCAATAAAAACCCTAGTTTCTTGACCCTAATTTTTTTTTTTCTTCATCTTTTACTGCCGCCCCTCAAACTCGAAATTGTTTTTAGTTTCATCTCTTTGCTAAAGAAATCAGAGCTCATATGTCGATCTGTAGAAAACTTTTTAATTTTATGCAGTTATCGTCGCGATTGAACCTAAGGTCTTCTTCTTATTAATACCGATTATGTGATTCTTGATTTGCGTCATCAATTTTGTATTTCTCTATATTGATTAATTAGGGTTTCGATTATCCTATACATGCTAATCTAGGGTTTCTTGTGTTTTATATTATTTCATGCTCATCATCATTATGGTAAATGTATTTTATTTCATTGACTATGAAAGATAGATAAAAACGTATGAGATTTCTTGTGTTATTCATGTTATGGGTTCTCTCATGTTTAATAACATGATTATAGGGAGAAATTTTCTTGATTTTCCTTCAATTGTTTTGTTAAACTCATTTGATTTTTGGGTTTTTCTTACTTTTCTGAAAGGAGGGATGGATGCAAGCTGCCCATTTAAAATATGATAGGGATTTACTCTCGGTGAATCGGATGTCTATCCATGTATGCCTAACTGTCCACTTTCAGGCAAGCTTTACTACTTTAGAGCTTCCTAATTCTTTCCCCAAAGAGTAAATCCATTTTGGGATTCAGATATTTCCCTAGTATTGCCATTTTTATATTTTGTCATATATGAAATTAGATTTATTGTAAAGGTTTTAAAATTTCCGGTTTCTGAAATATAATTCATAAATTTGCTGGTGTAAATTATATTGTAGTCGGGTGTTAATCGATGGATCTATGCTTTTGTAGTACAATGTGTCAAGGTTTAGTGCACTTGAGTTGAGGTGGACATTGGTCTTCGGCTGCAGTCGTCATGAAGAAGGCCTTGGGACTCAATATTTCTTCTTGTTGCTGGAAATTAAGCTCAAGATGTACTTATTGCTCAAGGACCAAATGTAGAAATTGAAATGTTATTGGCTTAGTTTATGAATCTCAGTTGGCACATCAAATTCAAATGGAAAACCATAAAACGTTAGTTGCATTTAGCATTTCTTACATCACTAGTTAGTAAATTAATGATGATGTTAATTGAGGAGCTCTTTGCAGGACATTATGAGAATGCCGGAAGTGGTAGTTACAGATCCAGTTGTCCGAAACAAGGTTCAGAATGAAACATAGAGAGCTCTGAGTATTCTCTTTTTTATGTACAGGAATGTGCAAGTTCAGTTTGGGTGAACAACAAGGATTTAATGGCTTTGATTTTGTTGAGGTAGAGCTAGTAAATGCTTTGTTTTGGCTACTCATCAGTCAGACAAAAATAAATTGTTGAAATGAGTAATCGTAATCCTTGGAGGAAATGGTATATTAGAATATATTAGTAAGATGTTTTAATGAGGTCATATTTTCCCTTATATAATAGACAGATCCTGTGGATAGTAACCGTGTCTGTCACTTGGTTTCTCTTTTTATTTTCTTACACCCTACATGTCGAAACAGGAAATTTAAAAATCAAGCTTATCAATAAGATGGTAGGAAGGGACTAAACAACTCTGTGTTTAACCAAATTTCTTTGCACCGGTGCGTTGTCGATGCGAGAAAGAGACACCGCGAGCGTGTGAATTTGAGGCATATTCTCTTTGGCTTTTGTTGATTTGTCATGTTAGAACCCACGAAGGTGTTTGTGGTTCTGGTTTTGACAGAGCTTGCCGAGAAAAAATCCTCTTTGTGACGTTTTTGTCTCTTTTTCAGTGAACCAATTCATCCTCAACGATCGTGAGGATGAATACGAACATATATGGGTCTGTCTTAGTCAGATACTTCTCGGGCGCTGTAGATAAGAAGACAACGATCGTGTAATCCTGCTGCTATTGTCTCTCACATATTGTTATTCCTTATGCCAATTGCAAAGTTTCTGCATTTTCGAAAAGTAAATGTAATAGTATGTGATTGAAAATTACTCGTGTAAACATTTTATTTTTTCATGAAATTAATCTAAGCTCGTCTAAATTTGATGTGTTTTGGAATGGTACGTTGCATTTTGTAACAGTTTATATGAAATCTAAGCTCGCCAATCATGTGTATTAGAATTAAGATGTTATCGGCTCATCAATACTTGTCAACACTTGCTACATGGTAATTTAAAGATATTAATTCACTAAATGCCGAATTGTATTTGTGTTTGCCGTGTTTAGGCGCGTATTTTATACCCTGACCCTATCGTCGGTGGCCATGGAGAGTCTTTTGTCTCGGTCACAAAACGTGTCTAATGAACCCCCTTTGGTCACATAGACAAACCAAAGTGGCTTAATTAGATTCCTTTCTGTCACGTGATAACAGGCGTGTCCAAAGCCAACCTATACATTCGACACGAATATAGTTGCTTAATGTGGCCATATTCTCACATACGGCTACAGGTGATGGGTTTATACTTAAACCCATGACCAGAAGGTGCCTTATGGCTACAGTTGATGGGTTTAGGTTTAAACCCATAACCAAATGGTGCTTTATGGCTACAGGGTAACACAAAACGTGGCTATAGTTATACTTGTGACCAGTAGCCACGCAAATAACCCGAAACGTGGCTAGGCTGTAAACCAAAAAACGTGTCCTATGTGAAGGTTTGTACTAGTGTTTCTAGGAAGCATCCAACTATAAGATATTTTTTGCCTTTTCGGCATAATTTTGATTCATTGGTGCGCACAAGTACTGCAATGTATTCCATTATAGGGCCAAGCTTGGCTATGTATAACTGAGATTTGACATTTAATAGCAATTTTACTAAATAAGACTCCCAAGGATGACAGCCTTAACATGTATAGTGAACTCAAAAAACGCAATCCACGACCTTAGATCCAAACTTTCCGGGCTCCAAAGAGGTCATTATTGGTTTTGACTATATTGCTAAACCAACTTGAAGAAGACCAGGAGAAACATATTCAAATGGAAACACACCACGAATACCGCGGAAGTTACACATGCATGCAACGGATGAGCGAGATCCAGGAAGTCCATCGGTCAAGCCATACGTAAAAGGAATTTCATGGGCAATCTTTAAAGCAAGTGAGTTTTGTCATATACTTTGCAGGTTCCACCATGTTAATGCGTGGATTGTGTTGATCATGTAAGTTCGATTTTTCTCGGATTTCTTTGGGGTGATTATAACAAAGACAAAAGTAGTGTACTTAGTTTTTTTTTTTTTTTTTTTTTGTTTCTTTGCATCTGATTTCCTGTGCACATGTAGTGGCAATTGGAGTACATTGATATGTTGGCTTGTTGTGCAGTTTGTATGTGCAACCTTTTCTAATTTTTTTATTTAAATGCTTACACAACTGCTTTGAGTTCTGAAATGTCTTATTTGGAAAATGGGATTCGACTTATTTGATATCTCGAAATCTCATAGATCCTTTAATAACACATGCAGCGCATGTGCCTTATACTAGTAATCATATTAATAAACTGAACCCCTACCCAACTTCCCTGACCCTATTTTATACCTTTCTTCTTCGTTTCCCTCATTTTTCTGCATTTTTCTTCGTCTTCTTCTTTTGATTCAATCTTCTGCAATGGAAGGAAATCGAATTATGGTAACCTAGATTTTCTGAGGAATGATTGGTTTCTCTGTACGACGCCATGTTCCATTACAGTCATAGATACCAAATTTGGATATACACATAAAAAAGAAAGATCAGATAGATAGAAAGAAAGAAAACCCATACACAAAAGGTACTTTGCCACTGAAGCTCTTGGCAATGCTGCCAACCACTCATCTCTACTCATATTTACACCTTACACCATTTTATTCTTAGGAGTTGGGAGCAACTAAGAAATTTATGACTGACAGGGTGAACCAAGATATAGTGCATTTAAGTTCGGAGATGATCCGTATATGAAAATATTTAATTTTAACAATCTAAAACAGGTTTCATGCATGATTCATCTTTGACAGAGCTCCGTAAATTACAAATGAGCACAAATCATCTGCGAGAACAAAATCCAAATAAGTTAATATACCTATAAACCAGTTGACCCAATTTATTTTAGACGATCCTTCTATTTTCTACCCGATTTATTTTATACGACATTGAGAAAATCTACCCAATTTCTTTTATACGACTTTCAGGGAAGTGTACCCATTTTATTTTGTTGGATACTGTTGGGACTGATATATGTTTCATTTTTCGTGACATAAAATTTGTTACGATATCACTAATTGTGTTAAGAAGATGGTGGTGAGGATTGTCAATTAATACAACACGATCATATGGATTAGTAGGCGACATATTAACAAAGAGATTTTTCAATTAATACATCATGATCATCATAATAAGATAAGCTATTTTAAGTTGTTTACGGACAGATAAGATATCCAACTTTAATTCGTAGAATATAAGCTCGGGTTCAAGATCAGATGACCTCAAATTCACACCTACAGAAGAAAAAAAAATATAACACACCACTTATCAGCTCAGACAATAGAATTACAAAGTACCTTTAGTTCATAAGAAACAAACCACCCAAAATCAATCAACAAACCCATACACAAAATCACATTAAAGAGGAATCGAATTAGGGTTTCTCAATTAATTGCCAACAATCGCATCGCAATAACAAATAGTTGAATTTGAGTGTTGCGCAAATCGGTGATTTACTGCTATTCAAAACTTAGCATAGTGCCCAAATTTTAATCTTCCATATCAGTATAGTGCCCATATCAGATTCGGATCTTAGGATTATCCAGATTCCAAACTGGTTTAAGAATTAACTTCGGTCAGCTCCCATTAACCATGATTGAGGGGCAAAAATGGAAAAAAAAAATGAAACTTAAGAAATTTGGACGGACAACCGATTTTTTCCGTCAACTTAGGTTGACTCAAAAGTCGTCCGCCTGTGAGGAAAAACAGAATTCTTAGGATTTCTGTGAGGATAACCCTTCTTTAAATGGGTTGATCTATGCATGATACTGATATTAGTTTTTTTTTTTTTTTTTTGGATTGTTCTGTGCATGATACTGATTTTAGGGTTTTTTAGATGTGTTCTTTAAATGGTTAGATTTGTTTTTTTTTATCCTGAAAGTAATTGGTTTTTTTTTTGTTAGGGTACAGATGATGAAGTTCAATTTATAGCTAAATTGATAGACACATTTTTGTGTCTGAATTGTCCTCATTGTCTCTATTGTTAGTCTCGATTTTTGTACTAATTTTGGTGTTTTTATGTGTGTGTAGGTGTTTTTGGAAAAATACACTTGCGTGGAAAAAGTTGCTCAAAAAGTGTTATTTGGACCCCGGGAGAAAAGTGATAAAGGCACCCTCATTTTGGATAAGGGCACCCCCAGGCACCCCTCAAGGCATCCGCTACTCGCACCCCCATATCTGTTAGGGGGAGGTCATCTTCTTCTTTTCAAATCTGAAAAATGGTGGGAAAAGTTTTAACAGAGATGGCAGATTTTAGTTCGTGATTTGGAGGGGTTAGAGTGCGACTCAATGGCTGGGATTGCAGGGGAAGACTTGACGGACATTAACAGGCATGGTATGGTCGATATTCTCGGTTAGAATTGGCTGCATCGTGAGTTTGAAGTTCACAGAGCAACACGTACTCGTACACAGCTTTGCATGAGTTTTGGTGTTTTTCAACGCGTTCTATGTATGATTGTTGACTCGAGCAACAACCAGGAGCGTGTGAGAGATAAAAAAGGATAGCTTTCTTCTGGCAGGCGCGTGTAGGAGAAGAAAACCGAAAGAATATCTTCCCGTATCTGGTAGCGTAATGGGGGATTATTCCTGAGAGATTAATGTGATTTTGTGGCCCTGTCGACTATTTATAGAGTGCTGAGGACTCATAGAAGGGGTACAGAGAGTTGGGAGAGAGAACAGAGCAAAGAAATTCGAGTGTTAGTGATCTGCTACTACTGCCATTGAAGAGAGCTCGAACAACATTAGACACACAGAAGCAGTCGTTTCAGCTACAACGATAACGACTCACAGGCGCGGGTCGTAGGTCATAGGCAGACTTATATTCCGTGACAACGACACTTTAGTTTTATCATTCTCTGTAACAAATCGGTTTGTAACAAATATAACTGTTACAAACCCGATTTCTCATTATTTCTCCCTTATTCATCATTTGTAAACCATTTTTGAGCATAAATAAATTCTTTGAGAGGGTTTTCAACATGATGAGCGTCTAAAATACCCAGTGACTGAGGCAACGGAGGAAACTATTCACTCATGCTTGATTGGTAATTTCTTTTATAATTTCTTTAATTATTTATTTTATTTAATTCACTAGGATCAACATAAAGATAAAATTGGTTTTCTTAATTAGTTGTGAATTAATTCGATGTGTTATGCTCAGAATCAATTATTTGATAATTCATGCCTAGGGATTACAATTTAATGTTTGGACACCATATAGATTAATAGTGAATTAACGAGAAAAAGTGTTTAACAATAATTCTTGAAATATCATTATAAACCAATCAATTAGGAGGAATAGTGGAATCCGGAGCCTTGGTCTATTTTTAATCTTGAAATCACTTTTTATATTAAGTTTTGTTTGTTTTTAAGTTTTATAATTCTAAAATATTTTGCTTTCACAAGTCTCAATGAACCTATTTACTACAACTCAATTGAAATTAACATCATGAATTACCTATGTGATTTTTTTTAATTACTAGTCATGTTTATTTTGTAAATAGACATCAAGTGAATCTCTAATTGCTGGTGCTTGGAATACGTAACCCCTGGTTCATTCTCAAATGAGAATGTGCAAGGCTTCCGTATTCCAAGCACCCATTGTGAGTTGCTTGATGGATATTTTGTTGTTATGTTGTTCTTTATTGCTACCAAATTGCTAGTGTATTGCATAGAAGAACATGATGCTTGGTTTGTTCTTTAATTAGGTTTGTAAAGAAGAACATGATGCTTGGTTGATGTTGCTTCTGTTTAACATAATGCTTGTTTTTAACATGATGCTTGTTTGTAAATAGACATCAAGTGAATCTCTAATAGTCTGCTAGTTAGAATACGGAACCCTAGTTCATTCTCAACTGAGAATTTGCAGGGCTTCCACATTCCAACCAACAGTTGTGAGTTGCTTGGTGGTTATTTTGTTGTTATGTTGTTCTTTATTGCTACCAAATTGCTTGTGTATTGCATAGAAGAACATGATGCTTGGTTAATTTGTTCTTTAATTTGGTTAATGATTGATGAGAGCTAGTGCGCTCTCTATCATATAGGCGAGACAATTGCTTCTTAAGCGATCGACATACCCATAGGATAGTGAGTGTACTAGCTCATTGATTCCATTTTTGTTGTTTGCGTAATGTTATACTGATTCCATTTTTGATTTCTGTTTTTGTAGCTCATTGATGAAAACAAATCTTACAAAGAATGGGAAAGAATAAGGTAAAGACTGATTTCATTATGATTGATTGCTCTTGTTCATGTAAATGATTCGCTTTAAGTTGTCAATAGATACTAATTAAGCTTTTGTATTTAATGATGCAGAAGTCAACAGTAAAGAATAATGTCAAGCAGTTTCCAATCAAGGTAAACTCTTTTCATCTCAATTTCATTATATTAACATAACAAATTTCTTTACCTTCTCATTTTAACTAAGTTATATATGGTTTTTGCAGATGAAGAAGGGACTGAAGAGTCAACAGTCCCAACCTGATAATGCATCTCCATCTAAAAGTGCTTCACTTGCTTCAAAGTGACGAACAACGAGAAAGAACAAATTCGCAGAACTAACTGATCCTACATCTCCAACTGATGCAAATACTTTCAGAGGCGATCATCACCAAGGTTCAAAGAGGCTGCAGAACCAACTAATCCTAAAAGTACTACACACACTCTTTCAAGTCCACAGCCTGAAACTGACCAATCAACTCCATACACTCGAAAGAAAGTAGTTTCTAAGAAGAAGAATGTGCTGACACCTACAAAGTCTAAAGAAGATGATGCAAATTCCAAATGCAAGACAGTAAAGCGGAAATTGGACACAAGCACCGGCCCATGTCCAACTATTCAACTCAGGAATCCAAACGACACTTTTTCTCGATTTTGAAGAGGAAGAAGATGATGACATTTTACAAAGACAACAAAGACGTGCAAGAGGAAGAGTTTGATGTTGATTCCGATGAAGGAAAAGATAATGATGATGGTGATGAGACTGGTGTGGGAAAGGAATTGGAGAATGATGATAATGGTAGTGATGATAATCCGGAAGATGAGGTTGTGGGACCAAGAAAGATAAGAATGTTGTTCCACATGGACCAACGTAGATGCATGCAATGAGGTTAGATAACATAGATCCAAAAGCCAAAGTTCCATTCAACTTTAAAGAACAGCAAATTGGTGATCCATCCGTGCAGCTGGAAAGTTGTCTAGTGGTGTTAGTTCGGCGAAACATTCCGTTAACATTCAACGATTGGAGAGTTGTTCCTCCACAGGCCAAGGCCAACATATGGAAGATATTCGAGGTAATTAAAATGATTAATTTTTAACTCTTCAACTCTTTTCATTAGTCGAAAACTCTTTAACTCATAGCAGATTCTAAATAAAATGATCTACATTTATTTGCAACAACGGTTCATTGTGCCTGAACGTTACCAAGACTACTATTTTGCCAAAATGGGAGCATATCTTAAAGAATCTCGATCCAGGAAAGCCGGTTTGGTACTAGAGGCTTTGGATCAGCTACAAGGGGAAGAAAAAGAGAGAAGGCTTGCAAAGCTAATGCCCACGAGCATGTCTATCAATGAGTGATAGACGTTTATGAAACGTGTAGGCTCGCCTGAATTCAGAGTAAGTGTTTCTAATATAATGAATGATTATATTTTAAGCTTGAAAATTTGAAATGTGTCTATTGACTGCTCAATTTCCCTTTGCAGGTCAAAAGGCTCAAAATGCAAGAAATTCGTTCAAAGCATAGCACCCCTCACACGATTGGCCGACAAGGTTACGCCCGACCGGGAGGTTAAGATGGTATGTTCTACCTCGATTGAGTATTTTGTGTGTTCCATGGCCTGCTCTTTTGTGCTCTAATTTTGACTATTAGTGTTGCATATTGATGCATGTCCAAACAATAATTAAGACTACAATTTACTTGACTTCATTTGTGGAAGTGACGTTAACTAACGGGATTCACATTTTCTTTGCAAAGAAAAAGATCGAACACAACTGAACAGATTGATAGAGCTGATTTATGGGTAACAGGTCACAAACAGCGTGAAGGAAAGGAACCAAATCCTGGTATTCTAAGTGCTTTTGTGAGAAATCTTCTCTTCTTCCTTCTTTGAATTTATGTGTGCTTCAATAATGCAACAATTAATATCTTATATGTTTCACACTTGTACAAATTTTTTTTGAAGAAGCTCAAGCGCATCATGGTTCTCATAGTGGATCTTCCTTGACAAACGATGTTCTTACAAAGGCTCTTGGAGAAGATAAAGGGGTGAAACTTAAAGGAATAGGGTTTGGAGCGACACGTAAAAAGATTGCAGCCAATACCTACTATAATTTGATCATTCAAGAGTGTCAGGAAAGCTATAGAGCAATGAATGATCGTCTTGTGATGTTAGAGGTGAGAATTTATTTTGTTCATGGTTTGGTTTTTGGTTTTCTTTTTATAGTTGATGAATTCAAACATGATTGTGCCACTCATACTGTCTATTTGTTTTTTTCACGGGAAAAGAGATCAAAGTGTGTCTTATTTAAGTCCACTCTCATATCGACCGGTCCAGTTGCAAGCAACAACGTGGCTAGTGCTAGCAGAGTTGTTCCTTGCAATGGAAAAGCCTCAACTCCCACTAGTAGTCCTGTTAGCAGATCAAGTGAGGTGAAAGTGCCAGAAAGATTTACAGCTTGCTGGTTACTAAGTTGGTACAAGGAAGGAGAGGTGGTAGCTGATGCTCAAATTAGTGAAACGGATCCGACGAAGGAGATACATGGGAGGCCAATAGGTTTTGGAGCCTACACTGTGTGTGTGATGATTTCTCATGTTGAAGGTGCTCATGTCTACAAGCCAACTTCAGAGTTCAAGTTTGTTGCGCTGATGCTGTTGGAAGTATTATCTCATGGCCCAAGGATCGAATAGTGTTCTCATAGACATGTTATATATCTTATCTTTAACTTTTTGGTGTGTGTTCAGTAAACTTTAAACTTTTCGTAACAAACATCTATATCTCTACCATTTTTTGAATGTGTGTGTTTAACACTAGAAGGTTAACTTGAATGAATGTAATGTGTTACACTGGAAGGCTTAATATGAATGTGAATTACTTTCGGCAATTCGGTTTCAGCTGTGAATTTTTTTTTTCAAAAAAGTTTGAAGTACACAACTCCAAACAAAGGTTGTAGGTCAACATTCAACTACTCAAATTGTATTAGAGATTATGACTACACAAGGCACAAAGTTGTGAAACAATGTATAACAATATAAGTAAGGGTTATGCAAATTGTTTCAACCAGTCTAACAAGAGTAGTAATAGTAATATTCACACCATTCATATATAGATGTTGTGTTATGGACTTGTACTATACATATTAAAAGTTGTACTAAATTTTTCAACCATTATAGCAAGAGTAGTAATAGTACTATTCGCAACATTCATAGAAGTTGTGTGATGGACTTGCACAATACATAATAAAGGTTGCACAAAAATTTTCAACCATTATAACAAGAGTAGTAATAGTAATATTCACACCAGTCAAAAAGTTGTGTGACAGACTTTTACTACACTTATCAAATATTGTGAAAGCATGTGTATAACAATATAAATAGGAGTTGTGAAAGAAACTCTAGAAAATTATGTTAGACTTTGACAACCTAACTGGTGCGTTGTGATAAGGTTTTCTACTATAATATAGATTGTTGTGGAAGGATGTCATACAAATTATGTAGGTATAGTAAGACGGATTCACAACTTTTATAAGAGGATGTGTTAGGCTTCCAAAGTAAAATCGAGAGAGAATCACAACTGAACCACAAGGTAGTCCAAACTAGGGCTGCACAACGGGTAGGGTGGGTATGATATGGCCTATTTCGCCACCCTACCCGCTGACTGGCGGGTAAGAAAAATTTTACCCACCATTAAATGGGTAAGATCCTACACGAACCATTAATTGACGGGTATAACCTTTTTTTTTTGTTAGTTTTCTATGTTCAGGACTTTATGTGTATACAAAAAATGCTTCCCAAGAAACAAAAAAAAATCTTGCAACAGCACAACAAATAAGAGCTAGCCTATCTAAATATGTACCCAATGGTACTGCCAAGAAAGTCTCAAGAAACAAGAGTTCTATTCTTTTCAAAATCGACGATGAATCCGAGCATAATTCCATGTTCTTCATATAACATTATCATCACCAAAAGCTCTTCATATGACCTTATTTAATCATCATCTACGATGATGGAATAAGTACTAAGATCACAAAATAAATCTGCATGCAAGTTATCTCTTGTTAGATCCTCTTATTGATACAAGGGAGAGAGCAAGCATATAAGTAGTACTATTACAAAAGACCAGCCAATGAGAAGATGCCTGGCCACCACACCAATACGAATATTCTGATCAGATGCAGAGGAGGTAAATGAGCAAGTCGGATAAAACAGCTTAGATGAAAAAGCAATTCACCATTACAAGAATACTCTTCCTTCGTGTTACTTTATTTCTCAACAAAAAACTCCCAGTTACCGAACCAATATGGATATCCACACTTTAGGTTGATAATAAGGTGTCAAATACAGGGCAGAAATAAACTTTTTAATCTAGAATTTACTAATGGCTAATGCATTGCCCTGTTGCAAGAGCAGTACACAACAAGGTGTGCTTTTTATGGAATTCATTGCCTATTTTAGTACTATCCTAGAACTTACAGAGTCTCCCATTTTTAACCACTCAAGTCCACTACTACTACCACTATATAGAATCAGTCGATGAACTGTTGGATTAGTCAATGAACTGTAGAATACTACTAAAGATGCTACAACACTAGGTAGACTTTAATTGTCAAATCATACTCATACATGCATTAATCAGGGAAAGAGTTTTCATACCTGACTCTAAGACGTCGTCTTCGTTCTCCTCAGCCCCAAATGTAGAAGGATCCATGTCAATTGGTGTCCGCAACCAGTTTTGAAGTAAAATTAATGCTTCACAGTTCGGGGCCCTTAAAGAGCTAGAAGTGACCCAAAGATTCGCTTCCTAAAAGATCTTTGCAGATTCACTTGCAACTGAAAGACGGGAATCGCAAATATTTCTCTTGCTATGAGTGACTGAATATCAAACCTTAACAGTGGCTTCATAAAATACCAGAGAACTCAACAGTGGCTTCATAAAATACCCGTAGAAATAGTTTTAATTGTTATCTAAGTAAGCATCAAAAGTTGTCTAGAAAATGTGAAAAAAACATAAACACAGACGAGGTAAGAAATGATAATTAACCCTGGTTCTGAATTCCATAACAGGTACCAAGTTTATGAAAACCCATCATTCATTTGAAATAATATCACACTCTGAAAAGGATTCTCAAAAATATATTTAAGTAGAATATTGGGCACAAGTAGCTAGATTCTAGTAATCATAACACTACTAGAATTGAACATTTGGAATATTAATTGCGACCACAGGATGGCAGAGTCCTTCACAGGAAAAAACTCTACATTTGTAACTGAAACCTGCCTGAACACAAAATTCCAGCATTGAGACCTCAATCTATTACATTGCAAGAACGAATTAGATTAAGGCTTTCCACTATTTACTGAACCGAATATATAAAGAAAAGGAACCATTTTAATGAACTATGGGCAAGAAGTATCAAAGGAGTTGAAGCAGCACCAAAAACGAAAAAAGAAAAAAAGAGAAAACACTAGGTGTCTTGGTTTCGGGAGCAGTCAATCAATGTTCATGAAGAGCCTAAAATTAAAATATAAAACAATCATGGTCATCAACGCCCCCACTTTGTAACAAATTTTATAGCATAAAAATGTAACTACGTATCACACAAATGTTATTACATAACAATGGAACTATCACACAGCAAAGCAATTTGGAGGACAATATTACTCTCTCCATACCATAGTGGAGAGACATATCATCTTCTGTTTTAGATGGCGGAGCCTGGATTAAGATATGCGTACTTACAACAAACAACTGCTGGCAATGCCACTTTCCAAGTACAAAATCAACAGACAAAGACTAGCCCTACAATATTTCTTACCAAAGCCTAGAGATAACAGGCTCTAACATGAACTAGTTACCCTATAAGACTGTAACAGATTATGAACTCAGATGTATCAATGAAAGCACAAAAATGATTCAACAACAACATTGCAGGGACATATCAATTCAAGAATAAGCTTTGAGCTATAGTTCAAACGAGCACAAGTAGGCTTAGCTTTGATCACAAGTAGTACTTGCTTGCTCCTAATGCAATTCCTATTTCATGAGCTTAGAGTGTTGTAGACTTCATCTAAAATGGTTAATAAAGAAAGATAAAATACCTGTAGAAACTGAACTAGGACTCGAGCATTATCCCAATCATACTTTTCAGGAGCATAGCACAACTTGACAATTAAAAAATTGATCTAAAGCAAAAACCTGCTCAAGCAGAGCAATCAAATACTATTTGTCACACAAAATTCACACTAGAAAAGATCACTCCGAGTAAAAATCTTTAGGCAAATACACGTAACTCACTTGTCCAAATCTTTCAAATGGAACTCGAAGGTCTTCAGGCCTGCAAAGAATTAAACACCACATCATTACATATTTAATGAGCTTCTAGTCATGGCCAAAAAATAAGTTTCCAAAGGATTAACGTTACAGTTTCTTTGTGGTTTCAACAACAAGCTTCTTCAGTTCTTTATCCAGACCTAACCAATGAAAAATTCAAAATAGGGAGAGCAATGTAAACCATATTAGCAATATCAATGTGAATAACAAACCAAACAGAATATGATCAAAATTTATATAAAAAAAAAAAAAGCTAAGGAAAACAAACTTACCACCCATCGAGCCTTGCAAAGCGGCACCTTCTGCACTAGCCTTTTGCACCAACTTTTCAAAAGATCCAAATGTGTATCAATTGCCGAGGCAAGGGACCCTTTAGGAAGCTCACCACCTCCTTCTTTGTCAAACATTCGTAAAAGAGTACCCTATCGATCACAAAAATAAGAATCTACACAAACATAAACCAAAGAATAATTATCACAATAGAGATGAATTTTAACCTATACTAACATGAGTAAGATTCTTCCAGAAAATTGAATGGTTCACATGATCTGTAACATAAATTTCAACATATATTCCATCAAACACAACAAAAAAGACGATAAAAAAATGTAAATCAGAAACTGAAGAGGACCCACATGAAATAAAGAGTGATAATGTGACTTCAAGGTGCTAAAGTTGTAATAACAGGCCACAACTTAAATAAAATTGTAAATTTTACGAGAAATTTAAACTTCCGGTGCAAGTTGTAGAGCAATACAAATGAATAATGTGACTGAAAGGTGCTAAATCTGCAATAATAGGCAACAACTTGGCTGAAATATTGAATCTTCAGGGAGATTTCACCTCCCATATTGACTCACTAGTGACTTTCATTAGCAAAAGCACTATCAGCAGCAGATTTGGTTGATGAAAAATATAAGTCATAAAACACGCTGATGGTACTAATAACACCAGTTTTTCAAAACTAGAGTAGAGCTCAATATATATGTTTCCCTAAAATCTTTTCAGATGCAGTAACAACATTTCATTCCTTGAGGAAGGAGAAATTTCCGACCCCCTAATTAATTGATAAATCTCATTAAGATTTTCCTCTGGAACTCATCAATATCATCCCATTGAAACTCATCCTCCATGTAGAACAAAAATTAAATTCCTATGAGAAATTTCATCAATCAGTTAACATGCATGTTAATTTCTCACAATGGCGATCATGTTACTCACTTGATTTCAAATAATTTCTTCAAATACAAATGAACTACCAAGCAATACAACATACTTCAGATATAAAAAGAAAACCCATTCAGATTATTGAAAAAAAAAATGAATTATGTGATTTTCAGATATAAAAAGAAAAACCCATTCGGATTATTGAAAAAAAAAATGAATTATGTGATTATTATGGGATTACCTAAGACGTCAATTCAAAACTTCTCCATCAGATTTGCCGGAATTAGATTATTAGGGTGTAAACGAACCAACTGAGTAAAGGGTTTTAACCGAGTCCTTAAAAGATGAACGTGAATTCGAGAGGAGTAAGGTCTAGGGTTTGAACTGGGAAAGACGATGATGGGTTATATCTTCTGTTCGATTTGAGGGGAACAAGAGAGAAAAGAAAATAGTAGCCAGATAGGTATGAAAAATCAAGTTTCTAGTTTGCCCTTGGTAAGTTTTAAAATAACGAAAACATGGGCATGAGAAAAAAACAATGAAAGGGTTATTTTGTCTTTTTAATATTAGGCGGGTAGGCGGGTAGGGTAGGATAATTTCGTGCTTTACCCATCATCCTACCAACAACGGGTAAGAAATCTCTAACCGTTACCCTACCCGCCAAATAATGGGTAGGATAGGATATGGTTAAAATACTGGCGGGTAAGGTAGGATTGGCGGGTATGGGTAGGGTATGTGCACCCCTAGTCCAAACTTGAACCAAAACTACGTTTACGACTCTTAGCTCGAAGTTGCAGTAAATCGGGGACCTTCTGCAACCCCCTTCCGCAACCCATCGAAAAGTGTCGTCGTAGATCTACTACGACACTTGTGGGGGGTTGTCGAAGTATGTTTTTCCCGTAGTGTTAGAATCATTGAATGCCGATAGACATATTTTTGTGTCTGATTTGATCTCAATTCTACATATTGATAATACTCATTTTTGTATTTATTATGGTATTTTATGTGTGTAAGTGTTTTTGGAGAAGTAAACACTTGTGGAAAAAGTTGCTCGAAAAGTAGTATTTGTACCTATGAGAAAATTACTAAAGGCACCCAAAAGGTGTTAAAGACACCCTAGATATGCGTTAAAGGCTCCCGGAAGAGTTGATAAAAACATCTCAGGAAAATTACTATTTGCACCCCACAATTGCTATTTGTACACCCAATTGCTAAAAGGACCCTGGATAAGGAGACACCATAATCTTCATCGTTTAAATTTTGTTCTTTTTTGAGGGAAAAATTTGCAGCAATTAGGGTTCGAGATTTGGGGTTGTTTGAATGAATGAGATTCAGTTGCGAAAATTATTTGAGTTGGACTTCTTAAGCCTAAACAGGGATGTTACGGTGATTGGATTCGATCAAATACGGTTATAATTCGAGTGATTTAGAGACCATCGAACGACGGAGTCCCTCTCGCTCGCTAAAGATTTTGTCGCATATTCCTAAATGATATATTTGACACTTGGGCACATACTTTTGCCACTTTACCATATCCATAATGGGTACAAAAAATGACACACTATGTCGATATGTATATAGTAATAGGTCTTAGGAATCATATTCTTTGAATTGAGGTAAGGATCTCAAACCCACCGGCTTCTACAGAATTTGATTTCTCTTACTTTTTAGAAACCCAATCTCCAGTCATATTTTTTTTTTTAAAATGATGCCATTCGATGCGTCCACCTTTGAAGTATTTTCAAAATAGTAATTCTACGTTCAGTGAAAAATCCCGAAAAAAATCTCGGAAAAGAGAGTCCCGAGGGCCCACCAGGGAGTTTAAAGGTGTCGGCGGAAGTGATAGACGTACTAAAGATTTTCTCCCGAAAAATTCGATACACACAATCCCTGGGGCCACTGATGAAGAAGTAGAAAACTCTCGAGACACGAATCATTTGCGATCGGCTATAGTTCTCCGGCGGAATTTTCCCCATAAGTTTCCACGGTGAACAAATCAGTTGGAGCGAGAGATTCCAGGGAACAAATGGTTGGCCCCGAATAGCTATTATCATCTTCTTCAAATTTTCTCTTAACTAAAACCCAAAACCCTAACTTACCTGTAATTTGGGGTTTTCTAATCTTCACCTTCGATTTAAAGGTAATTCATTAAGTATTATTATCTGTAAATTTTAAATGATATTAGTACTCTTGTTTTTCTCTTAATGCTCTTGATTTTGACTCGTAATGATATTTGCATGTCTGTTTCAATTGAAACTTCAATTGTAGGGTCCAAATGGTGACTCAGTGGAGTAATGAAGATATGATCCATGAATTCAATTACTACTTGCTGATTTGTCTTATACAAGTAAGATTTACTATCCTTTCTGTTAATTTTTGCTTGTGATTTATGAATTATCCGTTTGTTACTTAAACCCCAATTGTTAAGATTTAGGTCCTAGTTTGATATATCTAACCGCACATGTATATATTGGAAAACTGGTGGTAGTCATTTTCAGCCATGTTCAATATTTCTATACTTCTTGATGGCTTTCTGAGTTGTTAGAAATTTTGGGTTGTTGGCCATTTAATGCGTAGAAATTGGTGTGTGAGAATAAATACTTTATGGATGACTTTGTCTATCTGAAATTTTAGATATGGAGTCAATTTATTGCATCATTTGAATACGTCTGGATCAGCATTAGAGAACAATCATTTTTAGGATTTATGTTGAACACATAACCCACAAGACCCATACACAATAGCTTAAGTAGCTTTAACAACTGCATTATCATCTGAATGTGAACCTCACACCATTCACACGACAATCACTTTACACTGCTAATAAATTTACTAATTATCTCGTCCACGTTAGGTAAGAAGAGCCACCAGGTGATGTGGCCTCTTCAGCTTTCTTCTTCCACTCCATGGCTCTATTCTTCAT
Organism: Papaver armeniacum; assembly: GCA_023531295.1. NCBI lineage: Eukaryota > Viridiplantae > Streptophyta > Magnoliopsida > Ranunculales > Papaveraceae > Papaver > Papaver armeniacum. The sequence continues at coordinate 124,294 of JAJJWW010019027.1, forward strand.
CTCTTTACCCTTTTCACCTTCCATTAACTCTCTCACCAGCTTTTCAACTTCATTTCTCTTCACGTCATTATCAATTTCCATTCCAACACCCCAACTGTTACACGAGTAACTGCAATTTGTTTGTTGATCCCAGAAAGATGGCCAGCAGATCATAGGAACTCCACTAGATAAGCTTTCTAAAGTTGAATTCCATCCGCAGGGTGTTAAGAAACCAGCTATGGATGGGTGATTCAGTACATATTCTTGTGGACACCAACTCGCTAGCAGACCTCTTTCTTTGGTTTCTGTTATGAACTCAGGGGGAAGCTTTGCTGACTCACCAACTACCAGATCAGGTCGGATAATCCAGAAAAAAGGGTGTTTACTATTAGCTAGTCCCCAAGCGAATTCCACAAGTTGTTGAGTGGTTGTAACAGCTATGCTTCCAAAATTAACGTACACCACTGAATTGGGTTCTTTTGTATCAAGCCATTTTATACACTTGGTATCTTCTTTCCACAAATTTGATCCAATAGACTGCAACCCATGTTGTGGAATTTGATTGTCAAGATTGTGAAGAGGACCAATGGTGTAAATCGGAGGCAGTGATAACTGAGACTTGAATGCATCCAGTACCTCGATTTCTAACTCATCAAAAGTATTGAAAATCCAGGCTGTGGCTTCATAACTCCGTTTAACTTCTCTTAAAACATAGTTCAATATGGTGTCATTAGGATCTGTTGTTCGAACAAAGCTAGGAAGATCTCTGAACAAGATATTCTCAATTCCAGGTATCCAGTCAATTTGGGTGTCCATATACCCATTTGTGAAACAACATTCATCTGCAGTCATAGGAGAAAAAAGTTAATGTTTCACAATTAGATCGTGATTCATAATTCAAGAATGGAAAATATGTCAATAACGCTTGGCTCCCTTAGGTCTGTACCTTTGAGTGGAACAAGACCTCTTTCAATGAGATGAGGATAGTGCATGAAACAAGTGAAGCTACATAAGCTAATAGTGTGAAAAAATAAGTCTAGGATTTCTAGCTCTTTAGCTACTTGGAGTGTGAAGCTCATGCCTGCATCAGAAACTATGCAGGTCACAGGAGGGTGTCGACAAAGCATGGATTGTAGATAAGAAGAAAAAATGAATGATTTTTAGAGTTAATATGAGTAGTTGAGTTCTTGGGGTTTGGTAAATGTAGTTGCCTAATAGCAGTGAATTGTTTGTATAGATAACTGAGTGCTGGTATAACTATAACAGTTATAGGTGTAGCGATGTTAGTATAGTAGTTCAACCATAGAATTTATAGTTATTTTTGTCAAGTACATAAGCCCTTGGATTGTTATCGAGAAAATCATACTCATTAAATTTTGTTCCATTGGATAAACTGACAAGCATGTTGGAAAATTGGGTTAAAAAACAAGAGGATGAATAAAGAAAAAACAGAAACCAAACAATGGTGTACCCCTGACTTCAAGGCTCTTTCGATTCTTTTAGACAATATTTCGACCTTTCCCAATTAACTTGGCGAGTACAACAGGTCTCTCGAATTATGCTTTCAGGATTCAATGAAGCCCTAACACCGTAATCGAATTCAAGGATTGTACTTCCTTGACCCGACCAAGAATCACACTGTATAAGGTTCTGATGATACTATTAGAGAAGAAGAAAACAGATTGCTTTTTGATGTGATCATAAACGAGCAAAGGGAGATGCTATTTATAGATGTTTTCGCATCTGTTGGGAATGGCGTCTGTTGGAATTGAAACGATGAGTCTCTTCTTCATCAGACATGAATGGCGTCTGTTGGAATCGAAGATTACTGATATGATTCTAACTGTCGAAACAGTTACGAACCACCAAAAAATTCTTCCGGGGGCGTTGCCCCCCATGACCCCCCCTTGGATAGCATAGTTGAAAATATTCCAACATTCTCCCCTTATTTTCAAAAAACATAAAACAAAGTTAAAAAACTTTTAAATCAGAGTGACTGCATCACAAAAGTGACTGCCTACGTACCCGAGTGGGATCAAGCCAACGTAGTTCATGCTTAGTTGAGAATAAGCATAATCGTTGAAACCAATACATAAGTGATAGGTATATTTTGGATTTGAACCTTCACTTAGTGTAAGAAATTCAAAGCCTTATCGAGGTTCAGTGGTGAAACTAGACTTGAACCAAGTACCCCTAATGATAAACCGAATCTCCACACATATTGATTTGAAGCTAGTGTGTTACGTAGCTAGCACGTTAATGGCCATGTGCTTAAATCACGGATTCATGAGTCTTCTTTAGAGAACGGTCTTTTCTCTTAGGAAACGGCCTAATTTCCATACTCATATAGGTAAGTCTCGAAGGTGTTTTTGCGAGACACCTTATGATAAAAGTTAGACTTATTAAGGATTTTCATCCATCCCGATTTCTTGCGAAACTCGCACTAATAAGAAAATGGGAAGTTTTAATTTTAGTGCACCATAATCACTTCCATAACTTGTTGGTACCACATTGAACCTTGTTTATCCTTTCCAAAATATAGGTTAGGTTTCTGCTATCGGTGATCAAACTTCATTCACAGACCTTAGTCCCATTTCCTTACACTTTATTGAAACCACTGCCTTTGGAAGACTTTTTAAGTAAATGGGTCGCCAAGTTCTTACTTGTTTCAATATAGTTCACGCAACTACTCCTCTCTTGAGTAATTGTCTTACTATTTGATGTCTAAGACTTGTATGTCTAGACTTTCCATTATAAGTCTTGTTAGAGACATTATAGATAGTAGCTTGATTATTACAATTAATCAAAACTGCTGGAGATGGCTTCTTCCAAAATGGGATTTCAACAAGTAAGTTCCTAAGCCATTCCGCCTCCTTACATGCATCGATTAACGCTATCAATTATGACAACATCGTTGAGTCGAAATACAAGTCTCGCTTCTTGGAACTCCAAGACACCGCAACACCTCTAATGTAAATATCCATCCACCCGGTCGACTTGGAATTGGATTCTACATTGTTCGGGTAGCATCACCGTATCCTTCTAATACAAATCGGGATAGCCTTGATAATGCAAACCATAATCAATGGTTCCTTTCAAGTAAGCCAACACTCTTGAAATTGCTGCGGTGTTCATCTCCTGGATTACTTGAGAAACGACATACCAATCCCATGGCATGAGCTATGTCCGGTCTTGTGCAATGCATGGCATACATAAGACTCCCAATAATACTAGAATACTCAAGTGGTGCATGAGTACCCGGTATTCTTCATTAACTTTATAGTAGGTTCTAAAGGAGTAGGGACCTGGTTTGTCATCAAAATGACCATACTTCTTGAGAAATTTCTCAATGTAATGAATTGGGTTAAAACCAACTCATCTCCCTTTCTTAGGATTTTGATTCCTAAGATCACATCACCTCCCCTAAGTCCTTCATATCAAAGTTAGAATTAAGAAACTTCTTTGTTTCTTCCACACGAGATATGTCGATCCAAAAATAAGCATATCATCAACATACAAACATAGAATCACACATCCCGGAACTATCATGCTTACTTGTAGATACATTTATCAAAGATCATTCATAACAAAACCATGTGACAAAGCTACTTTGTCAAACTTCTCATGCCATTGCATGGGAGCTTGCTTCAAGCCATAAAGAGATTTTACCAACTTGTAAACCTTCTTTTCTTGGCCTTTGGCAATATGAAACCTTCGGGTTGTTCCATATATATCTCTTCTTCTAAATCACCATTTAGAAAGGCGGTTTTGACATCCATTTGATGTATAATTAATTTGTGTGTAGAAGCAAGTGCAATTAAACAACGAATTGATGAGATGCGAGCAACATGAGCATATGTATCAAAATAGTCAATTAGTGTCGTTGTTTATAAACCTTAGCAACTAGTCTCGCTTTGAACTTATCAATGGATCCGTCTGCATTCATTTTTCTCTTGAATACCCATTTACATCCTATAGGCTTGATGCCGGAGGTAAATCACAATATATCCAAGTACCATTAGACAAAAGTGAATGCTTTTTCATCATTGATAGACTCTTTCCTAAATTAGCATCTCTGGAACTCATTGCCTCAAGATAAGTTTTAGGGTCATCATCAACATGTATTACATATCTGGTCATACTAAGAATTTCATTCTTACTACCTTCTACAAGATATGTTATAAAGTTTGGACCAAAATTGTTCTCTATTTTTGCTCTCTTACTCCTTCTAGGTTCAACATCTTCTATGGGTTCAGAAGTATCCTCCATGTCTCGAGTAGGAACAGAATGATCATCATTCTCATTAGTCTCTTCAGATTCTAGACTAGGTAACAATGAGTTCTCCATGGGTTGCATTTGAGAACTGTTCCTATTTAAGTTCTCAAAGAATTCCACATCTCTGATTCTATAATCTCAAAAGTGTCAAGGATTAAAAATCAGAGGTGATACTATTAAGAGAGTATCCCACAAAAGCACATTTATAAGCCCCTGTTTCCCAGTTTTTGGTCTTTTAGGATCAGGCTTTCGAACATATGCTAAGCAACCCCAGGACTTTAAGTCTCTTCAAGTTTGGTTTCCTCTTAAACCACAATTCATAAGGATAAACATTCTTCTTTTTCAAAGGAACTCTATTCAATATATAACATGCAAACAACATAGCTTCACCCCACAAAGAATTAGGCAAACTAGAACTTATAAGCATGCAATTAACCATATCAATCAAAGTTCTATTTTTCCTTTCACCACACCATTTTGTTGAGGTGTATAAGGTGCGATAAATTGATGAATTAAACCATGCTCTTGACAAAAGGATTTAAATTCATTAGGAAAATATTCACCACCACGATCGTAACGTAAAATCTTAATTTTGGTCCTAATTGTGTCTCTCTATACACTTTATATATTTTGAATATGTCAAAAACATCATCCTTAGATTTCATCAAATATGTATAAGCATATCTAGTACTATCCTCTATAAAAGTGACATAATACTTATTTCCACCACGAAAGTGGCGAGAACCATGCAAATCACCCACATCATTTGTGTACTAATTCAAGTAAGGAAGAATTCCGTACTACAAACTTATGAGAAATTCTAGTTATCTTTGCTTGCACACATATTTCACATTTAGAAGCATGATCAAAATTGCAATCAGAAATCAAAACTAATCGTTTCATGTTTCTAAGAGAACCATAATTCACATGACCAAACATAGCATGCCATAAATTAACGAGTCAACAATATAAGGAACCATTATTTATTATATTAAGCTTAATCATCCCATTACAAGCATATCCTTGTCCAACAAACACACCATTTTGGACAATACAAACTTATTAGACTCATAGGTCGTCTTGAATCCCGACCTTCATAACAAGGTCAGGAAACAAGGTTCTTTACAATGTCGGGGACATGTAACACATTAGTAAGAGTAATGAAGTCTTTCCGAAGTAAACGAGAGTTCAACAATGCCTTTCCCAATGACTTTCTTTGTGTTGGCCGTTTGCGGAGACAACCGTTTCCTTCTCCACTAACCGGTTCGTATGTCTTGTAAAGATTTCTATCCTTACAGATATGGACGGTTGCACCATTGTCGTACCACCATCCACCCCTAGTTTCAGCAACAGCATTGGCGGCTTGCACCACGATCACAAGTTTGTCATCGACCATATTTGCCTCCTTTTTAAGTTGCAGTGTTGTTTCTTTTGAGACGACGTCACGAGCAAAATGGTGGTTTGTCACTATAGTAGCAATTGCCCTTTTTCTTACTCTTCTTGTTGGGATGATGCTTCTTAAACTGAGTATCATTCTTAGGTTTCAAGGAATTCGATGTCTCTACGCTATTTACCTTAAAATGGTTTTCAGACTGTGGACTATCCTTAAGTTCTCGTTTACGAGAGTCCTCTTCTATTCGAAGATGACGCTGTAATGCCTCTAAATCATAGTCAGTCTCAGCATGCTTAAGTTTCTTCTTATAACCATTCAAGAAGGGGGAAGACGAGAAATAATAACCCCGACAACAAACGCAGAAGGAAGATCAATTCCAGCATCCTTAAGATGATCAACAATGAGTAAAAGTTCATGACTCGGGCAATGATTGACTTTTGTCAACCATTTTAAAATCCATGAAGTTGCAAGTCACGAATTTCTTGTCGCTTGCTTCGTAAATCTTGTATTTGTTGTCAAGCGCGAGTCCATAATTCCTTTGCGGTTGCAATACTCCGATGTGCATTGTAAACGAGGAGTTTCAGGGCATTCAAAATATGACCACGACACATGAAATCATCTTCCTGACGCTTCTTTCGTTTGGTAATCAAATCAGGAGTATCTTTGTCTGATGGTTCAGGAATCGCCTCCAATCCATCTTCAAGTATGTACCACAACTTGATGGTGATCAGAAAAAACTTCACAGTCTCTTGCCAACGAGTAAAATTTTCACCATCAAAACGTTCCAGTCGAGTTAGGGTTTGGTTCATCACTTGCAGAGATTATGCAGTAGCATTCGAAGTTGAAGATTCACCCTCCATTATCGAAATTTATTGTCTAAAACTGTTGGAAAATTGGGTTAAAAAACAAGAGGATGAATAAAGAAAAAATAGAAACCAAACAATGGTGTACCCCTGACTTCAAGGCTCTTTCGATTCTTTTAGACAATAATTCGACCTTTCCCAATTAACTTGGCGAGTACAACAGTCTCTCGAATTATGCCTTCGGGGATTCAATGAAGCCATAACACCGTAATCGAATTCAAGGATTGTACTTCCTTGACCCGACCAAGAATCACACTGTATAAGGTTCTGATGATGCTATTAGAGAAGAAGAAAACAAATTGCTTTTTGATGTGATCATAAACGAGCAAAGGGAGATGCTATTTATAGATGTTTTCGCATCTGTTGGGAATGACGTCTGTTGGAATTGAAACGATGAGTCTCTTCTTCATCAGACATGAATGGCGTCTGTTGGAATCGAAGATTCTGGATATGATTCTAACTGTCGAAACAGTTACGAACCACCAAAAAATTCTTCCGGGGGCGTAGCCAGACCCCCGGATAGCACAGTTGAAAATATTCCAACATTCTCCCCTTATTTTCAAAAAACATAAAACAAAGTTAAAAAACTTTTAAATAAGAGTGACTGCATCACAAAAGTGACTGCCTACGTACCCGAGTGGGATCAAGCCAACTTAGTTCACACTTAGTTGAGAATAAGTATCATCGTTGAAACCAATACATAAGTGATAGGTATCTTTTTTTATTTGAACCTTCACTTAGTGTAAGAAATTCAAAGCCTTATCGAGGTTCAGTGGTGAAACTAGTCTTGAACCAAGTACCCCTAATGATAAAACCTAATCTCACACATATTGATTTGAGAAGATAGTGTGTTCTCGTAGCTAGCACGTTAATGGCCATGTGCTTAAATCCTGGATTCATGAGTCTTCTTTAGAGAACGGTCTTTTCTCTTAGGAAACTACCGATTTCCATACTTATATAGGTAAGTCTCGAAGCTGTTTCTGCGAGACACATTGTGATAAAAGTTAGACTTATTAAGAATTTTCATCCATCCCTGAATTCTTCGTAAACACGCACTAATAAGAAAATGGGAAGTTTTAATTTTAGTGCACCATAATCACTTCCATAACTTGTTGGTACCACATTGAACCTTGTTTATCCTTTCCAAAACATAGGTTGGGTTTTTCTATGGGTGATCAAACTTCGTTCACGTAGACCTTAGTCCCATTTCCTTACACTTTATTGAAACCACTTTGCCTTTGGAAGACTTTTCGTAAATGGGTCGCCAAGTTCTTACTTGTTTCAATATAGTTCACATCAACTACTCCTCTCTTGAGTAATTGTCTTACTATTTGATGTCTAAGACTTGTATGTCTAGACTTTCCACTATAAGTCTTGTTAGAGACATTATAGATAGTATCTTGATTATCACAATTAATCAAAGCTCAATGGAGATGGCTTCTTCCAAAATGGGATTTCAACAAGTAAGTTCCTAAGCCATTAGCCTCCTTACATGCATCGATTAACACTATCAATTATGACAACATCGTTGAGTGGAAATACAAGTGCAGCTTCTTGGAACTCCAAGACACTGCAGCACCTCTAATGTAAATATCCATCCACCCGATCGACTTGGAATTGGATTCTACATTGTTCAGTGTAGCATCGGTGTATCCTTATAATACAAAGGATAGCCTTGATAATGCAAACCATAATAAATGGTTCCTTTCAAGTAAGCCAACACTCTTGAAATTGCTTGCGGTGTTCATCTCTGGATTACTTGAGAAACGACATAGAAATCCCACGGCATGAGCTATGTCCGGTCTTGTGCAATGCATGGCATACATAAGACTCCCAATAATACTAGAATACTCAAGTGGTGCATGAGTACGCCCGGTATTCTTCATTAACTTTATAGTAGGTTCTAAAGGAGTAGGGACTGGTTTGTCATCAAAATGACCATACTTCTTGAGAAATTTCTCAATGTAATGAATTGGGTTAAAACCAACTCATCTCCCTTTCTTAGGATTTTGATTCCTAAGATCACATCAGCCTCCCTAAGTCCTTCATATCAAAGTTAGAATTAAGAAACTTCTTTGTTTCTTCCACACGAGATATGTCGATCCAAAATAAGCATATCATCAACATACAAACATAGAATCACACATCAGGAACTATCATGCTTACTTGTAGATACATTTATCAAAGCATCATTCACAACAAAACCATGTGACAAAGCTACTTTGTCAAACTTCTCATGCCATTGCATGGGAGCTTGCTTCAAGCCATAAAGAGATTTTACTAACTTGCAAACCTTCTTTTCTTGGCCTGGCAATATGAAACCTTCGGGTTGTTCCATATATAACTCTTCTTCTAAATCACCATTTAGAAAGGCGGTTTTGACATCCATTTGATGTATAATTAATTTTGTGTAGAAGCAAGTGCAATTAAACAACGGATTGATGAGATGCGAGCAACGGGAGCATATGTATCAAAATAGTCAATTCCGTGTCGTTGTTTATAACCCTTAGCAACTAGTCTCGCTTTGAACTTATCAATGGATCCGTCTCGCATTCATTTTTCTCTTGAATACCCATTTACATCCTATAGGCTTGACGCCGGAGGTAAATCACAATATATCCAAGTACCATTAGACAAAAGTGAATGCTTTTTCATCATTGATAGACTCTTTCTAGAAATTAGCATCTCTGGAACTCATTGCCTCAAAGATAAGTTTTAGGGTCATCATCAACATGCATTACATATCTAGTCATACTAAGAATTTCATTCTTACTACCTTCTACAAGATATGTTATAAAGTCGGACCAAAATTTTTTTCTCTATTTTTGCTCTCTTACTCCTTCTAGGTTCAACATCTTCTATGGGTTGAAGTATCCTCCATGTCTCGAGTAGGAATAGAATGATCATCATTCTCATTAGTCTCTTGATTCTAGACTAGGTAACAATGAGTTCTCCATGGGTTGCATTTGAGAACTGTTCCTATTTAAGTTCTCAAAGAATTCCACATCTCTGATTCTATAATCTCAAAAGTGTCAAGGATTAAAAATCAGAGGTGATACTATTAAGAGAGTATCCCACAAAAGCACATTTATAAGCCCTGTTTCCAGTTTTGGTCTTTTAGGATCGGGCTTTCGAACATATGCTAAGCATCCCAGACTTTAAGTCTCTTCAAGTTTGGTTTCCTCTTAAACCACAATTCATAAGGATAAACATTCTTCTTTTTCAAAGGAACTCTATTCAAAATATAACATGCGGAGACAACATAGCTTCACCCCACAAAGAATTAGGCAAACTAGAACTTATAAGCATGCAATTAACCATATCAATCAAAGTTCTATTTTTCCTTTCAGCCACACCATTTTGTTGAGGTGTATAAGGTGCGATAAATTGATGAATTAAACCATGCTCTTGACAAAAGAATTTAAATTCATTAGGAAAATATTCACCACCACGATCGAACGTAAAATCTTAATTTTAAGTCCTAATTGTGTCTCTACTTGCTTTGTATATTTTGAATATGTGAAAAACATCATCCTTAGATTTCATCAAATATGTATAAGCATATCTAGTATTATCCTCTATAAAAGTGACATAATACTTATTTCCACCACGAGTGGCCGAACCATGCAAATCACCCACATCACTGTATACTAATTCAAGTAAGGAAGAATTTCGTACTACAGACTTATGGGAAATTCTAGTTATCTTTGCTTGAACACATATTTCACATTTTGAAGCATGATCAAAATTGCAATCAGAAATCAAACCTAATCGTTTCATGTTTCTAAGAGAACCATAATTCACATGACCAAACCTAGCAATAGCATGCCATAAATTAACAGAGTCAACAATATAAGCAGAACCATTATTTATTAAATTAAGCTTAATCATCCCATTACAAGCATATCCTTGTCCAACAAACACACCATTTTTGGACAATACAAACTTATTAGACTCATAGGTCGTCTTGAATCCAGCCTTCATAACAAGGTCGCCGGAAACAAGTTTATTTTCAATGTCAGGGACATGTAACCCCCCCTTGGATAGCACAGTTGAAAATATTCCAACAAAGCATGCCTATCATGGTAGCTAAATGTACACAATTCCCTTAACTAGTCGACTATTTTAGGCTGCTTGTTGCTCATCCCTATTTCTGCCAACAAGTACGTCGTTTACAATCTTGTTGATATTAACGTAAGAAGAACCACCAGGTGAAGTGGATTCTTCAGCTTTTTTCTTCCACTCTAAAGCTTTGCTTTTCATTTTCTTACCCTTTTCGCTTTCCATTAGTTGTCTTACTAATTTTTCAACTTCATTTCTCTGAACAGCGCTATCAATCTCAATGCCAACTCCCCAATTCTTACATGAGTATCTAGAATTTGTCTGTTGGTCCCCCTGAAAAGGCCAACAAATTAAAGGAACCCCACTGGACAAGCTTTCGAGGGTTGAGTTCCACCCAGAGTGTGTCAAGAATCCAGCTACCGATGGGTGGTTCAGGACATCTTCTTGTGGGCACCAACTTGTTAGAAGCCCTCTTTCTTTTGTTTCTTCCACGAACTCCGGTGGCAGCATCCCCGACTCACCAGCTACCAGGTCAGGTCTGACGATCCATAAGAATTTGTGCTTACTGTTTGCTAGTCCCCATGCGAATTCGACAAGCTGTTGAATGGTAATAATGGTGGTGCTGCCGAAGTTTACGTACACGACGGAGTTGGGTTCTTTTGAATCAAGCCATTTCAGACACTTGGTATCTTCTTTCCACATATTAGATCCAAGCGACTGCAGCTCATTTTGCGAGATCTGCTTGAGGAGTAGCGGAAGAGGACCAATGGTGTAAATAGGGGGCAGGGACAAATGAGACTTGAATGCAGTTAAAACCTCCATCTCCAGAGCATCAAAGGTATTGAAGAGCATGGCTGTAGCTTCATAAGCTCTTCCAATGACTTGCAACGAAAATTCAATCATGGCATCATTGGGATCTGTTATTAAGAAGGAACTCGGAAGATCTCTAATCCGGATATCTTTCATTCCTGGTATCCACTCAACTGGGGTATCCAGGTACTCGTCGGTTATGCTCTCGCCTGCAGTACATGCATAATATGGAAAAGCTTAAAACTCTATTATTGTCTTAAGTAAAGTGCAGAGAAATTCTCCTTACCAGTAATCAACCTGTGGATTATATCACAATTATGCTTACCTTTGAGTGGGACAAGTCCTCTTTTGGCGAACTCAGGATAGTGCAGAAAACTACCGAAGAAACAGAAGCTAATCGCCCAGTATGATATTACCGGGATTCCAAGATCTTTACCTGCTTGTAAAGTGAAGCTCATGCAAGCATCAGAAATTATATAGCTTACTGGAGGGACATTTGAATATGTATTACTGTTTTTGAGCTTGTTGATAAGGTTTCGGAAAGGTTCTAAGCAATTCTTTTGGGTTGCACCGACAAGAGCTAAGATATCCTGGCCACCATTCGGATCTGTTGGTGGAAGACCATCAGGGATTGTTTCGAAACGGAAATCAGGTAAGCCTTTTAGTGATTCTGGTCCTCTCGAATTTAATATACGTTGATGATTGAATTCTGTGTTTACGAAGGTTATATGAAAACCTTTGAAATGAAGGACTTTTGCTAGCTTCATCATGGCACTGATGTGACTCTGGAGTGGGTATGGGATGCAAACTACATGAACTTTCTCCATATCTGTTCACTCGGGTTTTCTCTGTATCTCTAACTGTAGGTTACTGTGTCTAATCTTTGTTAACTCACAAAGTTTGCACTGCTTCTAAGTTTAGGTGTCTGCCTTCATAATATAGATCAGAATACGTGAGGTTCCAGAATACGTGAGGTTCAAGAACTTTTCATTTTTTCATTGAATTAAGGTCAAACTTGACAACAGAGCGGGACCCTTGTCATTTGAAGATAAAATATATGTTCATGTGACTTTTGAACATTACAATAGCTTTATAGACTTTTTCGAAAATGCTGAACATGGGTGTTGCTAAAGTATGACTGTTTAGAGAAAGTGGAAAACAAGAATATTGCAAGGAATATCTTGTTATAGTATGACAATTTTTTTCCTTCTGCTGGAAATATTTGTGATCGGAGTCCCCACTAGGATTAAATTCTCTAAATTTGAAGTGTGTTTTTGGGATCTCTAGAACAAGACTAATGAATAGTAGTGTATTCACAAATTCTATAGGCCCGCCAAATTTGCAGCTGTTTGATCGACCCAAAAATTTGTTCTAAGTTAGCAAAATTTACTGCAAGAAATTGTATATCGAAAATCACAACAAAATTGTGGCCGAACTTTACATCAGTGCTGTGCATATTCAAACCAAGTAGGCCAATATGTTTTTCTTAAGGAAAACCTTGCCTTTTCCCGAGTAAGCTTGTTCATTATGCCCATACTTGATAACAATTCTTGAAAAATGAACTCTTAATCTATAATGTATTTCCTTTTTCTCAGATTTATAACGGCTATAAATTGAAGATATGGCATGACAACAAATGCTTGTAATATATAAAGGTAATTCATATTTATTAGATCCTCAGTTTTTCCTGATAATCGTAACATGATAGAGAATGGTAATTCATAATAGTTATACATATCTTTGTTTCATTGTTCTTTGATTTTCCTAACAAGTATTTCGTTTACAATCTTGTCCATATTAGCATAGGAGGAACCACCAGCTGAAGTTGCTTCTTCTGCTTTCTTCTTCCACTCCATGGCTTTATTTCTCATGTTCTTACCTTTCTCTCCTTCCATTAATTCTCGCACCAACCTCTCAACTTCGTCTCTCTTCACATTGCTATCGATCTCCATGCCAACTCCCCATTCGTTACATAAGTACCTGCAGATTGTTTGTTGGTCTCCAAAAAATGGCCAACATATAACTGGAACTCCACTGCATAAGCTTTCTAGCGTCGAGTTCCAACCACAATGTGTTAAGAATCCAGCTATTGATGGGTGATTCAGGACAGCTTCTTGTGGGCACCAACTTGCTAGCAGTCCTCTTCCCTTGATGTCTTCTATGAACTCAGGTGCCAGCACCACTGACTCACCAACTACCAGATCAGGCCTTATAATCCATAAGAAGTCATGCTTGCTGTTTGCTAGTCCCCATGCAAATTCAAGGAGTTGTTGAGCAGTCATAACAGTGATGCTGCCAAAATTGATATATACGACCGAGTTGGGTTCTCTAGTATCAAGCCAGTTCAGACATTGGGTATCTTCTTTCCATAGATTTGATCCAATAGAGCATGTCTCATTTTGTGGAATCTGGTTAAGGTGTAATTGGAGAGGACCAACTGTGTAAATAGGTGGAAGTGGCAGTTGAGACTTGAATGCATCCAAAACCTCCATCTCCAGAGCATCAAAGGTATTGAAAATCAGGGCTGTGGCATCATAAGTTTTTTCCGTTTCTCGCATTGAAGCATGGAGAATGGCATCATTGGGATCTGTGGTTCGTACAAAACTTGGCAAATCTCTAAATCTGATATCTTTCATGCCGGGAATCCAGTCAATTGGTTTGTCCAGATACCCGTTTGTCAGGTAACTCTCATCTGCAGTACAGGTAAAGTATATAAGTTCAACAAACTAGAAACATAGATTCTCCAGCTACAAGCATTTTGTACAATATCTCAGTTTTGTGTACCTTTAAGTGGAACTAGACCTCTTTGAATGAGCTGACGAAAGTGCAGAAAACATGCGTAAGCACAGAAGCTAATTGGACAATATAACATTTCAGGGATGCCGAACTCTTTAGCTGCTTGTAGTGTAAAGCACATAAAACTATCAGAAACTATGCAGCTCACAGGCGGGACATCTGAATGCTTAGTTGTGTTGAGCTTATAGATAATGTTTCGGAAAGGTTCTAAGCAGTTCTCTTCTATAGAGAGGCCTAGGGCTAGTACATCTTGGGTGGCATTTGGATCTTTTGGTGGTGGAAGACCGTCAGGGATTGTTTCGAAATGGAAATCAGGTAAGCCTTTGAGTGAATCTGGTCCCCTTGAATTGAGTAGACGTTGGTGATTGAATTCTGTGCTTACAAAGGTTATATGAATACCTCCAGAATGAAGAATCTTTGCTAGCTTCATCATGCCACTAATGTGACTCTGAACTGGGTATGGGATGCAAATCACATGAACAGGGACGGAGCCAGAAATTTCATACAGGGAGGACTAATAGACAAAAACAATTATTTAGGAGGGCTTATTAAGAAATTTTACTTTTAATTAGTAAGAATTTTGAAGGATGACTAATGAATTAAGCAAAAACGGGGGGCGTGGGCCATCCCTGAGCTTTACATAGCTCCGTCCCTGCACATGAACTTTCTCCATATTTCCTCACTCACTTTGGTTCTATCTATCTAAACAGGGGACTGTTGTGTGTATTCTATGGTAAACAATGGAAGCTTGTATAAGTGACTCTGAGTCTATGGCATCTTTACCTTCATATAGAACAAAATACGTGAGGTGCAAGAACACTTCACCATGTAAGGTCAAATATGAAGGCATCACAACCAGTGCGACACGAAAGCCCGATGGCTTTTTCTCGTGGTTCCGAAAAAAAAAAAAAAAAAAAATCGTCATTGTCATTTTCCTAAGTGAAGTGAGCAAGTTCAACTGGAAACCGAAAATGATTTAGCTCCCGTGGGTTGGATCCCACGGGCCATCCCGTAGAAGAGGAATGTGAGAGAGGGGTGGGATCCACACTTAACCCACCCCTATAAATCCGCACGGTGTGTCTATCACAGGAAACCCCACTAACTGGGTTGCACGGACGCTCCATTTCTTGAGCCGTGTCCGCGTCCGACTCGCGGCGGACACGGGACGCGCATGGGACACTGACACGACGCGTGTCCGACGCACCAATTCATGCGCGCCCCGCGCGTCACGGTTTGGACGCACCGATGACGCGTGTCCGACGCATTTTTTTTTTCATTTTCATATAAACTTTTTCCTTTATTTTTACTATTATTAACCAAATGAAGAAAGACAAACATTTAGATCAATAATTTAGGTCTATTAGGATTTTTTAATTGGAAATGACATCACGTATACCCTTAGTTGGACATGTGTTCATCTAAGAATGCATTTTGATTGTGCTATGTGTTTAATAGTGACTGATTATTTGACATTCGGTGTGTATAAACAAACGATATCTTCTTTTCTTTTGAAATTTATACATATGTAACATCATTTTCTAATTTTTAGGGTCGAAATACTTGACTTTTCCGTATAAATACATGATTATAGATATAAATAAAATATGTATATACGTGTCCGCGTCCTAGTTTTTTGAAAATTTTGTAGTGTCCGCGTCTACGCGTCCCAGCCCACTAATCAGCATAATGTCGGTCACAAATTTACAAAAAAAAAAAAAAAAAAAAAACCATTTTTTTTCCTCACACTGACTCATTGTCAACTTTGCAACTTAAGTTTGACTAACGACCTGCTTAGTGCTTGCCTTGGTATATGTTTTGGCAGCTGCCAAGTTTTATGTATCGCGATGGTAATTTTCACTGCTCAGCGCAGCTTAGACTTAGAAAAAGAAATTCATTCACCTTTGATATGCTTGACTGTATAATGTGAGCACAGATGGATTACAAACAACCTTGTTTTAAGTCCTAGCATACGTATACAAAATCACTGAAAAGCATTAGAAAAGAAATAATTAGAGATTTGATTCAAACACCTGCGCAAATGTAAGCTTCATTGGTTATGCATACAAGTTATTTTCCTGACCAATATCGCCAAGAAATGTTTGCACATAATTCTGTGCGACCACCGGGTATATCCCGTCTGGGCTTCCGCAACAGCTAAAAGTTGGACCTGGGGTGTAAATTTCTTCGTCTTGAAAAATGGTACTTTGCCTTACTTCCAAAAGAAGTTACCATTGGAGATGAACCCTAAAAGAATCATCAAGCTTTCTTTACCCAAGACGTTACCATCGGAGATAAACCCTAAGATCCATGATGAAGCTAGCAAAGATTCTCCATTTCAGAGGCTTTCAGATAACACCTTCGTAAACACAAAATTCAATCATCAACGGTTACTAAATGCAAGAGGGCCAGATTCACTTAAAGGCTTAGCTGATTTTTGTTTCGAAACGATACCTGACGGTCCTCCACCACCAAGCAATCCAAATGCCAGCCAAGATATCCCAACCCTGTGCACGTTAACACCAAAGAACAGCTTAGAACCATTTCAAAATCTTATTCAGAGACTAAACTATACTACGTATTCAAATGTCCCTCCTGTGAGTTGTATCGTTTCTGATGGTTTGATGAGCTTCATTCCACAAGCTGCTAAAGAGTTCGGAATTCCAGATATATTATACAGGCCAATTAGCTTTTGTGCCTTTGTTTGTTTTCTGCACTTTCCTAATCTCGTCCAAAGAGGTCTTGCTCGACTCAAAGGTACGCAGAATCAATATAAAACTGATAGTTAATATCTTAGATACTTCATCTGACTATGTGTAGTATTTGAACTTTTTGAAGTATTATCTCCACTGCAGATAAAAGTTACTTAACAAATTGATATCTACACACACTAGTTGACTGCATGCCTGGTATAAAAGATGTTAGATTTAGAGATCTGCCAAGCTATGTTCAGACTACCAATCCTAATGATCCACTGTCACCTGGTGGTTCCTCTTATGCTACCACTGACAAGATTATAAGCGAAATACTAGGTAGCAAAATTAGAGACCAGTAAACCAGATGATTGTCGAGGCTTGGGGAGAATTACATTCTCTATTCTGGTAAAATTTATCTGGAACTATGTAATTTATGAGTATGAATGTTAAAATTTCTGAAGTATTTTCATCAGAATTTGTGTCTAATTTGTGAATAGTGTTCTAGTTTTCAGCAGTTGGAAACATAAGCTAAGTGTTAAAGTTCAAATATAATTAGTAAATTATTAGCAGTGTAAAATCATTTCAGGTGAACGGTGTTAGGTTCACATTTAGATGACAACGCTATCTTAAAAGTAATTATTCTCTAGTGCTGCTCGAGATGGAAATGATCCAATAAACTGACTCCATTTTTAAAGTAGACAAAGGCATCCATAAATTATTTATTCTGATACACTCAATTTTCTATGCACTAATTGGCGAACAACCCAAAATTGAAAATTCTATAGAAGCCGAGCGCTATCAATACCGGTAAACATTGAACATGACCGAAAATGACCAATACAGGTTCCTATATGTACATGTGCGGTTAGATATATCACTTGGGTAGTTTTCAGACCATGGTTAGATATATATCACTTGGGTAGTTTTCAGACCATGACATGTTCTGTGACAACTAAATCACAAACTAGGACCTAAATCTTAACAATTAAAGTCTAAGAAACAGACAGATAATTAACAAAATCACATGCCAAATTCATGGACCATTTCTTCATTACGTTGGCAGTTTATTCTTCTTACTTGTATAAGACAAACCAGCAGTCGAATTCATGGACCATTTCTTCATTACGTTGGCAGTTTATTCTACTTGTACTCCAATTACTCACCATTTAGATCCTGTAATTGAAGTTTCAATCCAACAAAAAAAGAAGAAGAAAAAAAAAAACATCAGTCAAAATCGAGAGCATTAGGAGAAAAGAAAGAGTAATACTATCATTTGCAATTTAGAGCTAATAATTCTTAAATTTCTTATCCACAATGGTTTTAAGTTTAAACAGATTTAGTCTGGTGAATTCTTAGATTACAGAACAACAAATAGATTCACGTGTCAACCAAATCATGTTTTAGTAGCTAACCTCCCTTTTGATCAAAATAGTGGAGGAATATAATCCAAATCAGAGTCTTTATTAATATGGATACTGGTTAGTGACTGTCGTACTATACTGTGGACCTAGCCCAACTACTCAACAATAAAGACCCGTTGCTTGTGTAATTGCCAACAATAATGCATTCGCAATTATAGATCTTCAGTTGTTTTCAGAAAGTAAAATGTTAAAAACGAGAAAAGAGGATAATGTTACCTACCAAGGAGAATGTATCGTATTAGAAAGTAACCAGAAACTTAGGCTTACAACAGGAAGATACTAATGACAAGAATGAGTCAGATGTCTGAAATGAAATTCTATTGTTGATACAAAACAAACCATTACCTGTGTTACAAGGAACGCGACACGGTGTCCGGGTTTTGTGTCCAAATCGTTACCTTGACACTGCAAGGTAAAAAACTAGAAAACGGGGACACGGCATATACAAAATAGATAACTAGTTTATCATAGATAGGAAGATACAAGCATACAAAACATATATTGATTAATACAAAAAACAGCATTGCAAAAAACAGACTACATTGATATTTCTAGTTATGTTCATTGTCTGATAGATTAGCATTAGTAGTAGGCCTATGGCTCAACTGTCAGTACATGGTGGAGGGGTGCAAGTAGGTATATTAAGGACCGTCCATTACGCAAGCCAATTCAAAACATAAATCCAAAATCCTCTAGCTACCTAACATTATAGTGTGGCTTTAAATATTACGGCCTCAACATAGTTAACTCTTAGATCATTCCAAATCAGGATCACCCTTAAATGCTATTCATTTTTACGCTCATAAAACGAATCAACAACTACATGATCCTTCCTGCTTTAAAGTGAAAAACTATAGAACCCAATCAATAACAAAAGTGAAAAACAAAAGACAAGTCTTCGTAATCTAATGTCATCATCCGCAATCTAATTGCTACCAATCTAATAGACATCAACCGCCCGTAGAAAAAAGGATCACAAGATTGCATTATTTTACTCCTAATTACAACACGGTTCAAAATGTCAGTGTCAGGTAGAGGGAGAGACCTAGATCAAATTGTCACTCTCAATACATTAAAATGAGAACAGGTTGGCATCGCTATGAACCACAATATAATTACAGATTGAGAAAGGACACAAAACTATTGATGCAGTGCAAGATCGTTTTATCTGTCAATACTTGTTTAATTATACTGTATTTCAGACCTAGAGATTGTTTACATGGTTGAAATATAACCACAACACTACTGTGGTATACCTGACATACACGGCAACCTATTGAACTTCTATAAAAAATGCGAAAGCTAGCAGTATTCTGTCCAACACTACAGAGAGAGACAGTGAGACTGAGAGACAAAGATTAAACAGCATGGAGAAGATTCATGTGGTTTGCATACCATACCCAGTTCAGAGCCACATAAGCTCCATGATGAAGCTAGCAAAGATTCTTCATTTCAGAGGCTTTCATATAACCTTTGTAAACACAGAATTCAATCATCAACGTTTACTAAATGCACGAGGGCCAGATTCAGTTAAAGGCTTAGCTGATTTTCATTTCGAAACAATCCCTGACGGTCTTCCACCACCAACGGATTCAAATGCCAGCCAAGATATCCCAACCCTGTGCATGTCAACACAAAAGAACTGCTTAGAACCTTTTCGAAATCTTATTCACAGACTAAACCATACAACATTTTCAAATGTCCCTCCTGTGAGTTGTATCGTTTCTGATGGTTTGATGAGCTTCACTCTACAAGCTGCTAAAGAGTTTGGAATTCCAGATGTATTATACTGGCCAATCAGCTTTTGTGCCTTTGTTTGTATGCTGCACTTCCCTAATCTCATCCAAAGAGGTCTTGTTCCACTCAAAGGTATAAAGAACCAATATAAAACTGGTTCTGAAAATATATCAACATTTATATACTTCATTGACTATATGTACAGTATTTTGAACTTTTTCAATTTGACTTAGTGTCTGAACTGCAGGCGAGAGTTACCTAACAAACGGGTACATGGAGAACACACTAGTAGACTGGATTCCTGGTGTAAAAGATATCAGATTTAGAGATTTACCTAGTTTTGTTCGGACTACCAATCCTAATGATGCCATGCTCAATTTTTTTATACTAGAAGCTAGAAGAACTTATGATGCTACAGCCTTGATATTCAATACATTTGATGCCCTGGAGATGGAGGTTTTGGATGCACTCAATTCTGAGTTACCACTACCCCCTGTTTACACCGTTGGTCCTCTTCATTTACTCCTCAATCAGATACCTTTAAATGAGTCGCAATCTCTTGGATCAAATCTGTGGAAAGAAGATACAGAGTGTATGAAATGGCTTGATTCCAAGGAACCTAAATCAGTTGTATATGTGAATTTTGGCAGCATCACTGTTATGACACCTCAACAACTCGTCGAATTCGCATGGGGACTAGCAAACAGTGAACATAATTTCTTATGGATCATAAGACCTGATCTTGTAGTTGGCGAGTCGGCTACCTTGCCACCTGAATTTGCAGAAGAAATTAAAGAAAGAGGACTACTAGCAAGTTGGTGCCCGCAAGAAGACGTCCTAAATCATGCATCAATAGCTGGATTCTTGACACACTGTGGTTGGAACTCAATTCTGGAAAGCTTGAGTTGTGGGGTTCCGATGATCTCTTGGCCGTTTTTTGCAGACCAACAAACGAACTGCAGGTACTTATGCAAGCACTGGGAAGTCGGTATGGAGATCGATAGCAATGTTGAGAGAGATGAAGTTGAGAGGTTAGTGAGAGAGTTGATGGAAGGAGAGAAAGGTAAAAACATGACGAAAAAAGCCATGGAGTGGAAGCAGAAAGCGGTGGAAGCCACCTCACCTGGTGGTTCCTCTTATGTTACTATAGACAAGATTGTAAGCAAAATACTTGCCAGCAAAATTACAGACCAATAAACCTAATGACTGCTGGGCTCAAGCAATTCCTATTTATAATCTCAATTCTAGTAAAATTTATCAGGAAATATGTAATTTTACATCAAATCTGTGAGGTCTAAAAACCTTGTAAATCAGGATTTCATTTGTGTTTAATTTATGAATAAAATCTTGTAATTTTACATCAATTCAAGGTTGTAATCAAAATATAATCAATCGGCTTACTTGAATTAGTCAGAATTGGATGAGTAGTCTAGTTCTTCCATTCTTTGTGTTGATATTGCAGTACCAGCACCAGCAACTCCATTACTTGTCTAGGTCTAGCTACATATTTCACATCTGTATAGGTGTAAATCTCAAAAGATTAAACCCCCTGAAAACTGTATTCAAAAAGAGAAGTTAAGGTTCTAAGGATTTGTAAATCGAGTAATTTGGGAAACATTGCAAAATTTTGCATCCGCCCGCTGAAATTCGCTTTGCATTTGCAAAGTTTGGCAGCACACGTGTCGCCAAGTCACCACGTGTGGCATTATTAGCCCACCTAGTTTCCAAAGTGAACTGAAACATGCCCGAGGTCAAGCACTAATTCAACTTTTTGATTGCTTATTTAGCAGAAAAACACATTTTGAGTTCTAATTAAAATGATTTAGTTTTTTGTATTTGTTTTAGATAATTAGAATTATTAAGTGGGTTTGTATAAAAAGTAGTTTAGTACAGTATATTAACACATTTTTGACACCCACCCAATTCCTTTGGCCAATCCTCATAGAAATCTCATGGTTCGAGTCAAATCTTATAAACAGACAAGGCATTAGTCAACTGAAATTGACGGACTGAGTGAAACAGGTCAAGCCTGGTTGACACTGAAAAGTATGTAAAATACGTTATAGTCCTTCGAGTGGTGAACTTAACCACAACTGACACGGGTAGAGTAAATAATCCAAACCCGTAAATCAGAACCCGAACAAAATTCTTTTCATCTTTTTTATACTTCGATCTCCCTCTGTTCTACCATGTTCTCCCTTATTTATTTATTCTATTCTTCTCTGGCGGGTGAAAAAGGAGCAGAAAGTATCTAACGCTGATGGACGGGAATCCGCCAGGTGATCAAAACTCACTATTATTTATTCACTTGTGATTATTTTGCTATTAAGCGTGTGGACGATTTATTGTCGTTGTAGCTACATATATTCTAATTTAACCCTAATTTGGGTTCAAATCGTGTTTAATTAGTAATACTTTGCATATCATTTCAAATGTTACAACTTACAAGTGCTTTATTAAAATGTAAGGTTTTACGTAGACACACGAGTCTTGATTTCCATCAAAAATAAGGTTTTGTGCTGAGTTGCTCAACCTGCCCACCACTCATTTGTGAAAATGGCTAAATGACCATCATGTTGAACCATGTAATGAAACCTGAAATTTTTCTGAACTGATCTTCCTTTTTTTATATATAACTATAATGACCCCATTCTGATGCTCATATGTTTGAAAAATTAGTACTGCGAAAAATTAGCCAACCACCATAATTGGTCTCATTGTCTGTCAAGTTCACTATGAAGTATAAGCAAGGCAATTGGAACATTTTAGATAAGACAATAACTTTCAATCATCATTTCTAGCGATTGTTTTGAATTTTGTATTCTGTTTAGGGTGTTTTATTTATTACAATTTATTTATTAAATTCCCTAAAAAGTTATGTGATCCTGGTTACTTGAAGATGAACATGACACTATCAAAAGACAGTAGAGAGGATGCATCCGGTTTAAGTGCTTGTCACCAAAAAGCACATCTAACCGCTGAAATTATACAAGGACATGTAGAACATGCAATACTATTATTTAAAAAAAATCATTCTTACTATAGACTAATATGCAACGAATACTAGTTTTGTGCAAGAAAGGAAACTGGGCCATAGCTATGATCACACACACAAATTTAAGGCATGAAGGAAGAATTTGTCACCGAGGTAGATCCAAAAGGTGGAGGAAACGGGGTTTAGTCAACTATCTAGGCGTCCAGGTTTTGGTACCTTCGACACACTGGTCAGAAGTGTTGCCTCCTTTTATCTAGGAAAAGAAGTTGACCCAGGTTATATAAAGGGATAGTGTGTTAAATTTCAATGGTTGTTCTTACACTTCTACGAGAAATTGCCTGAAGATCCATCAGAAGAAATGATGTCCGAGTATGTCGGGTGGATACAATATTAATGTGCGATATCTATCTATGATTGCTACTCCATCTGTATCGAGCCAGTTTGCTTGGGGGAACGCTACATTGGCACCTTTTGTTTTTGTGTTTCGATCGTAGACGGATAAAAGTTAATACTATGACATTTTCATGTACAATACTGGATATCTGAAAGGTCCCCTGCTTTCTAGCCTGATAAAGAAAGACCTTATTGATTCTCGCTACACATCCTTTGGTCGGAATGTGGTAGGACATGCAGCATGTACCATAATCATGAATGGATGGGGGATGCTTTAAATAGTTCTGACTCCAAATATGTAAGTTTACCAAGTTATAAACACCAACTAGATGTTAAAAGTATTCTATGTGATACGCAATTTCAAACATGAAGTCGTTGGCAGTTTGTGAGGATGTTATAGGAGAACTGCACGATCCAACTTGTTGCAGCCATTTCTGGACAGGCCCATACTTGGCTAATTCATTAAAACGAGTGCTAGTTGCAGCAACTAGAGAGATGCATCGTTCAGTTTGGGTCAGTTAGGCATTAAAGGAAGCACCTATTGTATATACAAGGCTCGGAGGTGATGCACAAAACAAAGACTTAACCAAATTGCTGGGGGTATACATGAAGCATTGGAAAAGGTTGTGCAAACAACAGTGCTATATTTGACCTTAAAACAATTCACCAGATTTTTTTAATGCTACAGACTGGTTTGCGTACCTAGTTAAATTTATACGACCGTCGTAGTGAGTTACCCATTATAATTTATAGTACCTTAAAAAAGGGTACACATTGAAATTTATATGACACTGTCGGCGAGGTACCCAATTCTTTTTAATGTTTGTTTAAACTTTGGTAATATTTTTTTCTCTGATGTACTCTTGTCAAAAGCTCAACTTTTATGTTTACAATGACTATGTGTAGCAAATATCATTGCAACCGGTACCTGTCAGTCGCAATCAATATCGAATAATTATAGTACACTGAAAAATAAGATACACATTGTAATTTATGCTACCATATTCTAGAGGTACCCAATTTATATTATGCGACTGTCTGAAAGACTACACACACATCTTCGAATTACATGGCACCAGTATTCCCCGTTTTACTTAAAGTTAAAAGAATATATAACATTACGAGGAACATAGTCCTCGTCACGAGGCACATAGTCTCCACAGTCTTCAAATCATGTACACCATTACGAGTAGGTGGTCCTTCCACATACTCAGCAACACATATACACCATTATGAGGCACATATTCTTTGATCATCATACTCATCACGAGAAACAACTTCATTACATGGACGTACAATACCTCCCTTCACTTGGGGAATCACAAGTGTGGCTTCTACATACTCAAAAATACTATGTATACCATATGAGTTTGACTGTCGCATCTGTGGTTCCCAAATTACATGTTTGATAATAAATGAACATCTACTTATCTTCCTTTTTCTTTTCCTTTTCCTAACCTGGCCTCCATGTCTCTCTTCTCTTCTATAAACCTACGGAACATGGCTTTATAAAAAACTCCGCATCACGATCTTGATCACTGTCAACTACCGTCACAATCTATTAGTTCACAAAACATATCAGATACTGTTTACACAAAATTTATAAAAGTTAAACAAGTTATGTCCATGAATAATCGTAACAAGTTGTCCTGGCATTGTATATACAAATTATTACCAGTTCGCATAGACGTTCCAACTAGTTACCAATGTGCATGGTTTTTAAGGTTTAAAAACAATTGATGTGTTTTTGGAACTTTCAAACGAGTTGGTAATATTGATGAGATTTTCTCTACTGAAAGAGTGTAACAATTTGCATTATTATTTATTAACAAATTCATTAGCAGAGAAGTCAAATTGAACATAAAAAGAAGATGCATACATCACAGACAAGAGTTAAAAAAATCATATTCTTGGTCTTTTAGGATAGTTGCATGCAAACAAAAGTAACATGTTTGCAAACTAGATTGCCACGTTTTTCGGGTATAACTTCATATCACAAAAGTGTAAGAAATCCATTGTCAAACAAGGATTACGACTTTAACCAACACTGAAAAATGACCAGGTTTAAGCGATGGAAAAGACTATTTCTAATATGCAGCAGAAAGTTTGAAGACTCAGACTTAGAGGAACCAAAAGAAACACGTGGTCAACTACTCTAAACATAGCTTTGCACCTAAGCTTACCTCAAACCTGTAAAAAAGATAAATAATAGAGCTTCACTAATTTGTAGCAAGCAGAAGAAATACTATGGAATGAACACAGATAGAGGTAATTCTGCACAAGATATGCTGATTAAAGAAAATGAACATAGATAGAGGGTACCTGCTTAGATGGAAACCATAGTGCATCAACATTTTGCCTTGTGAAATTCATTGGATAAATTCATTAGGTATCACTTCTGCAGCTTTCTTGTTTAGTTGAGTCTGCCAAAGATTTATGAAAAATCATTTACACAGAAAATCAAGAGAAACAAGTATGGCTAGAAAGTATAAACAAGTATCGCGAAGGACTTCCATTTACATACTTTTGCAAGCAATAAGGATCAAAACTGAGCTAGTTTTGACATTAGATTTCCATGAATAAAAGAGTTCTACATCATGACAACGACTACAACGGAAGCAATACCCGCAAGTACTATAATTTATAGGATTGTTGAGATAAGACCATGAAAAATCAAAGACAAACATATACTCCATTGAATAATAAGACACCAGTACAAAGAAACTGTATATATCATCTTTATGTCCTAATTAACAACCGCTAAATAGTTTGAGTTAAGATTACCGTATATATCTTTGATTATAAGAATATCCGTCGTTATGCATCATTTAATGATGATACTGAATTGTCAGCACTTGGATACTTACATTAAGAGTTGTTAAATATGGATAATACTTGAGTAATTAAGTCGATGCTCCCTCATTACCAAATTTTCAGCTGTCATATTGACTTCATACGTAATTAAGCTGTCAATACCATCTCTCTATTAAACAAAAACAGGATAAACAATTTAATTTCCTTTAATTTATAAATTTCACTCTCAAGCACATTTACAAACAAATAGAGTTCAAGAATACAAATGAAATTAATAGCATCTAACTAATATAATCTGAATGATTCCTCTACCGATTTTAACCAAAATCACGGGAGGAAATCAAATATTATTGTCATGCAACCAAATTCGGATGTGATCATAATTATCCTGAAGAAAATGAAAAGAATTTGCTCAACAGAAAACTCAGTTCATTACCTTAATTATCTCCACCTTTAAACTTCTGAAATGTATCCTACATTATAGAAATCTCAAAATGAAAACTAGAAACTCTTGTAATTTCCAGAAAATCTTTCGACTTCTTGGTACATATACCAGATCGCACTAACAAAGAATTGAATATGGTTTTAGCATTTCATAACCAACATCATCCAAGATGGTTCCTTGCTATAATCCGGTTACAATTTTGTAATCCGCGGTGATCCAAGTAATGAAATTAATATCAAATCATCTGATAAAATGATGGAGAAGTTGTAATTCAGTTTGTTATTGCGATCTACACTTTATACTAACCACGTTCCAATCGTTTTGTCAAACCCACCCATCTTTCCTAACCCAAATAAAATATAAGTATGGTTGGTTACTAACTTTGCTGGAGGGGTAAGTTTGGAAAAAAAAAAATCAAAACTTAACAAATAGATACGGACAGACTCGCTTGTCCTTCCATAAGGGTTGAATCAAATATTGGACGCATCAGTTGGAAAGCATAAAACTTCGGATTTTGGTGAGGATAGCTCAATTCCTTTCTACTGGGTAAATGAAGAAATCAAATAGGCCTCAAATAAAAATCATAGGTCTCAAACTAGGGAGTAATATTATTTTTCGAACAAGTACGTTATATTAATGAAAAAAAGACCATTTACAGACAACAAAGGTCAGAACAAGGCATAAGCTAATACAAAAATCATTACAGAGCCATAAAGACAGTTACACAGACATAAGAAATTCCCAGTCACTCCAAATATAGCTGAGATTAATGAACTTAAAAGTTCCAGCATCACAATACCAAAGCACTACCGTGTGCTTAAATGAATCAACTTCTAACTTCTCCTCCTCTTCCCTTCAAAACGTTGGTCTCCTCAGCATCAAAAGAAATCAATCCCTAGGAAAAAACAATTTTACTTTAACAAATTTGATAAACTAATTTTTAACTTTTAGACCTACCTGGAGCCTAGTTAGTAATTCTGCGAATCATTCCCGAATGATTCCCGAACGTATCCGAATTGACCGAATCCGAATGATACTTCCGAACTATTTGAACTTCGAACCTAGTTCCCGGATTATATGGACCTCACGAATGATTGGCGAACGTATCCGAACTAACCGAATCCAAATGATATTTCCGAACTAGAACTTCGAACCTAGTTCGCGCCCAACATCACTCTCCCATAGGTAATTCTCTCAATTGGAGTTCGTTGATTGATTTTTGTTTGATTTTGTATATACTTTATATTTAAATACAATTATTCAATTAAAATTTTCTATTGGTAGTTGTTTAACCAGTGTTTTATGTGTCAATTTTTTGTTTAAAAGTCTATAAACTCGTTTTATAATACATTTATGCGATTAAATTGTTTACTCCATGGTAAATAATCACGCTAAAATGTTTTTCCATCTTATAAATCATATACAAATAAAATTAGTCTCGTAATAAGGTCATAATACTTATCAATTTATCATATATGTAAGCCGAATTTTAAGTGTCGAACTCACATTTATAAAACGAATATGCACGTACGTATGCCGTTCGAATACTGTCCAACAACGAACCGTTGACCGGATTTTTGACCGAATCCGACCTATCCGAATTCGTATAATTCCCGTATATATGCCGTCCCGAACCACTATCCATACCCCGAATTGCTAACTAGGACCTGGAGTACAAAAGTTACTCTTGATATCCATACTAACAATAAATTTCAATTTTAAATTATGCTTGAAAAAGGACCCAAGCTAAACATTGAAATTCAAGGAGTGTTTTTTTTTTTTTTCGTTAAAATGGACTACAAGCCAAGCAAAAATGGATCCAAGCTAAGGTTTCAAATTTCAATTATTTTTATTATTTTTTTGAATGAAGAAACTCGAGGATCTTCTTTTAACAAGATACTGGATAGTGACTGTAGGTAGTACTGTGTGAGTAGCCGGGCCACCATATTTTTCCCAACACCACAGCCACAAAGACCCGTTATAGATTGTCATGTATCCATGCCATGAGCCGCACCAAACCATGGTTAGACTCGGTACTAGCCAAGTGGTTACAGGGGTAGACTCGGTACTAGCCGTTAGTTAGCAATAGGGTTAATTATGTTCCTCGAGTTTTGAGTCATCATTGATGTATCTAAGACCGTTAGTTTCTGAAAACCCGATTGGGTATTTATTGAACTAATCTGTAAACAAGAGAATTCAATGAATGAAATAGTTTTTGCTTTCATTTGAAAGCTAGGCTCCGTAACTCGAGAGAAAAGCGACTTGCTGAGAATTGTTTCCTTCATTCTTTGTAGTTGTATTCCGTACACTACAATTGGTATCGACTTCTTTCTTGGATCTCGTGGTAATGGCGGAGAAACTCACAATCGCCGGTGTTAACTCCGGTCTCAATCAGCTAGCAACAACAATGGCTCGATTAGCTATTTCAATAAATCAAACATCCGATTCTGGTGGGTACTTTATCTCAATGTGTCACTCGATTAGATTCAGATTTCAATTCAATGAAAACGGATCTTAAAGACATCATCCAGTTCCTAGGCATCACTCGCTCTAAGGATTTTGAATCCGGTACAGATCCCTCAAATTCAGATGCAAACCAGGCTGGATTTCGTTCTTTGCTTAACCGTTTCTCTCACAAAGAGCAGAGTAAGTTTACTCGAACCCCTAAAGTTGATTTTCCACGCTTTAATGGTGTAAATCCTCGCGAATGGGTTCTTAAATGAAATCGCTATTTTCATCTTCATCGGTTCCCACGATGAGGAACGTGTCGATATGGCCGCTATTCATTTTGATTCGTTAGTCGATCCCTGGTTTTTAAACTATCAGCAGGGTAAAGAATCTATTTCCTGGGATACATTTACTAAAGACTTATGTGCTAGATATGAAGATGTTGCCCAGGATAATTATGTAGGTAGCTTCAACAAATTGTCCCAAACTACTTCAGTGGAAGCCTACTATGATCAATGGGAACATTATAAAACATTCATGGTGGCCAATAATCCAACTCTGCCAAAGAATTTTTATACCTTAAGTTTTATCAGTGGCTTGAAAGAAGAAATACGCACTGTTGTACAAATGTTTAAGCCTGAGACTACTTCTGAAGCATTTTTCCTTGCCAGAATGCAACAGGCTTCCTTGCACCACATACCTAAACCACTTAGGTCCTTTTCCAAGCCTTTTGCACCTACTCCATTATCCATTCCACAGCCTTCCTCTGCCATCACACCCTTTTGTCCACCTACCACTTTTAGCAAATCTAGTGGGTCTTCTTCACAACCTATTGTGACACATCCAACCACTCCAACAACAACTTCCCCTGATAAAATCTTACCACCAATCAGACGCCTCACTTATGCACAAATGCAGCAAAGAAAGGATAAAGGCTTATGTTACAATTGCGATGAGTTTTATCGCCAGGGCCATAAATGTAAAACTCAGCAGCTATTCATGCTTATCACGGATTAGGATATTGAGGAACCAGAACAAGTCTCAACGGCAACCAAATAAGTTGATTCTCCTCCTTCTAGTGACTCCACTATGGAAATATCCTTACATGCTTTGACTGAGAATGTGGTTCATGACACTATACGTATTGCGGGTCATTTACAGAAGAAGCCAATTATGATTCTCATAGACCCAGGAAGCACTCACTCTTTTATTGATTCTCAGCTTACAGAGCAGCTGGGCATTCACGCTTCTCCCACGGGTCACATGCTTGTTACGGTGGCCACAATGGCGACAACACAATCAGCAAAGGCATCCGTCACTCACTTGGTTGGGAAATGCGGGGGCAATCACTTTTCTTTTGATCGAGAGTTATTCCATTGGGTGGTTATGATATGGTGTTAGGGGATGATTGGTTACATCAACTTGGTGATATCACCTTCAATTTTTACCAACTAAGGATCTCCTTCATACATCAAGGCACCAACATCACACTTCAGGGAAGTTCCTCTAACCCTTCATTGAATCTTATTAGTGCTTCTGCTTTTAAGAATTATGTTAAGAGTAAACTTCCGGTTCTGTTGGGTCAATTTTTTGCTATATCCACACTACCACCTCCACCCACACCATCATTCCTCACCCCACTAGTGAATTCTTACTCTGACATTTTTGCTGAACCTTCTCAACTACCACCACCAAGAGCTTTAGACCATAAAATCCCTCTTAAGCCACATTCTACTCCTACTTCTCAAAGACCCTATAGATGCCCCCTTACATCCAAAAATCTGTGGTGGAAAACATGGTCCAAGAAATGCTTAATGCAGGACTTATCCAAAAAAGCAATAGTCCTTTTGCTTCTCCAATCCTTCTTATCAAAAAGAAGGATGGCACTTGGCGGTTTTGTGTAGATTATAGAAAGTTGAATGACATATTTGTGAAGGACAAGTTCCCTATTCCATTGATTGATGAACTGTTGGATGAGCTTAAGGGAGCCATTATTTTTTCCAAGATAGATTTACGCTATGGCTATCATCAAATCAGGTTATTTGGCCCAGATTGTTATAAAACAGCATTTAAAACCCATCATGGGCACTATGAGTTTAGGGTCATGCCATTTGGCCTTACAAATGCCCCAGCCACCTTTCAAGCACTTATGAATGACATTTTTTCCCCATTTTTAAGGAAATTTGTGTTGGTCTTTTTTGATGATATCTTGGTCTATAGCTCTTCAGTGGAGGAACATTTGGCACATCTACAACAAGTTTTTACGGTATTGCGACAACATTCCTTGTATGCCAAGCTCTCAAAGTGTGTCTTTGGCCAGTCTCAGATAGAATATTTAGGACATCTCATTACAGCTCAAGGAGTTGCTGCCGACCCAGAGAAAATAGCAGCAATGCAAACCTGGCCATTGCCTACTACATTGAAGCAGTTGAGAGGATCTCTGGGTTTAACTGGTTATTATAGAAGATTTATTCAAGGTTATGGCAATATTTCAAAACCCCTCACTGACATGCTCAAGAAGGATGCATTTCAATGGAATTCAGATGCACATACAACTTTCACTGAACTTAAAGCTGCAGTGACAAGAGCACCGATCTTGGCTTTGCCTGATTTTTCCAAGCAATTCACCTTAGAGACTGATGCTTGTGACAGAGGTGTAGGAGCAATTTTGATGCAAGACGGTAAACCCATCTCCTTCTTCAGTAAACCCCTGGGACCTAAAGCATTAGCCCTGTCCACTTATGAAAAGGAATTCTTAGCTATTGTCATGGTAGTTCAGAAGTGGAAGTATTATATTTCTCATAGTCAGTTTATTATCAACACTGACCACCAAAGTCTTAAATATTTGATGGAACCAGTGGCAGTTCTAGACACTCGATTTACACTTAAAGGTAATAAATCTGTACCTCAACTATTGATCCATTGGTCCAACTCCACTGTTGCAGATGCTTCTCGGGAAGACCTGAATCACATTAAAGCTCAATTTCCAAATTTTATCCTTGAGGACAAGGATCTTTGAAGGGGGGAGTAATGTCATGTATCCATGCCATGAGCCGCACCAAACCATGGTTAGACTCGGTACTAGCCAAGTGGTTACAGGGGTAGACTCGGTACTAGCCGTTAGTTAGCAATAAGGTTAATTATGTTTCTCGAGTTTCGAGTCATCATTGATGTATCTAAGACCTTTAGTTTCTGAAAACCCGATTGGGTATTTATTGAACTAATCTGTAAACAAGAGAATTCAATGAATGAAATAGTTTTTGCTTTCATTTGAAAGCAAGGCTCTGTAACTCAGAGAGAAAAGCAGCTTGCTGCAGAATTGTTTCCTTCATTCTTTGTAGTTGTATTCCTGTACACTACAATAATGTCATGTATCCATGCCATGAGCCGCACCAAACCATGGTTAGACTCGGTACTAGCCAAGTGGTTACAGGGGTAGACTCGGTACTAGCCGTTAGTTAGCAATAGGGTTAATTCTGTTCCTCGAGTTTCGAGTCATCATTGATGTATCTAAGACCGTTAGTTTCTGAAAACCCGATTGGGTATTTATTGAACTAATCTGTAAACAAGAGAATTCAATGAATGAAATAGTTTTTGCTTTCATTTGAAAGCTAGGCTCTGTAACTCAGAGAGAAAAGCAGCTTGCTGCAGAATTGTTTCCTTCATTCTTTGTAGTTGTATTCCTGTACACTACATAGATCTTCTAATGTGTGCTTTCAACTGGAAGAAACTATACAATACAAGAATGAGCCAGAAGTTTGAACTGAAATGAAATGTACACTACACAATACAATTACAGTAAGCACTCACTCATGGCACCATACTTTTTCGAAACAAAAATACACTAATACTAAAATAAATTGCATGATTTGATTTGCAGATTTCCACAAATCCAAAATGCTCAAGCCTCAAAATAGTTCACTTTAGATATTTCCATGTCTGGATCACTGCTATTCATTTTAAGCACATAGAACCAGTCAATGACTACATTACCCTTCTTGCTTTAAAGTGAAATATTAATAGAACTCGATCAATAACAAAACCGAAGAACAACACAACAAGTACTTGCAATTTAGTGGATTTCTGTAAGAAGGATCTAATTGCTCGCAATCTAATAGACATCACAAAGCCCATGAACACATTACCAGATTAAATTAAATTGTCACTCTCAATACATTAAAACGATAATAATAGGTCCGCCCCAACACTACAGAGAGAGAGAGAGAGAGAGAGTGAGACCAAGAGACCAAGATTAACAGCATGGAGAAGATTCATGTGGGTTGCATCCCCTTACCATTTCAGAGCCACATAAGCTCCATGATGAAGCTAGCAAAGATTCTTCATTTCAGAGGCTTTCAAATAACCTTCGTAAACACATAATTCAATCATCAACGTTTACTAAATGCAAGAGGGCCAGATTCGCTTAAAGGCTTAGCTGATTTTCGTTTCGAAACAATCCCCGCCACCAAGCAATCCAAATGTGAAATGTCAGCCAAGATATCCCAACCCTGTGCATGTCAACACAAAAGAACTGCTTAGAACCTTTTCGAAATCTTATTCACAGACTACTAAACAATACTACATATCCAAATGACCCTCCTGTGAGTTGTATCGTTTCGGAAGGTTGTATGAGCTTTACTCTACAAGCTGCTAAAGAGTTTGGAATTCGAGATATGTTATACTGGCCAATCAGCTTTTCTGCCTTTGTTTGTTTTCTGCACTTTCCTCATCTCGTCCAAAGAGGTCTTGTTCCACACAAAGATACCCAGAATCAATTTAAAACTGGTACTGAGAATCTATCAACATTTATATACTTCATTGACTAAGCGTATAGTATATTGAACTTTTTGAAGTATTGTCTGAACTGCAGATGAGAGTTACCTAACAAACGGATATCTAGACACATAGTTGACTGGATACCAGGTATAAAAGATGTTAGATTCAGAGATTTACCTAGCAATGCTCGGACTACCGATCCTAATGATACCATGGTCGATTTTTTAATGCGAGAAACTGGAAGAACTTACGATGCTACAGCCTTGATTTCAATACCTTCGATGCCCTGGAGATGGAGGCTTTGGCAGTCAAGTCGAAGTTGCCACTGCCCTCTATTTACACCATTGGTCCTCTTCATTTACTCCTCAATCAAATTCCTTCAAGTGAGTCGCTATCTCTTGGATCAAATCTATGGAAAGAAGATAGAAAGTGTCTAAAATGGTTGGATTCCAAAGAACCTAACTCAGTGGTGTATGTGAATTTCGGAAGCATCGCAGTTATGACAACTCAACAACTAGTTGAATTCGCATGGGGACAAGTGAACAGTAAACATAAATTCTTATGGATCATAAGGCCTGATCTGGTGGTTGGTGAGTTGGCTCTGTTACCAACTGAGTTTACAGAAGAAACTAAAGAAAGAGGACTACTAGTAAATTGGTGCCCACAAGAAGATGTCCTGAATCACCCATCTATAGCTGTATTCTTGACACACTGTGGTTGGAATTCAAATCTCGAAAGCTTAAGTTGTGGGGTGCCTATGATCTGTTGGCCGTTTTTCGGGGACCAACAAACAAATTGCAGGTACTTATGTAACCACTGGGGAGTTGGTATGGAGATCGATAGCAATGTTTAGAGATATGAAGTTGAGAGGTTAGTGAGAGAGTTCATGGAAGGAGAGGAAGGTAAGAAGATGAAGAAGAGAGCCATGGAGTGGAAGCAGAAAGCGGTGGAAGCCACCTCACCCGGTGGTTCCTCTTATGTCAACTACAGACAAGATTGTAAGCAAAATACTTCCTAGCAAAATTACAGACAAATAAACCAAATGACTATTCGGGCTCAGGTAGAATTAAAATACAACTAGCTGCGTATTCCTATTTACATTTTCCACCATGGTAAAATTTCTCAGGAAATATGTAATTTACTTAGCCCGAGTGTCAAATTTGAGATTTGTGAAGTCTAATAAGATTGTTAATCAGCACTTGTGTTTTCGGCATTTAGAAACATAAATTAAGTCTGATACTTGGAAGATAATCTATCAACTTACATGAATAAGCCAAAATTTGATGAGTAGTCCAGTAATTCCATTCTTTTTGTTGATATTGCAGTACCAGCAGCAACCCCATTACTTGTCCAGCCACATACATTACTTAAGATTCCCACTCCAATTGATGGGATATCTTAGAAGAGAAGAAATCGATAAGGTGGAGATTGAGACTAGAACCATCTGAAAAATGTGTTCAGAAAGAGAAATTAGAAGGGTTCTAAGGATTTAGCATATTAGGGAAAAATTTAATGACAAGAACACCTAAAGAATAAACAGTTCGGAGTTCAGACCATAAATATCGTTTTTAATATTCCTAACCTATATGCCACAGACAGACTGGTTGGTGCATCAATATGTTGGAAGAAAACATATAACGAACCTAGACTGGGACCTGTGAGTTCCGAAATAGACTGGAACCTAGACTGGGACCTATATGTCACTAGACATGGATTTAGAGTCTTCAGACCATTACCATTGTACTTAATGACCCAAACTACTTTGGGTAACTTCGTCGACATTCCCTATGCTATTCTTAACACACCCCACATGCATAGAGTTTAGACTTTAACGAGGCCCGAGTTGAGTGTTCCTGCACAAAGCACTAAGCCACTACAGCACATGCTTTCACATGATTTAAAATGAACATACACTAATCATACAAAAATTCTCACTAGTTATTTATTAAGGTATAATAAATTTTCATTTAGCATATAAAAAATGAACCACGAACCTCTCACTCACAACATACGATCTTCAAAAATCACTGTGACAGCTACTTGTTTTCTTCAAAAACGACAAGAAAAAGCAATCGAGTTTTCATTAGGTATTCAAATATTATACCTAGTAGTGGTTCCATTAATCGTGGTCCCTTCATAGTTGACCTTAAATGAGGTCAAAGTGTTCTTGCATCTCAAGTATTTTGTTCTATATTGAAGGTAGAGACGCCTAGACTAAGAGTCAGTTGTACCATCTTCAGAAGTTCCTTAATTTTACAACAGACAGAACCAAAGTGAAGAAATATGGAGAAGGTTCATGTGGTTTGCATCCCCTTGCCATTTCAGAGTCACATAAGTTCCATGATGAAGCTAGCAAAAATTCTTCATTTCAGAGGCGTTCACGTAACCTTTGTAAACACGGAATTCAATCATCAACGCTTACTTAATTCAAGGGGGACAGATTCAATGAAAGGTTTACCAGATTTTCGTTTCGAGACAATCCCTGACGGTCTTCCACCACCAGCCGATTCAAATGCTACCCAAGATGTCATGCCACTCTGCATCTCCACACAAACGAACTGCTTAGGACCTTTTCGAAGTCTTATCTACAGACTAAACAATACCACAAATGTCCCTCCTGTGAGTTGTATTGTTGCTGATGGTTGTATGAGCTTTACTCTAGATGCTGCGAAAGAGTTCGGAATCCAAGTTATGTTGTACTGGCCAATCAGCTTTTCTGCCTTCGTTTGTATTCTGCACTTTCCTAATCTCATCCAAAGAGGTCTTGCTCCACCCAAAGGTAAGGATAACTAATATAAACTGGTATTGAAAATCTATCAACATTTTATATACCTCATCAACTATATTTACGTAGTATTTTGAACTTTTTGATGTATTCTGAACTGCAGATGAAAGTTACCTAACAAATGGGTACATGGATACACCAATTGATTGTATACCTGGTATAAAAGATATTAGGTTTAGAGATTTACCAAGTAGTATCCGGACTACCGACCCTAATGATCCCATGCTTGGTTTTATAACGCGAGAAACTGGAAGAACTTACGATGCTACAGCCTTGATTTTCAATACCTTTGATACCTTGGAGATGGAGGTTCTAGATGCACTCAAGTCTCAGCTGCCACTGCCCCCAATTTACACCATTGGTCCTCTTCATTTACTCCTCAATCGGATTCCTTTAAGTGAGTCGCAATCTCTTGGATCAAATCTGTGGAAGGAAGATATGAAGTGTCTGAAATGGCTTGATTCCAAAGAACCTAACTCGGTCGTGTATGTTAATTTTGGCAGCATCACTGTTATGACAACACAACAACTCGTCGAATTCGCATGGGGACTAGCCAACAGTAAGTATAATTTCTTATGGATCATAAGACCTGACCTGGTAATTGGTGAGTCGGCTACGTTGCCAGCTGAGTTTACAAAAGAAACTAAAGAAAGGGGACTGCTAGCAAGTTGGTGCCCGCAAGAGGATGTCCTGAATCACCCATCGATAGCTGTATTCTTGACGCACTGTGGTTGGAATTCTACTCTCGAAAGCTTGAGCTGTGGGGTTCCTTTGCTCTGTTGGCCGTTTTATGGAGACCAACAAACAAACTGCAGGTACTCATGTAACCACTGGGGAGTTGGTATGGAGATAGACAGCAATGTTGAGAGAGATGCAATTGAGAGGTTAGTGAGAGAGTTGATGGAAGGAGAGAAAGGTAAAAAAATGAAGAAAAAAGCCTTGGAGTGGAAGAAGAAAGCGGAGGAAGCCACTTTGCCGGGAGGTTCTACTTGCGTTACTATAGAAAGGATCGTAAGCGAAATACTTGGTAGCAAAATTTCAGACCAAGCAACCAAATGATTGCAGGGGCTCAGGTGGAATTACACATACAACTAGCTAAGTGTTCCTATTTACTTAGCTAAATGTAAAATTTTAACGAAAGAGCACATTCTGCATTCTGGAAAAATTTATCAGGAAATATGTAACTTACAAGTATGAGTGCAGTTAAATCTGTGAAGTCTATTAAGACTTACCTAATCAGCATTTGTGTCATATCTGTGAAGTCTTATAAGCTTGTTGATCAGCATTTGTGTTCAACTTGTGCATAATATTTTAGTTTTTCAGGATTTAGAAACATAAAATTAAGTGTTTTAATCAACTTACATGAATAAGCCAAAATTTGATAAGTAGTGGAGTTCTCCCATTCCTTCTGTTGATAATACAGTACCAGCAGAAACTCCATTACTTGTCCACCCACATACTTCACTTAACATTCTCCTTCCTGGAATTGATGGAAACATCTATGTTGATATAAACCTGAGATGAAAAGACTGAAATTAGAACCATCTGAAAACTGTGTTTAGAAAGAGAAAATGTTAGAACTGTAATTTTAATTTAGGCCCAGCTAGTGCTATGTAAGTAAACTTTGAAGCATTGCAGAAATTTACATAAGCTATGCGACTGAAAATTATTGCAGCATAATATAGCATGCATACAGCCAAAAATGCTTCACATCAAATTTATGCTACAAAGGATTCCTAGGATAGATGGTGTGGCATAACATTATTGACCACAGAACAACCATAACTGGGCCAATTGATATAACAGTCAAACTTGAGCATTTAAATGTTTTGTGCATTGGTGATTCGTCTTGCAATGTTAGGACTTAGGACGTGCTATCCTAGTTTGTCATGGGATTCTTCCCTATGAAAAGGAATAAAAACTACTATTTCAAATTTTCATAAAAACAATTCATTTTAGTGGCGTACTTGTTTCCTGCAAAACAAAACAGAGAAATTACCACAAATTTTCAATCACTGTGTATGCAACAGAAAATACCTAACAACATTAGATAGTGAATACGTATATATTAATGTTAATACACATACCCGTCTCAAACCTACAGTTTATAGAACATCAAACCAATACTTGCAGATATTTTTAATTTGTTGATATTTTTCAGGAAATATTGTCTAGAAAAAGAGATATTCGTCAAATCGACTTCCACTGTATTTAAAACTGGCAAATAGCTAACCTGTACCAGCAATAAACTGAAAGCTCATTAAACCAGAGATACCGAGAACTAAGTCAGTAGTCAAAAGTCAAAATGCACGACTCTAATGGTCGATTGAGTATAATATCTTCTGACAGGTTTGTTTATTTCTGGCTGTGCCACTTACTTCCTTTTCAATTATTGCCAATTTTCTTCATAAATATCCTCTAACAGGACCACTCCGCATTTGTAGTTTTCCTGATTTGGATGTTCTATTTGACTTACTTACATGGTTGAAAAGATATCTACAACCAGTGTTTTTGTTTACCTGAAATACATAACAACCTAATGTTTTTCTATAAGGATGTGTTAAGATAGCAGCAATCTTCTCTTCACACACAAAAAATGGAGAAGAAGATTCACGTGGTTTGCATCCCCTTACCATTTCAGAGCCACATAAGCTCCATGATGAAGCTAGCAAAAATTCTTCATTTCAAAGGCTTTCAAATAACCTTTGTAAACACAGAATTCAATCATCAACGTTTACTAAATGCAAGGGGGCCAGATTCACTTATAGGCTTACCTGATTTTCGTTTTGAAACCATCCCTGACGGTCTTCCATCACCAACCAATCCAAATGCCAGCCAAGATATCCTAACCCTGTGCATGTCAACACAAAAGAACTGCTTAGCACCTTTCCGAAATCTTATCCATAGACTAAACAATACTAAATATTCAAATGTTCCTCCTGTAAGTTGTATTGTTTCTGATAGTTGTATGAGCTTCACTCTACAAGCTGCTAAAGAAATTGGAATTCCAAATTATTTATACTGGCCTGTCAGCTTTTGTGCCTTTGTTTGTCTTCTGCAATTTACTAATCTCATCCAAAGAGGTCTTGTTCCACTCAAAGGTACGCAGAATCAATATAAAACTGGTACTGAGAATCTATCAACATTTATATACCTCATAGACTATATGTATAGTATTTTGAACTTTATGAAGAATTATCTGAACTCAAGATGAGAGTTACCTAACAAACGGGTACATGGAAAACACCGTAGTTGACTGGATACCTGGTATAAAAGATATCAGATTCAAAGATTTTCCTAGCTTTGTTCGGACAACCGATCCTAATGATGCCATGTTCAATTTTTTTAAGGGAGAAGCTGAAAAGAAATTCCAATGCTACAGCCTTGATTTTCAATACCTTTGCTGCCCTGGAGATGGAAGTCTTGGATGCACACATGTCTCAGTTGCCACTGCCGCCTATTTACGCCGTTGGACCTCTTCATTCACTCCTCAATCAGTTTCCTTTAAGTGAGTCACAGTCACTTGGATCAAATCTGTGGAAAGAAGATACAGAGTGCCTGAAATGGCTTGATTCCAAAGAACCTAACTCAGTTGTGTATGTGAATTTTGGGAGCATCACTGTTATGACACCCCAACAACTCGTCGAATTTGCATGGGGACTAGCAAACAGTAAACATAATTTCTTATGGGTCATAAGACCAGATCTGGTAATTGGGGAGTCGGCTACTTTGCCACCTGAATTTGCAGAAGAAATTAAACAAAGAGGACTACTAGCAAGTTGGTGCCCGCAAGAAGATGTCCTAAATCATACATCAGTAGCTGGATTCTTGACGCACTGTGGTTGGAATTCAACTCTTGAAAGTTTGAGTTGTGGGGTTCCGGTTATCTGTTGGCCATTTTGCGGGGACCAACAAACAAACTGCTGGTACTTATGCAAGCACTGGGAAGTCGGTATGGAGATCGATAGCAATGTTGAGAGAGATGAAGTTGAGAGGTTAGTGAGAGAGTTGATGGAAGGAGAGAAAGGTAAAAACATGAAGAAAAGAACCATGGAGTGGAAGAAGAAAGCCGAGGAAGCCATTTCACCTGGCGGTTCCTCTTATGTTATTATAGACAAGATTGTAAGCGAAATAGCGAAATTACAGACCAAATGATTGTTACACATACAACGAGCTTATCTAATATTTCTATTTACAATCTCAATTCTGGTAAAATTTATCAGCAAATGTGTAATTCACATTATTCACTAGTATGAGTATCAAATCAGTGAAGTCTAATAAGCATTTCATTTGTGTTTAATTGGTGTATACTATTCTAGTTTTCGGCATTTGAAACATAAATTCAAGTGTTATACTTAAAAGATAATCAATCAACTTACTTGAAATTAGCCAAAATTCGATGAGTAGTTGAGATTTTCCATTCGTTCTGTTGAAATTGCAGTACCAGCAGCAATTCCATTACTTGTGTAGCCCCTTACTTTACTTGAAATTGAATTGGCGAGACATCAGACAAGACTGAGA
Organism: Papaver armeniacum; assembly: GCA_023531295.1. Taxonomy (NCBI): domain Eukaryota; kingdom Viridiplantae; phylum Streptophyta; class Magnoliopsida; order Ranunculales; family Papaveraceae; genus Papaver; species Papaver armeniacum. Next base: position 165,500 of record JAJJWW010019027.1, read on the forward strand.
TTAGAACCGTTTGAAAACTGTGTTCAGACTCTAGAAAGACAAGTTAGGGTTTTAAGGATTTAGGGGGAAGATCTGAAGATGAATGTAATTTTGTCAATTGAGTAGACGCCAAAACTGAAATTTGCTACTTTCGGTCGGAAAACGTTAGAGCCTTCGAGACACTGCAGAAATTTGTTTTGTTTGTGCGAATTTCTGCGAAATTTGGTAGCATAAAGTAGCATGCGGCTAGAGGTGTAAACTGGGCCCGTGCCAGCACGAGCACAGCCCAGACCAGCACGGCGCAACATGTTAGCTTAATGTGTTGTGCTAGGCCAGGATAATCGGCACGGTGGCACAACACATCACGTGCTGCAAATAAGCATGTGGCACGACACGGAACAACACGTTAATAAAGCACGTCATAATATATATAAAAAATATTGCACTGATATTTTGTGCAAAAACATAGAAGACAAACTTGAAAAATATTTTGTCTTAATTTATGGATGAAAAAGGGCATTCGAGCGAAACATCAAATGTATGTATCAAATGTTATAACGGACGCATAAAAAATTGTTTCTATGATATTTTAGTCGGGTTATGATGATATGCTTTTCAAATTATGGAACACCTACTTAGGTATTCCATGCCTCTGACAGAACGAAATTATCAAGATAGCTTTTGAATATTACAGTAGAATAATTTTGTAATGTCAAAAGTGAGTCGAAGATTAAATTTTAAAATGACCTCGGAAAGTAAAAGAATATTTTATTTTGCTTTTAATTTCTTAAAGGTGCTACTTGTTGATGGTGGATTTTCGTTTAAGGTTAAATTTGTAAGTAACCAGAAAAATCATGCGCTGACATCTTGTAAAAGATAAAGCCATTTATAAAGTGTTGGATACTCCCTCACTTAATTCACCAAGAACGGAGCATGTAGCAACAAGCCCTTCCTGTGAATTCATATCAGCTTTGTATTTCCTGTACTCATCATCGATTGTGGCATGACGGTCGAGTGTTACTCTTCTGAGTAACACGAACCTCCAAGCACTATAATGAATCATTACTTGTGTGGCATGACGATCAGTGTTACTCTTACGAGTAACACGAACCTCCAAGCACTATAATGAAACCATGTACGAAATACCCGCATGTGCCGATTCTCGGTGTGTTATACTAGCCCGAGCCCTCTCGGTGTGTTATACTAGCCCGATTGAGCCCCTCTCGGTGTGTTATACTAGCCCGATTGAGCATCCGGACTTGGCATCGGTCTCGGATATGATCTCGATCGCGATCATCCAACTCCACAAGCATGATTGGATGACCCGCGATCAATTCCATCACCCTAAGCATGGTATGGAATACCCACGGCCTCGGCTTGCCGGATATGATCGATCGCAGGTCATCCAACTCCACAAGCATGATTGGATGACCACGGATCAATTCCATCACCCCAAGCATGGTATGGAATACCCGCGGCCTTAGCTTGCCAAAAGAAACCGTTCATACCAAGCATTATGACGGAAAACCTAAATTAGGGATTGCGGCATATTACATGTGCCGCAAAAGCGGTCTCAACCATCCATCTTCGCAGGCATAGATGGAGGGTGTAGATGTAGACTCAAAGGGCCCGAAGCATGTCGACACAACCACCATGTGACCGCCTACACAATTGACCAATCGGTCAAAACCAACAATGTTTGGCCGTGACAAAATCGTCACCCAAACAGGAGGAGGCGCACGGCTTTGAAAACCAAAGCTAGGGTTTTGAGCATCACGAGCGTCCATCTTCTCCGACACGAACGGAGGGTCCCAGATTAGATTAAGCAGGTCCGGTCATACCAGCATGACCACCGCGGGCCCATCTATCTCCTCATGCGGTCGGCCAAGGCACATCATTCCCGGCCAACCCAAAACGTCCACTCAAACTCTCGCGGTTACACCTCCCAAATCCTAAATTGATCTCGACCGCTCAACTTCACCGGACGAATTGAGTGGCTTAGATCACGTTTTCATGGGACGGTGAGACATAGGCGTGAACATCAGCCTACCATCTTCACGTCAAACCTACCGGCCAAGACCGACCAAGCTAGGTCGTCTTGGAAAATGCGCCGGAAAAAAAGGGTGTGACGCGCGGCTTCTTGTGATGTATCAAACTTCATCGCAAAAATCGATCTCGACCACTCCTCTTTCTTAGGTCAAATTGCGTGGCCCAGATCGCGCTTTCATGAGGGAACGAAATACAGGCGCCTACGCCATCATGTCGTCTACACGCATGAATGGTCGGTCCTCTCCAAAATCCTTCCCATGCTTGGTTTCGACCAAGCTGAAGAGTGATGCTTGCGCACCTCTTCAAAAAACCAATATTCATTAACGGTCGCAGATGAGTGTCTCAAAACTCATCTCATCCGTCCAACTTCACCAGCTTGGTTATACAACCCTGGTCAGGAGTTATTTGGTTAGTGAGGCGCCATTATCCTTCACTTTACCACACCACAATGCGGTACCAGCATAAAATACACACGATACTTCACAAGTATCGACTTTCTGAATAACGCAGTTATTCAATTCAAAGATTACATGCTATCTTCCGTGGATCCACGATCCACATTCCAGACATCAATCATGTCACAAACCGGGGATACATACTGGGGTATTGGTCTCAGCGGTTTACGGCGTGACGTGCAACGCGCCATTACAAGAACGTGTTAGGAATTCATGGACGGTTAGAGATGAACCGAGAAGTGGGCAAGACCGGTCGTATGCACCGACACACAACTCCACCACTCCATCATTCCACTACCTCCACTTCCCACGAGAAACGTGAATGAGGCTCAATGACTTGTATAAATAGGTTCTCCGCCCTATTTCGACAAGACAAGACAAGACAAGACAAGACAAATGAACAACACAAGTTCAATCGACGTAAAACCAAGTGTTAATACAACATCGTATTCAAACACCCGGAGCTTGCTTGCATCAACCGTAAGCTTGCTCATATTTCTGTTACAAGTCATAAGCAAGCCAACATCTTCACAATCTCAACACCTTCTTCGCTTCCCTCCCTAAGATCAACCCCATCTCCTTCACTTTGTGACCGAAACAAGTCTGGAACGGCCATTTCTTGGTTTAGGCCGGACTTGCACGTATTGATCTCTCGAATCTACAAGCACTCACCGCGCAGTGCATTTGTTGTAGGTTTAAATTCATTCCTCATCCACACCCCAAATTACCAAATTCAGCAGGAGTAGTTTTCACCCATCAACAATTGGCGACCACAGTGGGAGATTGATCTATCGGTTGCACAAAAATTGAATTCTCAATTTTTCGGTTTCCATCTCGCAATGTATCCGGAAACCACAGGTGTGGTTCAGATATCATGGGAAGCATAGCTAGGACGCTCGGAGGATGTTTTGGCAAATCAGCCAGAGTATCACGGAAAGGCGGAGCGAGATATTTCGCCTTTTGAATGATATAGCAAAGCACAATTACGGGAAGGGTCGACGAGCATCTACTCGGGCGGCGCAAGAAATCTTTGAATCATCAGCCGGGGAGTCACACCTTTACCGGTAGATAGGCAAAGAGAGCGCGTAGCCGCAAGAGACTCAGGAAAGATGAACAACATGTTCCAGTCAACAATGAAGACCCGAGGCAACTCCACAGAGGAAAATACTTTTCCGGAGTACTACAACGTCTACCAGATAAAGAAATGGAACCTGCATCTTACGGATCCCCGCTGGAAGATTTATATCTCAAGACCCTTGTCGAAGCCCGGAAGACTGTTCAATCCACGTTGACCTTTCAACTAAGTGAAGAAACGCTTGAGGAAGGAGAGATCAATCACGACACACGTGAGTACAGAGGATGGGAACGTTCAATTCGATCACTCAACAGTGATATTACAACACTTCCCATCACGAGGAGCCAGCAGCATTTGCAAATCCCAGCATCTCATCAAGTGTAACGCCTCCGGTAGTCACCCGAGCAACAACTTTCACTCCCCATCGGGACGAGGAGCCGGAGGCGCAAGAGGAGGACCACCGTCCATTACCATTTCAGACTTGATGGAGAAACAGGAAGTTCTTGCCAAGACTCGAAACGGATATGGCGCGAACTCGAAAGAGGTACTCACTTTTCTTAAGATATTGATTGATCGATTTCCACAAAAGCCGTGACAGCCCCTGGAGCAAAAAAAAGGAACGCATCCAACGCACCGGAAAAGGTACTTCAGCGGCACGGACCTACATGGACCTGATCAAAGAAGCGACATCAGATATGAGCAGTCCTGTCATGGAGACTCCTACACTGGGGACTGATCCTCACAACGATCCTCCTCAAGAATCAGCGCACGGAGGCATTCTGCTGCAATCAACCAGAGGAAGGTCACAACCGTGCCCTACATGTCACCGCACGCATCAAGGATTCAAAGTTGAGGGCTGGTACCCACGATGCATCTTTGCTGACGAAACATTCTTCTCCATCCTGTAAAGCCACGACCCACGTTCACACGAAGATGAAACGCACTTTCGAGGCAAGCCGTGATCGAAGGGGAAGATAATATACCAGTTAACATTGTTAACAATTATCGAAGAAACGGCACCCGGTCTCCGCCTAATTGAATCTGCAAGAACGACAAAACACAAGAGGAGATATTGGACACCCCGCGACAGCTACATGATGGAACCAACTCCACAACTGATGAGCTCGACGATAAGGAATATCCTAGTCCGAACTCCATCGGCTCGACCTTGTGTAATCATTCATACAACCTCCGATCCAAGCCGGCCAAACAATCTCCGAGACAATTCAGCGTGAGACCAGGTGCTGCATAGACTTCAGAGACTTGAACAGGTGCTGCTCCAAAAACAATCCTCCTCAACCTAACATCGACATGTTAGTAAATGCAACCAGCGGACATGGCATGTTCTCCTCCATGGATGGATGTAGCGGCTACAACCAGATAAGGATGTACGAGCATGATGCAAGTAAGATATCTTTTCGAACTCCTCTCGGAAATTTTATTATACCATGCCGCCATTTGGTTTAAAGAATCTTTGGTGCAACGTATCAACGCTCTATCACGTCAATCTTCCACCGGAGCCGATACCTCAAGGGAGCAGCCTCAAGAAGATAACGATGTCCACACGTCATACCGAAAACGATCGGGCGGAGTCACTTTATCGGACAAGTGGCACATGTCTATCATGCTATGTTGGAGAATCCGCGTTTTGGTCATCCTCCTGAGGTTGAAAGCTCATCTACAACAACATATGCCCCGATAGAAAGAACCCGGGCATGCAGAAGAGCCTCATAATGTTCGTAGGGGCATATATCTCACCAACAGGCGATACAACCTTCAGCCTTCTGCAAGCAGTTCCCTGAAGCATCAAGAGGAAAACTACCGAGATACAATATCCTGCGCGCCAACTCCAACTCCAATACCACATGCACGACTCCCACAATGATGAAACAACGTGCAATATATTTCATACCGGGCTCGACAACAACCGGCTGCAGCAAACCATGTAAACCACGCCCTGGGATCGAGGCTCAAGCATGAAGTTCCTTCACCGTCAGTCAAGGACTTATTCAACACGAGAAAAGATGGTAGGTCAAGAATCATGGAATTCGCAAGGGTAAATCAGGACCGAAAAGCCGCTCGCTTCAACGCTTCCTCCAGCAGGCCGCTTCAATGGCCTATCCAAGAGCCGCCTCAATGCTCTCTCCGGACCCCGTTCACTTGTAATCCTGCTTCAACACTCTCTCCAGGATCTACCTCAACGTTCGCGGAAGCCACTTTAATATCCTCTCGAGTCGTTTCAACACTCAAGCTACATCAATAATCTGCGCTCCGGTCAAGTTGTCTTTGATGTACTCATTGCTCAACGTGCGTCTCATTCATCCTTCATGAGGGCCCGGCTGAGCATAAAAAACCTTGAAGTCGATAGGAGAAAGGGTTATCTTGTGGAACAAATATTTTCATATCATTGAAAGGACGCGTGAACAACTCATCATCAATGTTCGACATATCTTTGTTTTGTCAACACTTCCGACTTGGCACCAAAGCATTATCTCGAATACATCCCAACAGGAGTTCCTTTTTTCTTCACTCTACAATGAAGACATGAGTCAAGATTGTAAAAAACACACGATACGTGTGTGAAATGAAATGCATTCACGTTGGAATGCACAAAGTTGGGGTTGAGATAAAACACCGGTGCAAATTTCAAGACTGGTATTGATTTCTAGTCCGGTACGAGTTTCAAATTCTCCGGTACAAGTTTTAAGTTCTCCGGTACGAGTTTCGAGTTCTCCGGTACGAGTTTCAAGTTCACCGGTACAAGTTCCAAGTTCTCCGGTATAACTCAAGTTCTCCGGTACAAATTTCAAGTCCGGTATTGCTCAAGCTTCAAGTCCGGTATTGCTCAAGCTTCAAGTCTGGTATTGATCAAGTCACAAGTTCAGTATTGCTCAAGTTTCAAGACCGGTGTTGGTCAAGGACACGAGGCTGGTATAAAGGCGCAGTAACCCCACGAACGAAGCAGGCGCAACAATCCGTCGATTAGGCACAACCCCACGATCGAGCGGAGTAAGCATGGAGCGGGCCCTCGACCGAAGCACATAACAAGGTCGATCGGAAGCGAGTAAGACCCGTCATCATACTAGGGAACGCTCTCTATATGCCTTTTTGAACGTGACATACTCAAGGACAGGGATGACCGTCTCTCCCGGTAACATCTAACTTTGCCTCATAAGTTTTATCTTTTAATGTCACCATCTCATGCCTACCACACAATAGTGTAACCATTATGTGCTAGGCGTGGGACTTAATGTTGATGGTGGATTTTCGTTTTAAGGTTAAATTTGTAAGTAACGGTAAAAATCATGCGGCGACATCTTGTAAAAGATAAAGCCATTTATAAAGTGTTGGATACTCCTCACTTAATTCACCAAGAACGGAGCATGTAGCAACAAGCCCTTCTGTGAATTCATATCAGCTTTGTATTTCTGTACTCATTATCGGTGTGGCATGACGATCGAGTGTTACTCTTCTGAGTAACACGAACCTCCAAGCACTATAATGAATCATTACTTGTGTGGCATGACGAGTCGAGTGTTACTCTTACGAGTAACACGAACCTCCAAGCACTATAATGAAACCATGTACGAAATACCCGACAGCCGATTCTCGGTGTGTTATACTAGCCCGAGCCCTCTCGGTGTGTTATACTAGCCCGATTAGGCCTCTCGGTGTGTTATACTAGCCCGATTGAGCATCCGGACTTGGTATGTATCGGTCTGGGATATGATCGATCGCAGTCATCCAACTCCACAAGCATGATTGGATGACCACAGATCAATTCCATCACCCTAAGCATGGTATGGAATACCCACGGCCTCGGCTTGCCGGATATGATCCGATCGCAGTCATCCAACTCCACAAGCATGATTGGATGACCACGGATCAATTCCATCACCCCAAGCATGGTATGGAATACCCATGGCCTTAGCTTGCCAAAAGAAAACCGTTCATACCAAGCATTATGACGGAAAACCCTAAATTAGGGATTGCGGCATATTACATGTGCCGTAAAACGGTCTCAACCATCCATCAAGGCATAGATGGAGGTGTAGATGTAGACTCAAAGGGCCCGGAGCATGTCGATACAACCACCATGTGACCGCCTACACAATTGACCAATCGGTCAAAACCAACAATGTTTGGCCGTGACAAAATCGTCACCCAAACGAGGAGGAGGCGCACGGCTTTGAAAACCAAAGCTAGGGTTTTGAGCATCAGCGTCCATCTTCTCGACGACTAACGGAGGGTCCCAGTTAGATTAGCGAGGTCCGGTCATACCGGATGACCACCGCGGGCCCATCTATCTCCTCATGCGGTCGGCCAAGGCACATCATTCCCGGCCAACCCAAAACGTCCACTCAAACTCGCGCGGTTACACCTCCCAAACCCTAAATTGATCTCGACCACTCAACTTCACCGGACGAATTGAGTGGCTTAGATCACGTTTTCATGGGACGGTGAGACATAGGCGTGAACATCAGCCTACCGTCTTTACGTCAAACCTACGGCCAAGACCGACCAAGCTAGGTCGTCTTGGAAAACGCGAGGAAAAGGGTGTGACGCGCGGCTTCTTGCGGTATCAAACTTCTATCGCTTAAAATCGATCTCGACCACTCCTCTTTACGGTCAAATTGAGTGGCCCGGATCGCGCTTTCATGAGGGAACGAAATACGGCGCCTACGCCATCATGTCGTCTACACGCATGAATGGTCGGTCCTCTCCAAAATCCTTCCCATGCTTGGTTTCGACCAAGTCAAGAAGAGTGATGCTTGCGCACCTCTTCAAAAAACCAATATTCATTAACGGTCGCGGATGAGTGTCTCAAAACTCATCTCATCCGTCCAACTTCACCCGGCTTGGTTATACAACCCTGGTCGGGAGTTATTTGGTTAGTGAGGCGCCATTATCCTTCACTTTACCACACCACAATGCAAAGCACAGCATAAAGTACACACGATACTTCACAAGTATCGACTTTCAATAACGCAGCTTATTCAATTGCGATTACATGCTATCTTCCGTGGATCCACGATCCACATTCCAGTTATCAATCATGTCACAAAGTGGGGGATACATCTTTGGGGGTATTGGTGCGGCGGTTTACAGGCGTGCGGCGTGCAACGCGCCATTACAAGAACGTGTTAGGAAGTCATGGACGGTTAGAGATTAAGCTGGAGAAGTGGGCAAGACCGGTCGTATGCTACCGACACACAACTCCACCACTCCATCATTCCACTACCTCCACTTCCCACGAGAAACGTGAATGAGGCTCAATGACTTGTATAAATAGGTTCTCCGCCCTATTTCGACAAGACAAGACAAGACAAGACAAGACAATGTAACAACACAAGTTCAGTCGACGAAACCAAGTGTTAATACAACATCGTATTCAAACACCCGGAGCTTGCTTGCATCAACCGTAAGCTTGCTCATATTTCTGTTACAAGTCATAAGCAAGCCAATATCTTCACAATCTCAACACCTTCTTCGCTTCCCTCCCTAAGATCAACCCCATCTCCTTCACTTTGTGACCGAAACAAGTCCTGGAACGGCCATTTCTTGGTTTAGGTAGGACTTGCATGTATTGATCTCTAGAATCTACAAGCACTCACAGTGCATTTGTTGTAGGTTTAAATTCATTCCTCATCCACACCCCAAATTACCAAATTCAGCAGGAGTAGTTTTCACCCATCAACACTACTATATTTCTTTACCGACGATTTCTGTAAACAAGTACAACATCAAAATAAATAATTGCACGTGTTGTTTAAACTTTTCCAAAGTGTGATTTTACAGAGTAAGAAACATGCTCAAATCGTCGGTCAAAAAGAAAAGGTCTTTTATTTTCAATATCATCAGAGAAACCTTTTTTAATAAAAAAGAAAATCATCGCTCAATAGGCATCATATCCTAGAGCAAGATAGAAACACCATAGAAAAATCTCTTTTTCAATAAAAAAAATAAAATCATCCCTCAAAAGGCATCATATCCTAGAGGCAGATAGAAATACTCTTAACTAAAAAGTCAGAAGTGATTGGGGCCTTCCTGTTTATTTTTATTTTATTTATTCATACATGAGCATGATATCTTTCTAGAGCTATTGCAGTATGCGGGAAAACGAGCTACTTAGACCATAATAAAACAGACAAATGTTCAAATTGGATAGGTAAAAGCTCAAACCTGACCTTTTTTTTTTTAAGCATGCTATATACTTATTAAACTACTAAGGGACTGTTACACGAAGGTATACAATACCCCAAAATTCATCAGTTACAATACGCATGGTAAGCCAAAGCCAACAATTTACATCAACATGATATTGGAGCAGAAAAGCAGTCTTCTGATCGGAGTTGCATCAGTGGGGAATGTCGAAGTGCTTTCCACAAAAAAAGTAGTACTTTTGATGGATACAACAATGTCCATGGTAACTTAGATGGTGGTAGAGGTGTTCGATGCAATTGATTGAAGTTTCTTGTCATGGCTTTGTATCTTGTTGTTGCGGTAAACTAACCAAGTGATATTTGCCTACTCCTTCGATTTATAGATTGATCCATCACTTCAAATCGAGTCTTTAGCTTTGATTGTATCTTGATGTAGAATCCCATCCTTTCTCTTTAAGGAGAAGAGCTAAATAGTGTTAATAATGCTATTACACAGTTATACCAAACTGAAATATAGATACGTACAAGAGGAGTTACAAACTCTATTAGATTAAACTATGATACTACAACTCACTATTACTAGTAACTACTACAATTACTAAAAACTGAAAACTACAAGAGGGATGAAAGACTTAGAGACTAAAATACAGTTGTTGATGGTGGTTTTTAGCTTAGGGATAAAATCGTAAAAGCGTACATCTGACATGACGTCACTATGACCAATAGCGCATTTATTAAATCAATCAGCGTATTTATGTAAGAATTACCAGGTACCTTTTTTCTTATATACATGTGTCATGTTCCACGGCAGAACCCTTAGTATTAACTGACATCACCTTTGTATATGCCAAACCCTAGTTCTCCCACCGTGCCAATGGAAAACCATGCCAGCCACGTCTCTGCGCCAAGGCATGCCAACCATACCGGCCGCACCACCGTGCCGATGGCAAACCATGCCAGCCACGTCTTTACGCCAAGGCATGCCAACCATGCCCGGCCGCACCACCGTGCCAATGGCAAACCATGCCAGCCACGTCTCCGTGCCAAGGCATGCCAATCATGCCAGCCACGCCACCATGCTAGCCACGTCTCTGCGCCAAGCCATTCCAGCCGCACCACCGTGCGAATGGCAAACCATGCCAGCCACGTCTCTGCGCCAAGGCATGCCAACCATGTGAGATGCACCACCATGCCAATGGAAAACCATGCCAGCCACGTCTCGTGCCCAGGCATGCGAACCATGCCAACCGCACCACCGTGCCAATGGAAAACCAAGGCATACCATGCCATATGCCAGCCACTTCTCCATGCCAAAAAAGGTTACAATAATCAACGGCTACCCTTCTCTTTGAGATTCAGATCTAGACCATCCAAGTTCGCCACCTGATGCATGCAAACTTGCGACCCAAAGCCAAACATCACGGTTTGCGCCTAAACCCTAATGTTGGCCGTGCATACTCTATGACCAAGCCATGCTCAACGCTGGATGCTACAAACGAAGGGTTGCAATAATCAACGACTATCCTTCTCTTTGAGATGCATATCTCAACCACACAAGCTCGCCACCTGACGCATGGAAACTTATGGCCCAAAGCCAAACATCACGGTTTGGGCCTAAATCCTAATTTTTGACGCGCTACTCTATGACTAAGCCATGCTCAACGTCATTGTCTACTACAAGCGAAGGGTTGCAATAATCACCGGCTACCCTTCTATTTGAGATGCGAATCTCGACCACACAAGTTCTCCACGACGATGGAAAATTGCGGCCCAAAGCCAAACATCACGATTTGCGCCTACACCTAATTTTTCCGCGCCTACTCTATGATTAAGCCATGCTCAACGCTGGCTCTTTACAAATGAAGGGTTCTGATAATCAACTGTTACCCTTCTCTTTGAGATGTAGATCTCGAACACACAAGTTCGCCACCCGACGCATGGCAACTTGCGGCCCCAAAGCCAAACATCACGGTTTGCGCCTAAACCCTAATTTTGGTCGCGCCTACTCTATGACCAAGCCATGATCAACGCCTTGGATACTACAAATGAAGGGTTGTAACAATCGACGGCTACCCTTACCTTTGAGATGCATATCTCGACCATCCAAGTTCGCCACCTAACGCATGGCAACTTGCGGCCCAAAGCCAAAACATCACGGTTTGCACCTAAACCTTAATTTTGGCCGCGCCTACTCTATGGCAAAGCCATGCTCAACGCTGGCTGCTAAAACAGAGAGTTGCAATAATCAACGGCTATCCTCTTAGATGTTGATCTCGACCGTTCAAGTCCGCCACCTAACTTGCGGCCCAAAGCCAAAAATCACGGTTTGCACCCAAACCCTAATTTTGGCCGCGCCTATTTTATGGCAAAGCCATACCAATTTTACCATGGCCACTAGCATGCCACCATGCGACACGTAACACCAAGCTACACGTTTCCTCATGAAAACACTCGAGACATCTAACACATGTCACAAACTGGGGGATGCTCATAAAAGGTATTAGTTTGGCGGTTTACAGCGTGTGGCGTACACTACGCCCGTTACATGAAAGTGTCATAAGAATAAGGCGGTTAGTAAATACAGGGAGTAATGGTGAAAACGCTTTCCTTCATTATGGAACATTAATTCCAGGCGTTACTGGTTACCACCTCCTCCCATTTACTCATCCGTTTCTATTTCTTACAAGACCAGAGTACGTTTCACTTGGACTTGTATAAATAGGTCTTATCTATTTCCACCAAACAACAAGGTTTGGTCAGGAGCATACAACACTCAAAAACCACTTGCTAGCTTTCCCATATGTTAGCTTTCACTTTCTGATACAAGTCAAACAACTACTCTTCCAGAATCAACTATTATGGTATCAGCACTTTCTTCGCTTCCCTCCCTAAAACCAATCCTTCTCCTTCACTTTGTGACCGAAGAAAGTCTGGAACGGCCATTTCTTGGTTTAGGCCGGATTTGTACAGATTAATCTCTCGAATCTAAAGTACTCCCTTGCAGTACATTGTTTAGGGTTTAGACTCAGTTTCTCACCCACTCACGCGAAATTACCCAAAACAGCAGAAACTATTTACACCCTCAAACAACAGTAAAGAACTAAAAGAGTAAAAATTTTCTTGAATATAAAGAACAACCAAACTGAGAAAAAACTAGTCGAGTGAAGTGTCAGATTCACCGGACTATTCGCATACCAATTAGGATTAAAGATTATTGCTGAAAAAAATGAGTAAAGTTGAAGCTGTGATACATTCCCAGGGTTTAAGAAAAATAATTTTTCAACATGTGGAGATGTTGAAATATGCCGCTTGTTATAAAGGTGTTGATGGTGGTTTTTAAACAAAGGGTAAAATCGTAAAACCGCAAATAACCTAATGTCACCGGTGACACATTTATTAGAACATTTAATGCATGTAGTCAGTAATTAATAGGGGTATTTTTTTCAAATTAGGGTTACAACGAACAAAACCCTAATTCTCCTTCGTGCCAATGGAAAATCATGCCAGACACAGAGACCAAGCTAGCCGCTCCTCGTGTACAATGGAAAATCATGCCGGCCACACTAAATGCGCCTGGCATGCCAACCATGCTAGCCGAGACTTCCGTGCCAATGGAAAATCATACTTGACCACACCTAGCCCAAGCTAGCGCCATGCAAAACGTACTCTGCCTTGGCCCTAGCTATGCTAGTCACACCAAACGCGCCCAAAGCATGCCAACCATGCTAGCCGCACCTCCGTGTAATGGCAAATCATGCCGGACACACACTGGCCAAGCTAGCCGCACTCTGTGCTAATGGCAAATCATGCCAGCCACACCAAACGCGCCAAAGCATACCAACCATGCTAGCCGCGCCTCCGTGCCAATGGCAAATCATGCCAGCCACACCTAGATCAAGCTAGCCGCGCCATCCAAACGTACTCTACCTTGGCCCTAGCTATGATAGTCACACCAAATGGTCCAAAGCATGCCAACCATGCTAGCAGCACCTCCGTGCCAATGGCAAATCATGCCAGCCACACCTATCCCAAGCTAGCCGCACCTCTGTGCCAATGGCAAATCATGCCATCCACACCAAACGCGCCAAAGCATACCAACCATGCTAGCTGGCACCTCCGGGTGCCAATGGAAAATCATGCCGCACCACACCCAGCTCAAGCTTAGCCGCTATGCCAAACACGCTCTGCCTTGGCCCTAGCTACGCCCGGGTCACACCACGCCAAGCCAAACACCCTTACCTTGGCCTAGCCGCGCCATGCCAAAGTAGCGCTCGCACCAAGGCTTGCAAACTGTACAACCTAGGCCAAATTGGCTACGCATGCCATTGGCACATGCCAACACGCATCATTCGTAGATTTTCTCACCAAGGCGTGGCCCCTAATGGTGAGCATGCCATTGGCACATGCAACACGCTCGCTGGTAGCTTTTCTCACCGGGCGTGGCCCTAATGGCCGAGCATGCCATTGGCACATGCCAACACGCTCATTGGTAACCTTACACCGGGGCGTGGCCCTAATGGCCGAGCATGCCATTGGCACATGCCAACACGCTCATTGGTAGCTTTTCTCACTGTGGCGTGGCCCTAAATGCCGAGCATGCCATTGGCACATGCCAACACGCTCGCTGGTAGCTTTTCTCACTAGGCGTGTCTCTAATGGAAGCATGTCATTGGCACATGCCAACACGCTCGCTAGTAGATTTTCTTACCAGGTCGTGGCCCTAATGGCCGAGCATGCCATTGGCACATGCCAACACGCATCGCTGGTAGCTTTTCTTACCAGGCCACGGACCTAATGGCCGAGCATGCCATTGGCACATGCCAACACGCATCTCTGGTAGCTTTTCTTACAGTGCCATGACTCAAGTTGGCCACGCATGCCATTGGCACATGCCAAACACACACGCTGGTAGCCCAACTTGCAAGCCGAGTGCAACCTAGGGCCAACTTGGCCGTACACGCCATTGGCACATGCCAAAACCCACGCTGGTAGCTTAACTTGCAAACCGTGCAACCTACCGCCAAGGCATTCCGCACATGCCATTGGCACGACATGCCACACACGCCACTAGCAGCTCTATGCATTGCCACTTACACTCAACGTACAACCTACCACTAAGGCATTCCACACATGCCATTGGCACATGCCACACACGCCACTAGCAGCTCTGGCACTGCCACATGCGCTCGAGGTGCAACCCGCAACAAAGGCATTCCGTACATGCCACACGCGCCCTAGCAGCGCCACTTGCACTCAAGGTGCAACCAACACTCGAGATATCAACACAAAGGGGGGATGCTTTCCGGTGGTCTTGGTTTGCGATCATGACTTGCGGCGTGCACTACGCTCACATTAAGAAAGCGTGAATTGGAATAAAGCGGTCAAATAAATGAGGAAATAATGGTGAAAACGTTTTCGCCCATAAACACCTAAGTGCGGTTACCACCTCCTCCCATTATTTCGCCCTTTACTCTCTTGCTTCATGAGGCAGTAGTACGTTTCAATGTCGACTTGTATAAATAGGTCTTACCTATTTCCACGAGACAACAAGTCTCGGTCGGGACAAAAACACAACACTCTCGAAAAAGGCAACTTTGCAAGCTCTCCAAAAAGCTTTCATCTCTTGCAAGCTTCCGAAGCTTTAACTTTCGATACAATTCGAGACACTACTCTCCTGCACTATTCCCGGTCTCAACACCTTTCTTTGCTTCCATCCCCAAATCAACCCTTCTCCTCCACTTTGTGACCGAAGCAAGTCTGGAACAGCCATTTTCTTGGTTTAGGCCAGACTTGTATAGATTGATCTCGAATCTAGAAAGTGCTCACATGCAACACATTTGTTTAGGGTTTAAACCAGTTTCTCACTCCTCTGAATTTACCAAAATCGGCGCTTAAACGATTTTTACCCATAAACGAAGGATATGTCACTTTGCTAGGTTCTTAATAAAACAACTGATTTTTAGGTTCTTAATAAAACCGTCATACTCTGCGTCTTGTGCATATTGCTAGCACACACTTTCATAAAAGCAATATCCCTTTCACAAAACATAATCGAGTTATATTATCAAAACCATTCATCCCGAGAAATAATCCAATATCCTCAAAAGCTACCAAAGTTGTCATGAAAACCAGTCGAACTTTTGAACCAGGACATCCGGTATGTTTTTAAAAAAAAAAAAAAAAAGAAGAACCTAAATGAAAGTTTAACAGAGAAACATTCAAGGAAAATCACCCAACAGAGGTCTGCCCTTCTTGGAGAAAGTCAACTTTGCATCTTCAAGAGCCAGCTCTCTTCGTAATCAACATCTTGGAAAGCTTTTCGAGTTCTACCTCTGTCAGGTGCAATCTCCTTCGTTAAAGGCTTTGAATGTGCTGCATCTTTTGACTTCTAGATCTCAGCAAGGCCTTCGACAAACCACGAAGCGTTGATCTCCTTTTCTACACACACGTCGCGATGGTGCTCCCCGGCAATAACGTCTTGAAACGGTGTGGCGGTCACCTCACGCATGTCCTCGATGGAAGATAAAGCCTCTTACATACGCTTAACCAGCGCAAATCGACTAGTGATCTTCTTGGTTGTGGCTATATGTCCAAACTTCTCCCATATTCTGGTGTACAACGCCTCATACTTAGCCAACACGCTGAAACCGCCAACCAGCACATGACCTGGATAAGGAACCAAGTACGGGGGATCGAAAATGGCGCCTGCAACTGGCCTCACGACTCGCAAAGGGTCTTTTTCCATGTCTACGGCAGCAACCATCAGGGAATCATCTACCGTTTGAACCACATCTGTGCCCGGCAATTGGATAACTCCCATCTCCAAGTCACCGGTGGTGGTCACCAAGGGCAAGTTTTCATGTGGCTCCACCCCAGAATCGTCCTCCGAACCAGATTCCTCTCCTGCAAACTTGAGCTAGACATTTTTCAAAAGAAGAGACGGAAGAAGAAAGAAAGAAGCGCGAAACTCACCGAACCACTTCTAGAAAATAACCAAGTCTTTGCGGAGGAATCACTCTCACTTGTTGAACTTTCTCATTTCTCCGACTCATCACCGCTATGAGAAGGCTCGGTGCCTCCGGAATTCTTCAAGAAATTGCCGTCTCGACAACGTGCGGGCAGCGAAAGCATTAACACTACCGAAGCCACAGGAAGAAACAAGACACATGTTTTCAGCATAAATTCACGTGTTTTGAGACAAACCAACAAGGAGGCGACACATACCTGGTTATTGGAAGAACTGAAAGACACGAGAGCTGCGGGAAGATCTTTTGAAACCTCCCGGAACCCGCCAACACGATTCTTCGTTTTATGTTCCTTTGCCTGGGGACTTTCCGAGTTGCCAGGAAACTTTCGCTTGGGATCTCTCAAGATTGGATACTTCTTCAACACTGCTGGGGAAGGTTTACAACGAACATTTTCCACCACGTTATTTACAAAATCTTGGATCATAATGAAATTATCGTACCAGAACTCATTATAGCCAAAAGTCGTCGAAGTTACTCTTCCCGTTTGAAAGAAGGGGAGGCGGATACCCAGCTCAAGGGCACTGGCATTTAGGGCGGCATGCAATGAATCCTTAGGAACCACCAATTGCCGGGTAAGCAAGAGGCACCCTTGATCGAACCCCATGTGACGAAGCAAAGACGGTCAATATTGTAAGCAGCTATTCGGAAAGACCCCATGAAGAAAGACGGCATATGGCCAGGACATGCAGCTTTGAATAAACAAGTCTTCACCAACACTCAAGTTGCAGTTTAACACTAGTGGAAAAAAGCCATTTTAAGATAGTTGGAAAGTGTCGTATTAGGGTGTTATACGACATTTTGAAGTCAAAGTGCCGGGAGATTCATTAATTGAGTGTCTTATTCTCTGGAACGACACTTTCAGGTTGACTCAGAATAAATCTGATTTACGATACTTTCGAGATGTCTCTAGGTACGACAATTAGCTTACGTCGTAGATTTAATTTTTAATATAAAAAAAATACTAATCAGATCTGGCTGACTGATTACAGTCATTCTGACTGAGCTGATTTATAATTCTGATTCGAACTAAAATAAACTCGAATTACACTAAAATCAGACCTGGATTTATAAATTCAAACAGAAGTTTACACCAATTCATGACACACTCATGACACTTCATAACTGAATTCATACTTGGATTCAAAATCACAAAAAAAAGGAAGTATTCAATTATAATGAATTCATACATTTAAGTAGCATTTCTGGATTCGGAGTTGTAGTAATACGATTTTCCGCCGTTGGCTGGAAAAGGGTGCCATAAGAAAACTACAATGAAAACCACAATGTCCAAGTTTCTTCTCCCACTATGATTTTCCTACAATAGAAACTATCTTGTATTAGCGAACATAGCAAGCCTATACACAAGACACCGACATTATAGAACTTTACACGATTCAGAGAAACAAGAATTAAAGATTGTATACGATGCTAACACTTTTAAGTATTCAAGGGTTATCACAGATCTTCAACATTCTCGGGCAGTCTTGAATCCCAATTTAACATTCTTACAAGATCTCAGGAAATTACCATCAGTTGCAAAGAGAGCAACACCCACTTCATTGTCTAACTGAAAATTAACTGCAACAAATCAAACCAAATGGTCATTTCAAGCAGATATATATAAAAAATAACAACACCCACTTCATGAAACAATTATGAAACCAAAACAATGTATTCACTCGAGTTGTAAGTCATCAACGACAACGAAGTATCCAACTTCACAACACCAGCCTGCACATACAAGAAAAAAACCACGGTGTATTCACTGATAGAGAACATAACAATGGAGTATGTACACAAAACATAAAATAACATTGAGGTTGCATCACTTATTTTTGTGCTGGCAACATATCCACGAGTGGAAGTCATATATGACAGACATACCTCAGGTATTTAGGAACACTTGTTCGAGAAATAGAGATCAAATCTTGGATAAAATGAGTATAGAGCCACATGCTTTCCACCATTTTACAGGGAACACCACCAAGCCTCGATACCCTAGCTGTCGCCTCAAAAAGATTCTTCGAACATGTTTCCGAGCAAGTCCTACATTAAGCAAAGAAATAAATGTACCATTGATTTTGCAGTCATTTCACATTTTCACTTAACATATATGGGAAAAAACATTGTAAGGTGCAGATACAAGCGAAAAAACCAAACCAAATTAGTGTTTAAAGGAGTTTGCATTTCTTACTATTACCTACAGGCAACTGCTTCTTATCAGATATATACTAGGGATTAGAAATGGATCATCCATGTTCCATGTTGCACGTTGCTTGAACCCTTGAACCCTTGCACCTGCAACTCGTACCATAAACATTTTACTCACGATATCCTCATAAAAAGTGGCTCAAAATCTTAAAAGACTTGCAACTCTTATGGTTTAAAACAACATTTTTATACGCACTACCAGGTTCAGTCTAACTTCCTCTAATATTGTGCGGTTAGGGTGTAAATGCAAATACCAAACATGCTGCATCATTATGATCTCACGGTCACAGAATATAATATGAAAAATGAACTTTGGACTTTGGCCTCTCAAAACAATTGGAACAATCAGATTAAGAAATTGACATGACATTAGCATATATTGAAATTTATTTTCTCAAATTAAAAACAGTAAAGATATACTATCTAGTACTAGTAAAACAACAAATTCTATGACATCGGCTTATTATTGATGCTTGAGGATCTTTGTTTGGTCATTGAATTTCCTTACATTAATAAACTATTTACTAGCAAAGATACAATTTTCATTTTAGTTAGCAACTAGGAAAAGAAATAAAAAATTTCATTTAACACCCGAGGATCTTTCTTTTCTCCAGTGCACGGATAAGGGTAGAACACTTACTATAGCAATCCAATACTCCAACAACATTTTGCGTTTGGAGGATGTTGTGCCATTGAGTCGATATTTCTAACGAAATGCGTCTTTGGATACACTCCAAGTGCCTTTTCAGAGGTCGGCGGAGACTTAAAAACCTGACATCACTAATAAGGTTCCTCGGATGAAAGTCTCCAAACTGCAAAAGTAACCAATGGCTAGATATTACAGTCAATCTTACGAGTAAACAAACTGACATCAACGTAGAAATGTTTAACCAAGTCAGCTGTTAGTTAACTGAACCAATAGTTGGTCAATGAAGTACCCACTTAGAGATTAGACTTTAGTGATCAGTAATCATTTCCGTGTGAACTATATATGAATTATTAGAAAACTAATTATTAAGAAATAAAACTCATGAAAAAAAAAGATACCGAGAACGAAACATTTCAATATGCAATAAAATCGCAAATTACTCTCAAGCATGTTGCGTAGTCAATTGCATGCATGCTACAAAGTACCGATAATATGATAAGACATGCAAAAGAATGTTGCATTGTGATCAAACTGATCCTCCAGTACCGGCAAAAGTATCAAGTGCAGAATCAAGGTAGAAATTGGCCCTAAGATACATAATCTAATCTCCGCAGTTAAAAGGCAGAAATAGCAGAGATCCATATGAGTATCCATATAACTATCTTTTTCCCCTTTCACCATTACTTTGTGTTTGGTTGCATGCATTCTTCCATTGCTCCAAGCCTGCAAAGTAAAAATCAATAGTAGTCAGCCTTCTTCACATGATACATGGTCTCAAGCAATGATATTGAAAATAACCTACCACAATCTAAAAAATTCCCAATTGTTCAAATAAACCATTCATGATACTCAACCAAAATATCCCTTTGTAAAATCAACATTCAAGTACCATTTACAACTACAGCCCTTCTTTTCCTCACTGAATCAGTGTTACACTTTACAGTAATATACAAGATCCAACTAAGTTAAAATTCACAACACCCAATTCCAGAATATCTAGATTCACATTAGAACGAGCAGTATGCACACAAAATATCCTCAAAGATATGATTCTCACCAACAAAACTTAAAAATCAATGGTATGGAGAAGAAATCTTACGATTCTTACCGGCAATTATTAGATTCCTCGTGTGAGCTCTACCTCTAGGCTGGTTTTCTTGTCTAGTTTAGCTATATTTTTCCCTCTAACCTTTCCATCACGAGCTAAAGATCCGTTAACCTTACCTGCAACAAAATCACAAATAACCAGTTATTGGATTGAGATTGAAATTGAGAGATGTCTGAAATCAAAACCACAAACAACTAGTACTAGTTTACCTAAACAGATGTCCTATCTGAAATTTGGGGTGTCTGAAACTAAAATCAAAACAAAAATTATTTAGGATTTACAATTGAATCAGAAATCTAACGAAACATTTACTTAGGGTTTGGAAAGTTATAGAAGATAATCAAAATAAGTAGTTTTCAAAAGAAAATCGAACCCTATCTATCCAAATTCAAATTTCGATTTTTACTTCAACACTATCGGAAGACAAAAATACGAACGAATAAATCAAATACCAAAAGATTCTCCTCAGCGAAAAAACAGATTCAATTATATCAAATTGAAATCAGTTCAAATTACAGAAAGAAAATCATCTTGCAAAAAGTACGTAAAGGTGGAGAAACAGCTAGGGTTTTTATCTCTGAAAAATCACAAGTGAAAGATCGATAGATCAGGGTTTTTTAATTATCAAGTTTAGAGTCATCGGCTCACTTGACTTCAGAGAAAGAGTTGAGTGATGATGGTAAGTGGTGAGGAGAAAGAGGGATTTTTGCTTGCGGTGGTGCTTTGGTGAGAGATGAAATAATTGAAGTAAGAGATAACTGCAGAAGCATTGGTATTCACGAAGTCTGTTTTTTTCATCAGCGTTAATATAACCAAACTAAATCTTAACCATTGAAAATTCCCGCGAAACAATATACATGTACACGTCGTTGTATAAGTCAACATCAACGTTGCTTTGACTTTAGTCAACGACCACACATGAAGTATCGTTGTGTAAGTCAACAAAAGTCCTTACACAACGACGGTTTGACTTTGGTCAGCGAAACTTTCCAAATGTGGTTATTTCGCAACAACCGGTGTGTGTCGTTTCATTGTGTCTCAGATAGCCTGTTTTCCACTAGTGGAAGACAAAGACATGATCGGAGCAGAAGCAAAGGTGTCAATTTGAGTCACCGACCTATGGACCGGCTCCCATGGGCGAAAACTGATTTCATGCGACTTATCAAGAAGACTAACCAAGTTCATGCCAACTCTTGGACGCCTTTGTTCACCCATCAAGAATTGGGAGCCGCCCTAACTCGTGGGAATCAAGGCAACGGTTTCGGAGCGTACTTCTCAAAGTTTTCCCATAACCGGGCTTGCGAAAGCAACGTGCACATATGAATCTACTTTCATGAAACCATTCGAAACTCGCATGTTCGCAACTAGGTGATCCATATGCACATACGGGGAACCAAGGAATAGCTTGCCAATTGGAAGAACTTCACCTTTTGCTAACTTCACAACAATCACTGCAACTCTGGTCTTATTTCCTTCTTGCCAGAACCGTCATAAAAAATGTCTCTAGACAACCAGAGAGCCAAAAATGCCGCAACATGAAGATCACTGCTTTTATGTTTGGGTTCCAGCTCGTCCGGAAACCATTGAGATATCTACCAGCTGTAAAAGCACCTTTCATCCTCTTTCCGGACAGAATCCTTCGACTTCGCAGTGGAGTCTTTTCGAGCGAAATCTCCCAACTTAGCGTCAAGGTCATTCCGCATCTTCTCCTCACCTTCAGACAATCGGATATTGAGATTCCCGGTTACTGGAAGATTCAGCAAAAGAGCCACAATCTCCAAGGAGAAAGTTATTTCACCCCATCTACATATGATCGTATGGGTGTCCGAACACCATCTGGAAATGAAAGCAACCAAGCCCGGGATATCCTTCCTAATATGGAGATTTATCAAGCTCACAAAGCATCAATAAATCGCGCTCGAGTCAAGTTGGTATTTATGTGCTCCTTACTCACCATGAACTCAACCCATCTATCAAAAGAACGCAATGGGCTTTGACACATCCTGAAATCAATGTTGGAAGAAGAATATACCCTTTATGAAGACAGAACCGTATGGTGTTCTCTGGGCGAACCGAACGTGTCTTCTTTTCATCTTCACCACCGGTTAACAAAATTTGCACGAAATTTGGGTGATTCTTCCGAACAGGGACGAGGGTTTTGGCAAAGAATTCATCATCCGTGTTTGGTTTGGAACTATG
The DNA here is from genome assembly GCA_023531295.1 of Papaver armeniacum. Lineage (NCBI taxonomy): Eukaryota > Viridiplantae > Streptophyta > Magnoliopsida > Ranunculales > Papaveraceae > Papaver > Papaver armeniacum. The sequence goes on from JAJJWW010019027.1 coordinate 188,417, forward strand.
AACATCCTTCGATGAGGCGCAATTTTGTTCAGGTAACATCTTGTCGGATTTCTTCATAACAGCTTAGTAACAAGATATCTGCACATGGAGAAAGACGAAATTATCTCCCTGACACATAACCGCACCCAACAAAAGGAAAACCTGGAAAACAAAAAAAGAGGGTGTATTCTCTACGGGTTCAAACCGCACGCGCAGATTTTCTTCAGTCCGAAATTCATATATGCAATATTTCCTATGGGTTCAAGTCATATGAAGCACATATACGATTCTCGCATGGGTTTGAAAATGCACACGCAAGATCTTCTTGTGGTTCAAAATTATATAAGCAGTGTTTTATACGGGCTCAAGTGCGTCTGCAGTATCCTTCTTCGGGTTCAAAACTATATACGCATTATTTTCTACGGGCTCGAATGCGTCTATGGTATCCTTCTTGGGTTCAAAATTATATATGGAGAATTTTTTCATCGGGTTCGAATCAAATATGCAGTGTTTCCCTTGGGTGCATATATACAATATTTTCTACAAGAAGCACGCTAAGAAATCATATGCGCAATATCATTGCAAGGATTATAAAAGAAAAACGCCTATTTTTAGGGTTTGCACCTACATGAAAAAGGGAAACAAGAGAAGTGCTTGGAAGACATACCGGAAGCCGTTTTTTTTCTTTGTGACTCTGCCGCTAGTATGAAAAGATGAAAGAACAAAGATGAGAGGGATTTTATATATATGGGCGTGGAGATTCTGAAATAGGGAAGGATTTCCCTATACCAAAAAATCGTGCATATAAGGAACGAGCCCACAAGGGCGCCCAACTTCCCAACATCGCTCAAGTCGCACCAGTCCCACCAATTGCGCCCAACTTCCCAACATCGCCCAAGTTGCACCGGTCCCACCAATTGCGCCCAACTTCCCAACGTCGTCCAAGTTCCACTCCGGTCCCACCAATTGCGCCCAACTTCCCAACGTCGCCCAAGTTGCACCGGTCCCACCAATTGCGCCCCAACTTCCCAACGTCGCCCAAGTCACGCCACTAAAGCACGATCGCCTTCCCACTTTGCGCCGGTCCCCCCGCGCCTAGCACGCTCCATTTTTTAACTCGCCAACTTCTCAATGCCGCCTGACTTCTGTCTCTCAATGACACCGACTTCCCAATTGTTCCGGCCTCCGATTTGTGCAGAATCGCAGAGGCAAGGATTCCAAATCCTATTTATAAAAAGGTCGACAAGCCTCCTCAATTCTCTTTATGATTTGTTCTTTGATAGTTTGTCACCATCTTATGCTTACCTCGCAACAAAGCCCTGTTCCGAGCTAAGCGGGGACTTAATGTTGATGGTGGTTTTTTAAACAAAGGTGAAATCGTAAAACCCCAAATAACCTAATGTCACCTACAAGGGTGACACATTTATTAGAACATTTAATGCATGTAGTCGATAAATAATAGGGGGTATTTTTTCAAATTATGGTTACAACGAACAAAACCCTAATTCTCCTCCGTGCCAATGGCAAATCATTCCAGCCAAACCTAGCCCAAGCTAGACGCGCCTCTGTGCCAATGGCAAATCATGACAGCCACACCAAATGCACCAAATCATGCCAACCATGCTAGCCGTACATCCGTGACAATGGCAAATCATGCCAGCCACACCTATCCCAAGCTAGCCGCGCCATGCCAAACGCACTCTGCCTTGGCCCTAGCTATGCTAATCACACCAAATGCGCCAAAGAATGCCAACCATGCTAGCCGCACCTCCGTGCCAATGGCAAATCATGCCAGCAGGACCTAGCCCAAGCTAGCAAGCACTCAGTGCCAATGGCAAATCATGCCACCACACCAAACGCGCCAAAGCATACCAACCATGCTATCCGCACCTCCGTGCCAATGGAAAATCATGCCGCCCACACCTAGCTCAAGCTAGCGCGCCATGCCAAACGCACTCTACCTTGGCCCTAGCTATGCTAGTCACACCAAACGGGCCAAAGCATGCCAACCATGCTAGCCGCACCTCTGTGCCAATGGCAAATCATTCCAGCCACACCTAGCCCAAGCTAGCCGCACCTCCGTGCCAATGGCAAATCATGCTGACCACACCAAACGCGCCAAAGCATACCAACCATGCTAGCCGCACCACCGTGCCAATGGCAAATCATGCCACCCACACCTAGCTCAAGCTAGCCGCGCCACGCCAAAACACGCCTTGGCCATAGGTACGCTGGTCACACCACGCCAAGCCAAACACCCTTACCTTGGCCCTAGCCGCGCCATGCCAAAGTAGCGCTCGTACCTAGGCTTGCAAACCGTACAACCTAGGCCAAATTGGCCACGCATGCCATTGGCACATGCCAACACGCATCGCTGGTTGGTTTTCTCACCAAGGCGTGGCCCTAATGGCCGATCATGCCATTGGCACATGCCAACACACTCGCTGGCAGTTTTTCTCACCAAGGCGTGGCCCTAATGGCCGAGCATGCCATTGGCACATGCCAACACGCTCACTGGTAGCTTTTCTCAGCAGGGCGTGGCCCTAATGGCCGAGCATGCCATTGGCACATGCCAACACGCTCGTTGGTAGCTTTTCTCACCAGGGCGTGGCCCTAACGGCCGAGCATGCCATTGGCACATGCCAACACGCTCGCTGGTAGCTTTTATCACCAGGGCGTGGCCCTAATGGACGAGCATGCCATTGGCACATGCCAACACGCTCGCTGGTAGCTTTTCTTACCAGGCCGTGGCCCTGTGGTCGAGAGCATGCCAATGGAACATGCCAACACGCATCGCGGGTAGCTTTTCTACTGTGCCGTGGCCCTAATGGCCAAGCATGCCATTGGCACATGCCAACACGCTACTGGTAGCTTTTTTACCAGGCCGTGGCCCTAATGGTCGAAAGCATGCCATTGGCACATGCCAACACGCATCATTTTGGTAGCTTTTATTACAGTGCCATGACCCAAGTTGGCCACGAATGCCATTGAACATGCCAAACACGCACGCTGGTAGCCCATCTTGCAAGCCGTGCAACCTAGGCCAACTTGGCCGTACGCGCCATTGGCACATGCCAAAATCCACGCTGGTAGCTTAACTTGCAAACCGTGCAACCTACCGCCAAGGCATTCTGCACATGTCATTGGTACATGCCACACACGCCACTAGCAGCTCTATGCATTGCCACTTACACTCAACGTACAACCTACCACCAAGGCATTCCAAACATGCCATTGGCACATGCCACACACGCCACTAGGGCAAACGGCATTGCCACTTGCGCTCGAGGTGCAACCAAGAACAAAGGCATTCCGCACATGCTATTGGCACATGCCACACGCGCCCTAGCAGCGCCACTTGCACTCAAGGTGCAACCAACACTCGAGACATCAACACAAATCGGGGGATGCTTTCCGTGGTCTTGGTTTGGCGTCACAAACTTTTGTAGCGTACACTACGCTCACATTAAGAAGCGTGAATAAGAATAAAGCGGTCAAATAAATGAGGAAATAATGGTGAAAACGTTTTCACCCATAAACACCTTGCGGTTACCACCTCCGCCCATTATTTCACCCTTTACTCTCTTCCTTCATGAGGCCAGGGTACGTTTCAATCTCGAGTTGTATAAATAGGTCTTACCTATTTCCACCAGACAACAAGTCTAGGTCAGGAGAAAAACACAACACTCTCAGAAAAGGCAACTTTGCAAGCTCTCCAAAAAAGCTTTCATTTCTTGCAAGCTTCCGAAGCTTTAACTTTCTGATAGAAGTCGAGACACTACTCTCCCAGAATTATTCTGGTCTCAACACCTTTCTTTGCTTCCCTCCCCAAATCAACTCTCTCCTCCACTTTGTGACCGAAGCAAGTCTGGAACGGCCATTTCTTGGTTTAGGTCGGACTTGTACAGATTGATCTCTCGAATCTAGAAAGTGCTCACGTGCAACACATTTGTTTAGGGTTTAAACCAGTTTCTCACTCACCTACTGAATTTACCAAAATCGGCGGAAACGATTTTTACCCATAAACAGAAGGATATGTCACTTTGGTCAAAATTTACACTAACATTCTTATAGATGACCAAAGTGAGAGTCACCGAGTATGGCTTGCCACAGGTTTCACTAACATTGTGTGAAGGCTGGAAATTATTCAAACCTGAACAAAGAAGGTTCGTTGTGAAGCTGTAGATAGGTACTGCCAGTCTAGCAGAGGGGGGCTGAGTTTCAGTGGCAGAGAATCCCGGTTATTGGCGCATAGAAGATAATATTCTGAAGCATGAAATCAATGATGTTGTTTTTTAAGGTTGCAAATATTAAGCTCAATACTGTTGGCGCAGAGACTAAACAAGTTAAACCCGAAACATGAATGACCTCCAAAGGAAAAATCTCCTTCGCAATTAAACTAACAGATGAAATCAACCAAACCTACGCAAACAAACAAGAGCACCAAAAATACACCGAACTTTGCAACTAAAAAGCAAAGGAAAAAGGCATTAACAAGAGACACCACCAAAAAACTAAACCCACACTTCGAATTGAAACTAATCTGGTGGATTGAAAAATGCCTTTAATTATTTTTTTTAAAACAAGTTCAAACGAAAGCAATTAACGGATTTTTACTAGCCCAGGAAAAGCTACGAAGGAAAAACAAGAATCTCAAAAACTTGATAGTTTTACGATACGACCTACACATAATCGGACAAAAGTGATGATTGTAAGAAAAAATTACAGATCAAGGTTTAAAGAAATTGAGCATGAACTTTTTGTTATGCTATGAGATAAGCAAGGAAATCATAAGGTCTCACAAAGACCTTGTGATTGTGATCAAACCTGTCTCAAGTTGAATGTTTGCCCTTATGGTCTCAAGTTGAGTCGATAGAAACAACTTGATATGATTGGCGAAGGGAAGGTTGAGTCGAGCATCGTCTCAGATTGAGATGACTAGCCTTCTATAAGATGACACCAGTTAGTTCAGCCAACGACTCTAATTTCATTCCCTATAAATTCAACCATCTTCAACTCCCAAGTCGCACCATTTACACCCAAAATTTCTTATAGTTTCACTCTCAATCCCAAACTCTTAATCTCTAAGAGCATCTCCAATAGAGGGTATTATGTTTTCATGACATATAAGATTTTAGACCCAGCATAAATTCATCTCCAATAGTTAGGTCCTACAAACTAGGTGGAATGGTATACTATGTACAAAGGTGTTAAAGAAAGTCTTTCACTACACCTTAGGATTCACCTACATGTCACATTTTTCATTAATTTTATTTTTTAATAATTATTGAAAGTAAAATCAAACATTTAAGATTGTATATCATAAGACATCCTAAGGATTAAATCGTATAGTATTGGAGATAATTTGTTAGATATGAGGTCTTGTATTTACTGCATATGTAAATTATCCTAAATAAAGATCTTAATAAGACTTCCACGTAGGATTTTTTACACCCGCTGTTAGAGCTGCTCTAAATCAGAAGAAAAAAAAAATCCTAAAAAATGGCCAGTTCATCACAAACACAAAATACTTTAACAAAAAATATTACACCAGCAGAATTTTGTGGTCCATAGTATAGTCTGGATGAAGATAAAGCTATTTGCAGAGGTTGTGTAACATTTACGCCTGATCCTATCAATGATGTTCAACAACAACATAATACGCTTTAGAGAAACATTTTTAAGAAATTTAATCAGAACTGAGAATATTAAAAGTCGTGAGGCCGCTGGGTTTTCAGGTTGTTTTAATACAATCACTAAAGACATGAATAGTTGGTAGCTTTGGTAATACAAATAAATCTTTGCAAAGCGAGCAGTCGTACAGAAGTCGACGTGCTAAGTTTCATTTCAAATTGTTTACTTGATTCTCAAAATGTGTTATGCTTGTTGTGATAACTAATTTATAAATGTTCAAACTGTAACAGCGCAAACTCGAGAGGAATGGTAAAGAACAAGAAATGCAAGTTTCAAGTACGAAGCATGTTTCCATATCATAGGAAAGCTGAACCGGTGTAACCCTGATATGTTGAATGAACATAAATTACCAAAGAAATAACCTTTCAAGACTAGAAACGTTTCAAGATAACTTGGGTTTCCTTATTCTTCATCAGAAACAAACTTATTCCCTCAACCAAACACGAGCGAATGACGAATCCAACATAGTAATTCTAATCTTAATATTAATGAAAATACAGGATGATATGATACAACATGCAATAAAAGTAAAAAGAAACAAAACAGCTCAAGATGCCGCATAATCATCAACTTCAGAATTCAACATTTAAGAATTTTTGAAAAACAAGAAAAGCTGATATTCTTAAAAGTTGAGCGTAAGAAAATAGCCACACAAATGAAGAAAGGTCTTGTGAAAGTTGAACATACAAAATTTGTTTAACGTGCACATGAGAGGAATCTTAAAAATGGACATGTCAAGGATGAATGCTGCACAAAATTTGATAATCATGCCAAGGGAGTTGCAAGCGATTTTTAAGGACCAAAATTTTCTCCAACTTCAATACTTTGGAGGCGCAAAATCTCCTTTAATCCCTTTAATAAACATAGATCAGCGAAGAGAATCTTCTAATTCAGAGAATTATCAAACTTAACTTCTGAAAATTGAGGGGTTTGAAATCGTCAAATGTCAAGATCCAGAAACAATTTGACATCGTTTTTCAAGGTTGGGGTGTCTTCATGAACAAACTAAGCTTTTCTTTTCTTTTCTTTTCTTTTCTTTTTCTTTTTCTTTTTTTGGTAAATTTTGTATGATCCTACAATACATATCACTGGGATCATACACTTTGTCCTTCAGTAATATCTATGTGTTGTTGGATCTTTATGTACCGCAGGACCATACATCTTTTCACTTCAATACCATTTTCCATTAGTACATACCAATATGTATTGTGGGATTATACACTTTTTCCTTCAGTACGTATCTTCCTTAATTAGTACATACCTATATGTACTGTGGGGTCATACACTTTTTTCCTTCTGTACATATGAATGTGTATTATAGGATCATGTATATATATATCAATATTTTTTGTTCTTGGAGACTAATATAGATCTTCTTCTTCACTGGATCTATAACATGGTTTTTGTTAAGGATTGTTCACTAATATGATTTCTTCAGTGTAGATTTTCGATTCAGATGCTGATATATTTTTCAAATTTGTTTGATGATTTTGATTTTGATTTCCTTTTTAATTGAAGAATTTTTGGTATTTAAATATGCTCTTGTTAATAATATTTTGGCACCCGATTTCATTTTTGTCGATGATATATGGGTATTCAGATCTATTATTTTGATAATTTTGATTTCGTTTTGTTTGACGATTTTTTTTTTTGGTTTCTCGTTTGATGATTTTACGAAGAAGAGTCAAATTTGATAGTAAATTATTTTGGTTTGGTTTTGATTTTTGAATTCTAGAAGAAAGAATTACACATAATGCTTCTTTACAGACGCGAATTTTTTTCGCATGTTTGGGGTTGATGAGTATTTTAGTAATTTAGGATAACTTTTTTCCCAGTAAACTATTGGATAACTAGTACCGGGTTTTTTTGGACCACCCATCAAATATCCCATAAAACCATAGAACCTTTTCTCGAAAGACTATTGGATAATTAAAACCAGGTTTTTAGACCAGCCAACATACTTCTCGTAAAACCTTGGAACTAGAGGGTGGAAAATCCAAATTACAAACTAACACTTTAAATTTGATTTTTAAGTTTAGTAATTCATTTGTGCCCCCAAAAAAAAAAAAAACAGTTTAGTAATTGATGAGTATGTGGAGATGCATTGCAAAACGACCTTCGAAGTGTGGTCTTATTTCTTAAGAAGTTTTGGTATTTCCTGGGTGTTTGATAATGATGTGAGAAGCACTATGTGGGAATGGGGTGCTAAGAAGAAGACGACAAGCAGGATAAAGAAGATTTGAAGTTTATTGCGGTTCGCTATCCGGTGGACTTTGTGGAAAGAAAGGAATGACAGGCTATTTAACAATTTTTCTAGAAGCATTAAACAGATTAATATTTCAGTTAAGTGTTTGCTATTTAATTGGGCGTTAAATTCTGATGCTTTTGAGGGCTTTTCTTTGTCTACTTTAATATGTAATTGGGATGCCATGGTTCACCCAACCCTGTAACTTTTTGTTCTTGTAACTTTTTTGGTACAATGAACCTTTTCAATTTAAACTTTGCCCTTTTTTAGTCAAAAAATAAAATAAAATAAAAAATGATGGATGAAATATGAATGATAGTTACGAAAAACTAACATAACTGTCACAAACCAAGATATTAACTAAGATATTAACTCAAGATATTAACTCAAATCTGATTCCTCAGCTGGCACAAATTTTGAAAGATGTACTAAAACAGTTAGGATTTATCATACCGAATAGTAACTGTAGTACTATATGTGAGTACGTAAGGCATAATAATAAAGACCCGTTGCTGTCCTGCAGTTGTTTAAAATAATGGATTTGTTTCCGGAAAGCAAAATGTTATACTGAACACCTAAATCTTGTACTGAGGAGGATGTAAAATAATGGAAGCACAAGAAACCAGAAAAATATGCTTGAAATGAATCAGTTGTGCTAGACACACAACAAATTTTCACTTCGTTTTCCACCGAAATGGATCGCACTACCTTGCGTGCATTGCATCGGGATAGGGATGGGGCAGAGGTAGGCCCCATCGATTGTCTCTACCGGTGTAAACTTCGGTGAAAACCCGAAGTGAACCTAGAGTTTTCGGAAATGAATGAGCAAGGAATCTGAAATGAAAAATACACAATAAAACCCTAATAATGAAAAGCAATTACTCGTTTGAACGATTCTTTCTAATCCTACTTAACATTCTTTCTAATCCTGCTTAATGAAAATAATTCTTTCTAATACTAGGAGGTGGGAAACAAGGGCAAAACCGTCTCTCACAGATTTTTTTTTTCTTCTTTTTGGGATGAATCCCAGTGAGCCCTGCCCCTCAGGAGACGTGCAGGGGAAGGCCAGTGAGAGTCGGTTTTCTTTCCTTTGTTTTTTTCTCGGTTAGTCGAGAATTTTTGTTCAAATACTATGAATTTCATCATTCTGTCCCACCGTCTAAAGGAAGAGACGTGCATCAAATCGTCACTCAAAAGGCATTGTCTCTGAAAGAACTACCGAGAGTTGACTCACAAGTCCAACGTCAAAAGTGGTTGGCGCATTGAGGCAATATCTTACATTTGTTAATAATTACTCTGAATAATGATCCACTTACTATAATATCTTAATCACAGCTTTGTTTCTTTCTGGCTTAACCGCTTATTCCCATTTTTCTTCATAGAAATATCCTCGTAGCTTTCATTAAGGTATTCAGAACCACTAGCTGATTTGGTTTACCTGAAATACAAAATGGAGAAGATTCAAGCGTTAAGATAGCAGCAATCCACTCCCATAATCACACAAAAAATGGGGAGGAAGATTCATGTGGTTTGCATCCCCTTACCAATTCAGAGTCACATAAGTTCCATGATGAAGCTAGCAAAAATTCTTCATTTCAGAGGTATTCATCTAACCTTTGTCAACACAGAATTCAATCATCAACGTTTGCTCAATTCAAGGGGGCCAGATTCAATGAAAGGTTTACCTGATTTTCGTTTCGAAACAATCCCTGACGGTCTTCCACCACCAACGGATTCAAATTCTACCCAAGATGTCATACCACTCTGCATCTCCACGCAGACGAATTGCTTAGAACCTTTTCGGAATCTTATCTCTAGACTAAACAATTCTACAAATGTCCCTCCGGTGAGTTGTATTGTTGCTGATGGTTGTATGAGCTTCACTCTAGACGCTGCGAAAGAGTTTGGAATCCAAGTTATGATGTACTGGCCAATTAATTTTTGTGCCTTTGTTTGTATTCTGCACTTTCCTAATCTCATCCAAAGAGGTCTTGTTCCCATCAAAGGTAAGTAGAAATGACATATTTTTCAATCTACGTGTAGTTATACTGCATCGTATGCTCTTTTGACCTTTTGTACATATTGTTTGTATTGCAGATGCGAATTACCTAACAAATGGGTACCTGGATACACCAATTGATTGCATACCCGGTGTAAAAGATATCAGATTTAAGGATTTACCAAGCAATGTTCGGACTACCGATCCTGATGATCCCATGGTTGAATTTTTAATGCAAGAAGCTGGAAGAAGTTACGACGCTACAGCCTTGATTTTCAATACCTTCGATGCCCTGGAGATGGAGGTGTTGGATGCACTCAAGTCTCAGTTGCCACTGCCGCCTATTTATACCGTTGGCCCTCTTCATTTACTCCTCAATCAGATTCCATTAAGTGAGTCGCAATCTCTTGGATCAAATTTGTGGATAGAGGATACCAAGTGTCTTGAATGGCTTGATCTGAAAGAGCCTAACTCAGTCGTGTATGTGAATTTCGGCAGCATCACTGTTATGACACCTCAACAACTTGTCGAATTCGCATGGGGACTAGCCAACAGTAAGCATAATTTCTTATGGATCATAAGACCTGATCTCGTAATTGGTGAGTCGGCTACCTTGCCGCCTGAATTTGCAGAAGGAATTAAAGAAAGGGGACTACTAGCAAATTGGTGTCCGCAAGAAGATGTCTTGCAGCATGCATCAATAGCTGGATTCTTGACACATTGTGGTTGGAACTCAATTCTTGAAAGCTTGAGTTGTGGAATTCCTATGATCTGTTGGCCGTTTTTTGCAGACCAGCAAACAAATTGCAGGTACTTATGTAAGCACTGGGAAGTTGGGATGGAGATCGATAACAATGTGAAGCGAGATGAAGTTGAGAGCTTAGTGAGGGAGTTAATGGAAGGAGAGAAAGGTAAAAACATGAAGACAAGAGCTATGGAGTGGAAGTTGAAAGAAGAAGAGGCCGCTTCACTTGGTGGTTCCTCTTATGTTTCCATAGACAAGATTGTTAGCCAAATATTTGGCAGCAAAATTACAGACCAGTAAACCAAATGATTGTTGGGGCTCAGGTAGAGAGCTACACTTTCATGCAACTAGCTTATTGTGAGTATTTACATTGGTAAAACTTTACTGGAAAGATAATAAATGTGTAATTATTACCTTCATACCACACGAATCTTAAATTTGTGATTGAAGTCTCTTAAAAAAATTGTGTTTAATTCCATCTTGCCGCAAGTTCGATGAGAAGCCAAATTCTTCCATTCTTTCTGTTGACATTGCCGTAACAGTAACTCCATCTTGCCGCATACTTTGAAGCTTGTAAAGTTTGCTGTTGCAGAAATTCCACCTATAACTCTTCGCAGCCTAACATGGCCTACCGCCAGCCAAAAATACGCCTGAGTTGATGTTTACAGCGGATTCCTACTGTAAAAGGCCTTGCAAATTGCAATGGCATAACATTATGGGCTATAAAATAGTTAAATCACCAGGCCCACTTCTATAAGTGACAACACCCTCAATACTTCACTGGGAAAATTAGGCGCAGGACCCAAAAAAAAAAATATTCTCACAAAAAAAAAAAAATATTCTCATTGTCAGGCCCACAATTAATTTTAGGTATCATGACACCCATAATTATTTCCGTGATACCCATAATTATATGAAATTATTAAAAATGTATGCATGACGGATTATACATCCGCATGACGGGTTATGCATCAGGGGTAGAATTGGCAACGCAACTTGGATATAACATATCTAAAAATCCGCGCCTTGGAATTTTACAAATTTTATATCCGTGACGCCCATAACACCCATAACACCCATGACGCCCATAACGCCCAAATTTTACAAATTAATTTTAGGTACCATGACACCCATAATTATTTCCGTGACGCCCATAATTATATGAAATTATTAAAAATGTATGCATGACGGATTATGCATCCGCATGACGGGTTATGCATCAGGGGTAGAATTGGCAACGCAACTTGGATATAACATATCTAAAAATCCGCGCCTTGGAATTTTACAAATTTTATATCGTTGAAAATATTTTTAAGAGAGCTACGCAACGAGTACAAATAACAATATCAAATTTTTGTTTTTCACGAAAAAATCTGAGGTGATCACCATTTTAGGCAAAATTTTCGAAAACTGACTACATAACTATTATGCACCACCAAAAAAGATGCATAACACATTCTGCAGACGCATAACGAATTATGCAACCATTTTCTCGATTGCATAACAAATTATGCATCTGCATAACAAAGTTATGCATCTATAACAAGTTATGTAACTATTGTTTTGGTTGATTTTAGTGCGTACATAAAAAAATTGATGCATAATCGGTATGCATCCATATTTACTGAGATGCATATCGAGTTATGCATCTATTTTCTCGATGCATAAAAGATTGTGCAACAATTTTCTCGACGCATAATGCATTATGCGGTCATATTTACCGGATGCATAACGAGGTTATGCATCCATTTTCACGTTGCATAACATGTTATGTAGATATTATTGTCGGTGCATGACAAGTTATGCAGTCTTATTTTTTGTTGGTTTTAATACTAAGAAAAAAGTAGCTGCATAACGTGTTATGCAACCATTTTCTTGATTGCATAACAAGTTATGCAAAAAAAAAAAAAGGCTGCATAACTTGTCATGCACCTACAATAATAGCTATATAACGTGTTATGCAACCATTTTCGGTACTGCATAAAAAGTTATGCAACAAATTTTGTAGATGCATATTATGCATCCATTTTCATAGTTGCCTAACAAATTATTCAACCAATATGACCAACACCAACACCACTTATACAACCTACCAACACTAGAACCTCAACCAATAAAAAGAAGTTTCAACACTACGTGCAACAATAGGTTCATGACGAGCTCCCAAATTGATCAGCACTGTGTTTGGACCCATTTACAACCACTCTAAATCTCCGAGATGAGCTTTTGCAAATTTGATCCAGCTTTTCCCTCCAAGTTGCAGCTTCGCTGATAGGTTTAGCAAACACAAGTTTCCCAAGCTTCTTTTATATCTCTTCGCACTCATTCAAGCTCATTTGTTTGATTCCAAGAGCAACAACAAGCATACCAACAGTGGATGTGCCACATATGAGGTCAAATATCTCATGTATGCGCTTCCCTGTTCCTTGCTCAATCTTTCTAAGCATCTGGACATTTGCCAGACCTTTCATTCCACCGCCATCCATTGCAAGTATGCCTTTCAATGCTCGCCCCAGATTCTCATTCTCCCCGAGGATCGCCAAAGCACGAGCAACAACTTTATAGACCCATATATCGGATGTCACCATCAGGCGTAGTAGAAGTTCGAGCAAACTTTCAGAGGTAACTAGAGTGTGACGGTTCTGTAAAGAGAAGGCCAAGTTACCGACAGCAAGAAGAGCCAATCTTTGCACCTCAGTGTCTCTGTGGGCACATAAAACTATCAGAGACCTCAAAACATCTATGGTTAATATCTTTCGAGCAACAACATCAGAAGACAACGCCAAGTTAACCACAGCTTGCATCACCACAGCTTTCATTTAGTCCCATTTGACTGCATTACCAATACAGACACCTTCAAGCCTTAATTTAACACCACTATGAGCATGGAAAAACCAACTCCTTTCCTGTATGTTTCATACATTCAATCCTAGCATACATCTAATTCACAACACTTCATTTCAGCTCAAACTTTCAATTAGTTGTTGTGGCTTCCAATTTCGGCTGCACATTTGCCACGAAAATTCCGCCAATTGAATACCATTTCCTCCATCTCTTAGCCATTGAAAGTTGACACACATCCAACACTATTTCAGCACCTCCATTTGTCCCCTCCATTGAGCTAAACTCAGCTACAATCTCATGACTTACGAATTCTGAAATTTTTGTAAGGAAACAAAACAAAAAAACTGTTGGAGAACGGCAGTTAGTATCCCTACATCAACCCGACTAATCTCACTCTAAAGTTAAAACTCCAAGAAAGCAAATCTTTGAGCGTTATATCACATAATCCCTATAACAGACTAATCACAAACATCGTTTAAGTACCTAAACACATGTCCAAACACATGCAAATTTTAGTTCATAACCAAAAACTAAACTCCGAATTGAATTGAAAGAAATTAGAATCAATAATAACCTGTAGGGAACATCTGGTTGATGTACTCCAGAGAACCCGACTTATCCATGGCTTTTCGTCAAACCTAGAATCAGATTCTTACTTGATTTCAGGTAAAATCAAAAATTACCTGAACTCCCCATATCCAGTATCCAAATTCCTTTACAAAATCCTCCTCAGATTCAACATGTTCCGATCTCTTTATTACGAAATTACACTCCAACTCCATTTCGTTAACCTAGAATAATGATGTGGTTTTCAATTGAGTTGTAGTAAAAAGGTTCGTTGAGACTTGTGAAAGCAAAAGATTTTAGACTTAAAAAAAAACTTAAAAACAAACAAAACTTAACTCAAAATTTGATTTCAAGATATTAGGAATAACCAAGACACCGATTCCACTATTACACATGAATAAATTATGGTAAATAAGCCAAAACTCTAATTATCTTTTAAGTCCCTTATTTCTTAATTCACGTATAATCAGACAAATTCTCAAAAATTAATTGTATCCCCTAAGCATAGATTATCTAAACAAAGCATAACCTATCTAATTGAATCACAACTAATAAAGAAAATTTTGCGAACAATTAAAAACTCTGCCAAAGCAGTGATTGAGTGTATTATAAATTATAAATTAGAGAAAATAAATAATTACCAATTATTCATTCGTAAATAGCTTCCTCATTTCCTTGGTTGTCAGAGAATTAGCCGCTCATCATGTTAGAAACACGCTCAAAAAAATCATTATTATTGCTCAAAGGGTTTACAAATGATGAAAATGGGAGAAATATAATAAAAACCGGGTTTGTAACAGTTATAAGTGTTACAAACCGAGCTGTTACAAAGAACGATAAGAGCTTCCCGTCACTGTTGCTTTAAGACTGTCTCCAGAACTACGACCCTCTACTGTGAGTCGTTATCACGTTGATAAACGACTTTCTTTTTGGGTCTAATGTTCTTCGTGTTCTTCAATGGCAGCAGCAGCAGCAGAATTCTCGAACTTGATTTCTATTGCTCTGTGGTTGCTCTAAACTCTCCCCAATCACTCCGTATCCACTCTATGGCACCCAAACACCCTTTATATACTCAACAGGGCCAAGAATATCCCCTCATTACTCCCGGAAATCTTCATTTACTCGGAAAATATTTTTTCTTGCCGCCACGAGATTTTTTCCCTGAATTAACTTCCCACTTTGTCAACGAGTGCTTGATAGTCCTGAATCTTCCTTATTTAACTTCTTCACGCTTCTGCAGCGGCCAACATCTATCCAAACACACGTATCCATGTTGTAATCCCGTGAATAACTTCTCTCGTGCACATGCTCTCTGTCTTCTTCAGTCCCACGATGCAGCCAATTCTAACCGGAAATATCGACCATACCATGCCTGTGATGCTCTAACAAGTCATCCCAATGAATATCAACCATTGAATCTCCTTCTAACATGCCCAAAAATCCAACCCGAAGAATCTGCCATAGCCTTGTAAGTTTTCCCGCTAATTTCTGAAATTTGAATGAAGAAGGTGGTGTTCCCCTAACCAAACCGGGGTGCGAATAGCAGCTGGCTCCCTGGGGGTGCCCTTATCCAAAATGAGGGTTCCTTTATCAATTTTCTCCCAGGGGTCCAAATAACACTTTTTGAGCAACTTTTTCCACACAAGTGTATTTCTCCAAAAACAACTACCCAAACATAAAAACACCAAAATTAGTACAAAAATCGAGACTAACAATAGAGACAATGAGGACAATTCAGACAGAAAAGTGTGTCTATCAAATACCCCCAAACTTATTATTTGCTAGTCCCGAGCAAATCCAATCTAGAAAATAAAATGACTACACTTAGCACGTGCAGCAAGCCGTTAAACCGCTAGGTGGCCCTAGTGGCGGAGTGTTGTCTCCGGAGGGTTTACCAAAGGTGTACCCACAAAAACTTTACTCCAGACCCTAGCTATCTACGTAGAACCTTGGAAGGCACTAAAGAATCTCCTTGGTTGGCATACTTATTGACTACGGGAGGAAGTACACGATGCGAAATTCCAATTGTTGTACACGAGTTTGCACTCAAGCATACTAAAATTCATATAAAGTGACGAAGCTCTACTCAGATAGTTTCTGGACATCATAAACCGGAGTCAACCAATCATATGGATAGATTAAGAAGATGGATATAGAAAAACGTGGATGATGTTGACTAAGATGAACCTATCCTAATGGACTGAGATACTTTGATGCGGACTAATATCAACACACCGGCATATACAAGGGAACCAAAGTGGTCGATAATCCTAACTCTAGGTCAACTCAATTTGGAATATACAAGGGTACCAAAGTGGTCGACTTTATTGTATTTATTGCGGTTGGTCTAGTGGTCAGTCTTTTTTTTTTTTTTTTTTTGGTATCTAAATCACTCTATTTCACCCCTAGCAATGGTAAAAAGAAAAAGAAGTGATCAGGATTCTTTCGATGTTTCCATCACGAGGATATGACGAAACTACCATGTTTTCTTTTCTAACACCTGAGCTCTGTGCTTTTATGAATAGACTATTCTAGATGTTTCCATCTAATCAGAGTGGTTCCTCAACTCCTACAACCAAAATATTTCCATCCACTCAGAATGGTTAGTGCCGACCTTAATAAACATAAATTTCTAGGCTCTGGAGTTTATTTATTGCAACTAAAAGCTAACAAAAAGTTTCTTCCCCACCCCCAAACTTAAATCTAACATTGTCCTCAATGTTTCTAATGAAAGAGCAATACCAAAAAGTAAAGTAACATGAGGAATCAGTAAAGAGAGAAGTCGGAAATATAGTACCTGGGTGAAGAGAGAAATCAAAAACTAATATACAACATACAATCGCCTCGATGGTCAATCAATGGTAAACAGGGTCCTCCAGAGGGACCTCCTCAACATCACCTGTAGGAAAGGGCTCTAAAAAGGGTTTCAATCTCTGACCGTTAACCTTCGAAGAACTACTACCATCCGGTGTCTCGATCTCTACAGCTCCATGAGGAAAGACAGTCACGAACAATAAAAGGACACGTCCACCGAGAACGTAACTTCCCGGGGAAAAGATGCAAGCGGGTATCATACAGAAGAACTTTTTGACCTGAAGAAAATGACTTCCTTAAAATATTTCTATCATGCACAAGTTTCATTTTGTTCTTATACTCCTTAGCACTATCGTAAGCATCTATACGAATCTCTTCCAACTCGGTGAGTGGAGTTTCCTCTGGGGCTCCTGCCTTGTCAAGTGAAAAATTTAGCTTCTTAACAACCCAATTAGCTCTATGTTCTAACTCAACAGGTAAATGACATGCCTTTCCATAAACAAGCCGATAAGGCGACATTCCAATAGGGTTTTTAAACGCAGTACGGTAAGCCCATAAGGCATCAGTAAGCCTAGACAACAAGTCTTTCCGATAAGGATTAACTGTTTTCTCTAATATACATTTTATCTCCCTATTAGAAACCTCTACCTGACCACTAGTCTGCGGATGATACGGGGTAGCTACCTTATGTGTAATACCATATTTCTTCATCAAAAGCCTAAAAGTTCCAGTACAAAAGTGCGACCCTCCATCACTAATTATAGCTCGCGGTGTACCAAAACGTGTAAGTATATTATTTTTCAAGAACTCAATCACAACCCTATGGTCATTGGTTTTACACGAAACCACATCAATCCACTTAGAGATATAGTCTACGGCGACAAGGATGTATATGTTACCAAAAAAATTAGGAAATGGACCCATAAAGTCAATACCCCACATATCAAATACCTCAACAATTAAAATCGGGTTCAAGGGCATCATATTCCTACGGGAAATGGTTCCTAATTTCTGGTAACGTTCACAAGTAACACAGTAACTATGTGAGTCTTTAAACAACGAAGGCCAATAGAATCCACACTGCAATATCTTAGCAGCAGTCTTCTTAGCACTAAAGTGACCCCCACAAGCCTGATCATGACAAAAGGAAATAATACTGGACTGGTCACTCTCAGGTATACATCTCCTAATAATCTGGTCTGGACAATACTTAAATAAATAAGGATCCTCCCAAAAGAAGTGCTTAACCTCGGCTAAACCTAGAACGATTTTTTTTACCCCAATGTCGGGGCATTCGACCAGTAACAAGATAATTCACTATATTTGCATACCAAGGTGATTGGGAAACAGAGAACAGTTGTTCATCAGGAAAGCTATCCCTTATATGAAGGGAATCATTAGGGGAACTAACAACCAGCCTAGACAAGTAGTCTGCTACTACATTTTCTGCACCCTTTTTGTCTCTAATGTCTTGACAAAATTCTTGTAATAAAAGGATCCATCTAATCAATCTAGGTTTGGTATCCTTCTAGACAAAAAAGGTATTTCAAAGCGACATGATCAATATAGATTACGATCTTAGAACCTAAGAGATAGGGTATAAACTTGTCTAAGGCAAACAAAATGGCTAACAGTTCCTTCTCCGTAGTGGTATAGTTCAATTGGGCATCATTCAAAGTTTTGCTAGCATAGTAAATCACATGAATTAATTTGTTTTCTTACTGACCTAGCACAACACCAATAGCATAGTCTGAAGCATCGCACATGATCTCAAAGGGTAGGTTCCAGTTGGGTGCCTGGACTATGGGGGCGGTAGTAAGTAAAGTCTTAAGCTTCTCAAAAGCCTCTAAACAAACATCATCAATGACAAACTTAACATCTTTTGCAAGCGAATTGCAAAGAGGTCTAGAAATCAAGCTAAAATCCTTAATGAATCGACGATAAAAACTTGCATGCCCTAAGAATGACCTAATATCTCTTACGGTTTTTGGGACCTGTAAAGTCTTGATAAGGTCAACTTTGGCTTTATCTACCTCTATACCCTTAAAAGATACGATATGCCCTAAAACAATTCCTGATCGAACCATGAAATGGCATTCTCCCAATTAAGCACTAGATTCTTTTCCTTACACCTAGTCAACACTAATGACAATCGATGAAAGCACTCATCGAAAGATGAACCAAACACTGAAAAATCATCCATAAAGACCTCTAAGAACCGTTCTACCATATCCGAAAATATGCTCATCATGTGGCGCCGAAAAGTCGAGGGCGTTACCAAGAAAGGCATGCGTCTATATGCAAAGGTACCAAAGGGACAGGTAAAAGTGGTTTTCTCCTGGTCTTCGGGGAAATAACGATACGATTATAGCCGGAGTAGCCATCTAAAAAGCGGTAATGACTATGTCCATCTAATCTCTCAGCATCCAGTCGATGAAGGGAAGGGGAAAGTGGTCCTTCCTAGTGACCTTGTTCAATTTCCTATAGTCAATACAAACACGCCAACCCGTGGTCACTCGGGTTGGGATTAACTCATTATTATCATTATGGACTACAGTAATACCGTATTTCTTGGGAACAACCTGAACAGGGCTGACCCACTTCTTGCCGAAATGGGGTAGATAATGCCCGCATCTAACAGACTTAAGAACCTCGGTTCGAACTACTTCTTTCATATTAGCATCTCCTAGAAGGTTTGGTATCTTCCTATAAATAAATCGATGCATACAAACAGTAGGACTTATACCCTTAATGTCCTGCTATGGTCCACCCTAAAGCTTACTTGTTGTTTTGAAGGACGGTCACTAGCCTACTTTCCGATCACTATCCAAGTCGGAAGCAACAATCACGGGTAAAGTTTCGAGATGGGCCTAAAAACACATACTTGTGGTATCGGCAATGATTTTAGTTCCAACTTAGGAGGCTCTTCTAACGAAGGAACTAGGGTAGACTTAGAAACATTTGGTAGTTGTTCGAACTTAGGTTTCCATCCATTACTAGTGTCTAACAAAGGGGTTGAATCTAACAAAGCATTCACCTCATTAATCACATCATCATTATCAAAATCAATCCCAAAGTGAGATAGGCATTTCTCTAATAGATCTTCTAACAAAGTGTTTGGTAATGACTCCTCGACTAGTGTTCCTATCATGTTCACCTCTTCTATGCTCGAGTCATCTAGTTCATAGGGTAGCTTACTAATATGGAAGACGTTCATCTCAATAGTCATATTACCAAAAGACAAATTCATAATACTAGTTCGACAGTTAATGATCGCATTGGATGTAGCTAAAAACGGGCGACCTAAAATTACCGGTATCTGGTTTCTGGGTCAGGGACAGGTTAGGTATCTAGGATAACAAAATCCACCGCATAAATAAACTTGTCGACCTCTATGAGAACATCCTCGATCACACCCCGAGGAATTTTAACGGACCTATCGCCTAATCTGAAGAGTCATATGGGTAGGTTTCATCTTACCAAGTCCTAGCTTAAGGTACACATGGTATGGGAGTAATTTCACACTGGCTCTAAGTCAAGCAAAGCTTTCTCAACACGGTATTTACCTATTGTGCAAGAAATAGTAGGGGACCCTGGGTCTTTATACTTAGGAGTAGTGGTATTATGAATAATATAACTCACGTGACTAGCTAGGAAGGTTTTCTTTTGAAAACTAAGCTTACGTTTTCGTGTACACAAGTCCTTAAGAAACTGGGCATAAGCGGGAATCTGCTTAATCGCATCCAACAATGGGAGGTTGACAGTAACCTGGTTAAAAACTTCCAATATATCATTAAAGTTGGACTCCCTCTTAGTTGGAACTAGAAGCTATGGGAATGGGGCTCTAGGAACAAAGCCTGGCTCAATATGACCCTCATTGGTCTCTTTAGAGAGTCTATCGGTCTCCTCATCATTTTCTAGCTCAGAAGGGTGAACTACAGCATGTTCACTATCAGGCATGGTTACCTTGTTGTCTACCACTCTACCACTCCTAAGGGTTTTAATAGCATTCACATGTTCTGATGGTCTTCCACCTACTTCATGAACTCCTCTAGGATTGGGTTGAGTTTGACTAGGAAACTTACCTTTTTCCCTCAAAGACTCATTTATCCGACTAACCCGGGTTTTCAACTCGGAAATAGCCACGAGAGTTAGCATAACCTATACTCTTACTTTCTTCTATCCCTTGCGCAACCATTTGGTTGATCTTTTGAATATTTTAATAAACAAGGCGAGTATCCTCTAAACTTTTGATCTTTTATCCGAATGGTTCTCGGCTGGGTTGACTTGAAGAGTTCTTAGCATAACCAAAACCTGGGGGAGGCTGAGAATTACTAGACTGACCTTGATTCTGGCCCTTAGACCAAGAAAAATTAGGATGGTTTCTCCAACCAGGATTATAGGTCTCTGAGTATGGGTCAAACTTCTGACGGTTCTCAAACCTAGCATTGTTATAGACAACATGAGCTTGCTCTTCACTAACCTGACCTTCCCAAAATGAGTTATCGGGCTCTATTCCACAACTAGAGACTTGAGAGGTTCTATTAGGTTCAACAAGGGACCTATTTTTAGACTGGCCCATTTCCAAAGCTTCTAACCTTATAGACAAAGTAGCAAACTTAGCATCTGACGCAAAACTCGTATCTACCATATTGGTGCTACTTCTATTAACCAGGAGTCTTTTAGGGGGTTCAACACAAGACTCCCACTGTTGGGATTTCTCAGCAGCAACTCCTAAGAAGGTAAAGGCATCCTCAGCACTTTTACTAGTGAACTCACCAGCGCACATAGACTCAACCATGGCTTTGGTCGAATAGTCTAAACCATCATAAATAATCTCTACAAGTTTTATCTTATCAAATCCATGGTGAAGACAATGGGATAGGAGATCATTGAATCTCTCTAAAAACCTATAAAGAGACTCTCCCTCTTGTTGCACACTAGCACTAATTTTCTACCTAACAGCTGCAGTTTTATGCTTAGGGTAGAATTTCATATACAAAGCAGCAATAAGCTCCTGCCATGTTTCAATGGATTCAAATGGTAGGTTTTTAAGCCATGTCTTTGCTTTATCTTTCAAGGAAAAGGGGAACATCTTAAGTTTCAAAACTTCATCAGTAAGGT
This sequence comes from Papaver armeniacum, assembly GCA_023531295.1. Classification (NCBI taxonomy): domain Eukaryota; kingdom Viridiplantae; phylum Streptophyta; class Magnoliopsida; order Ranunculales; family Papaveraceae; genus Papaver; species Papaver armeniacum. The sequence goes on from JAJJWW010019027.1 coordinate 210,428, forward strand.
CTTTTATTCTAACTGTCCCATAAATTTCCTCAAAGTCCCTAATATGAAAATAAGGGTTCTCATCATCTTTTCCTAAGAAATATAGGGATCATACGAAGAATACTAGGTTTTATCTCGAAATTAGCCGTATTGGCTGGCAATTTAATGCACTGAAGCTCGGTTGGTCCTAGTTGGGAACATGTAATCTTTCAAAGTTGCCATCATTTGGTACAATTTGAAGTACTAGGGGTACTTTCCTCATGAAGAGATGATTCTCAAAACTGAAGTTTCCAAAACGGAGCTTTCAAAAGAAGAGTCTTCGATTTCCCGCCTTCACAAGAAGAACTACTAGGTTTGTCACTAATCAAACGACCTAGAGTGTTTCTTTTCCAAGCACGTTCTCTAATGACCTCGGGCATACACTAGAAAAACAAAAGAAAAAGAAAAAAAGTCCTAAAAGGAAGGGAGGTTCTAAGCAAACACAAAGCACGCTGACTCCACCAAAGCAAACCTAGAGATTTCTAGCAAACAAAAAGCATGATGACTCCACTTAGATTGTTTTCTAGACCAGTTTCTAATCCTTCGAAAGGGAATTCGTTACAATCTGAGCAAACCCCTCTGGAATCAATCCGATTTTAAGTGAGTTGAATAGATGCGAGGGAAGCTGTGTGAAGATTTGATACCCAAGGCCTCACCGCATTACAAGGCGGCACAGTCACGTATTCAACACACAGAAACCATCATGAACTTCAAAGTATGCTTAAAAGAGTAACCAATATTTTTCGGACGACTTTCCTATTAAGCTCGTTACCTTATCGGTCTCGTTCTATTCCAAATTTTAAAGTTTCAGTTCGCGTTAAGTATTGTTTTCCTAAGGCGGGCAAGAAGAGAACGGTGATGAAATCCGAACCCACCCTTGTATGGCCAGTCCTTGCCCTTTACTAGGAAATTAAAACAAACGTATTCAGTTCCTCGACATATATGCAAACGAAGGAATACAGTAACTCGCTGACAGGGGATTCACGAGTGTTTCTACAAACTTGCCTCCCGTACCATACGGGGGTTGAACCATTGTAGTCAAATTGGACCATGACTCCTATGTCATGTACGAACCCGAGGGGCTGAGATGATATCTTAATCACCGTCCTTCTCTGCAAACAGTTTAATATTTAATACTACCCTTCCATAGGGTTTAAAAAATAAAAGAATGTCCAAATGTCCAAGTCCAAAGTGTAGTTGTAGGAAATCCCACACTACACCCCTCACAAGAATCCACACAATCAAATCATTTTAAGAAGAACAATTATAGTGTTCATTGATCAAACTCACAAATGTTACAAGATGAAAAGGAAATAAGCTAAGGAATTATAACCACTCTAAACTTTCTCTCTCTTAATGACTTGCTCAACACTCGAAAAAGATCCCCCCCTCTTAAGCCTGTTCGGCTCTTTATATAGGGTATTACATAGTGGATGACAGCTAAGCTATCCTTTATTTTCGGGTATGACCTGCGAAGTATCGCAAGCGTACAAATGTTAATTCTCGCAACGTTCCTAAATCTCGCTAAGTCTTCACATCTTTCTCATGTTCAAGCTGTCGTCATCCGTTGCGTCATTCTTCTCTCCAATCTGCGACACCTTCGCGATATGTCGTTCATGGATTTCGCAAGAGTATTAGTATTGCGATATTCTGATCCTACATCTTGCCTCTTCTCATGTATTCTCTTCGAAGAAGAGAATGTCATGAGAATTAGTATCTTCAAAATGCCGTAATTGTTCATTTTCTATATTTTTTCTGCATTGACGTGATCTTGTACTTTCACACAGAATTTATTACATGTATCTTTTCTTCCATTCAGTTCTCGACACGTCTTTTTCACCCATCATTTCTCAACCGTTCACGTCTACTCTTCGCATTAAATGTGTTTATCTTTTCGAGAATTCTTCTTCCTATATATATTCTTCTCATTCCTTTCTTCTTCTCTTTTACTTTCCTTCTTGCTTTCTCTGCAACCTTTCTTCAATATCTCTCCGTAATTTCCGCTCCTTCTACTGCAAATCTTCTTCTTTTTATTTTCTTTGATCTTAAATTTCTCTTCATTCCCATACGCTGAAAATGGCTCCATCTGGTCGCAGGTATGAAAGTCTTCTGGAAAATGCTCAAAAATATTTTGAAGGGAAAGGTTTCATATTATCCACCATTCCCGATCAAGAACCTAAATCCATTTTTTTTCTGCTAAACTGTTTACTGATCATCATTGTGATGATCAGGAAATCATAATTTCGATGGGTCAGATTGTCGTTGGCCTTACCATTCCTCTCTATGACCCTGATCTTCCTTTGTTTTATGAAATTCTTGCTCATGCGAAATTCTCGTGAGCCATCTATCAATTGAGCGGGGATTGTATCCGCTTAATGCTTGAGTTCGCCAACCGTGTTGCTGGTAGAGGATCTCTTTACCCAAATGAAGTCAGGGATCCAGAATTTGTGAACTTAGAGATATGCGCTGAAAAATATACAGTAGAGAGCTTCTTCGAGAACTATGAAGTAATAAATATGAAGAATGATCGGACTCGCTGGGGCGCTCGTCTGAAGTGGAAAGAAAATGTTGACAGCGATAAGATACTTATGCAAGATATCGATTGGCATTCTGGAAAAAACAATATTCCTCGCCATTCTAAGGACGATAGGTGGTGCGTCTTTAGGCTAGCTTTGAAAGGACCTTATATTTCAGGTTCAAATGTGCTCCCTGCGAATCTCGCCAATTATCAACCTTGGGTATTTAACTGGCCCGAGAAAACGAAAGAGGTATATTTCTTAAATTTCGCTCAACTTATGATTCCCACTCCTTTTTATACCTATTAATCTTGCGAAATTTTCAGATTATCAAACTGAGGAAAAGTTATAAAAGGAATTCCAAGGAGAGTACTCTAGCGGCGCTCCGTTCGATCACGGATGAAGTAAGAAATACTTTCTTTTGCTATTTTGAACAATATTGTTGCCTCTGTTTCTTATCTTTATTCGTGTGCGAAGGTTGGTGTTGAAGTTGCTGGAGAAGAAGAAATTTCTGAGGATGCGAAGATCAAAGGCAAGGGTAAGGGTCCTCTTCGCAAGGGGAAGTCTACTTCCCCACCTTCAAAGAAACGAAAGATTCACTCTCCCTCTCCTACAAATCCTCAATCTAGCGAACACTCTGATGATGAAGACAATGATGATGTTGATACTTCTCTCGCAAAGGAGAATTTTCCAACTGACTCTTCTATGGCACAATTGTCCAGCATCTTTTCTGACTCCATGCAATGGATAGGAGAGGATCGTCTCTCCAATATGTGCAAAGACCTTATGATTCGGTTAGAGTCAGACACTGAATCATCCCAAGTCAGATCCAAACAAACAACGCTTAACTGTAGCATCTTTGTTGTTTTTAAAGTTGTTTGTACCCAAAATTACTCTTGGGAACGAAACACGATGAATGAAAGATTTGGTGTGTTTTTAGGGTTAGGAGACGAATTGAAGATAAAAGAAATTGACACAGGTTTTACGTGGTTCGGCGCGGTTGCCTACATCCACGGGTGAATCCCCTTGGGGAGTAATTTTTCATTGATGTTTGAATTACAATCTCATTTTCTCTCCCTCCTATTGGCTACCTCCTTTTTCATTTCTGCTCCTCCGTATTTATACAATTGTATACACAATTTCAATATAACTTAAATGACACTAAGCTTTGCTCATTTATGCCTCCCTCTTCAATTACGCATGAAAGCTAGCTGAAATTATTGTTGCATGTATGAAACTGATGGAATAAATATTGCATGCCTCCATCTTCAATTCTGCATGAAACTATTTGCATGCTTCTTTGAATAAATTCTGCATGAATGATGGATGACAGTATTGGTGGACACTGACTGGCGGAATAGCTGACTGCATGGGTAGAGACTGGCTGGCAGCACATCTGGCAGCATGGCTAGAAATTGGATGGCAGTGAGGATGAGTATTTGGCTGGAGGTGCGACGAGCAACCTGTTTTTGAAAGTTGACCAACGGTTGACTTTGACTTTGACCGTTGACCGGTCATTGTAATACTGGGCAGGCTGGTGGGATGCTTCGGTTGACTGGTTTGAGGGCTTGGATGAGGGCCAAAAGATGATCCAAGCTCCAACTGGGCCCATTATGTGGAATTTTTGGTTATGGTACAAACATCGCCCCCTCTTAACCTCCAACTTGTTGGGGGTTAAGACATTTTTGTTTTCATTAGTCAATGACAAAACTCGCCCCCAAGTGTGGATTATTGATGTTGAGGCGATTGGCAACCTTCTCCCGCTGTTTGCGGAAGTCAAGACGCCCTCGAGAGTAAATTTCTGTTGCTGAAGTATAAAGAAAACTGTCTTAGTTGATTATGGAAATCGTAATCAAGTCGCCCCCAAGTGAGGCTATTGTGTTCGGTGGGAAATAGTTGAGTATGAACCATTTTTGTATGCAAAATCGGGACCGAAAGGCTGAGCGCTTTCTATGTGAGAGCGTGGTGCTTGAGTGGAGTGGTGTTGTGGTAGTGATAACTCCGATGTAAAATTGAACTGTGGTAGTTGCGATGGATTTTTCTGCGATGGCCACAAAAAATCTTCTACGGTAATGAGCAAAGCGGGTAGTAATAACATTGAGCAAAAATGGCTTGCAGTAGCTTCAATCAGTTGGCATGCAGAAGAAACAAGTAAAAGCTATGCTATTGCAAGAGCTACGATCATTTGGATCGGGGATTTGCAAACATAAGCGCAATAGCTTCGATCGGATGGAATGCGCAGGTGTGAGCAAGGCCGCTTGCAGCGGTATGATCAGTGGACTGCGGAGCTGAACATATTTGGACTACAACAACTCGATCGGTGAATTTGTGGCTGACATCGAGCATTGCGAGCTGCGATCAATTTGGACTACGGGAGCGACAAGCAAAGCGCTTTGCTGCGGCGAGTGCGATCAGTTTTGAAGGAGTTGCGAGCGAGTTGAGCTGCGGCGACTCGATCAGTTGGTTGCGGCTGACAACAAGTGACCTGCCTTGCAGCAGTTGCGATCAGTTGAATTTGCGAGGTGGCGGAAAAAGCGCCACTGCGCGATTGCGATCGGCTAGGCTGCGGAGTTGCGAGCAGTTTGAGCTGCAGCCGGCTTATATCGGTTGAGCTGCAGCAACAACAGCGAGCGCCGCTGCGGCGAGTGCGATCGGTGAGGCTGCCTGAGGAGTAACGAGCAAAGCTGCATTGCGGCGGTTGCGATCAAGCTGGATTTGCGGGAGTTGCGAAGCGAGTGGAATTTGCGGCAACCCGATCAATTGAGTCTAGTGACAATGGCGATACTTTATGCTTGTAGCTCTGATCGATTGTGGGCTGCATGAGTTGCGAGCATAGATGTCTTTGCATCAGTCGCGATCGGCTTGAATGCAACGACAGCGAGACAAAGTTAAGCTACGGCAGTTCGCGATCAGTTTGGATCTGCGGAGAGGCTGCGTGGATATAGGCTGGATACTGCGGCCATTTGCGATCGGTGGAATCTTTGCAAAGGCGAACAAAGTTATCATAACAATTTTGCGATCAATTTGAATTTGCATGAACTGCGAACATGGTTGAATTGCGGTAAACCGATCGCCTAGTCTGCGGCAACAAGCGAGCAAAGCTACAGCTGCTTTGCGATCAGTGGACCGCATGAGCTGTGGACATAGCCGGATTACAGGCGGTGCGATCGGTGGAATGCGGCGACTCTGCTGCGAAGCCCAGGCTAAAACGAGTTCGATAAAACTAGAGCCTGCATCGATTGCGTCCAATTAGTCTGAGAATTGATGAGCAAAGCGCTGCATCTGGCCCCGAGTGCAGCAGTTGCTTTTGAACAAGACTACATTTCGATCAACTTAATTGTAGCAATTTAACATTATTGATTGTAATAATTGCGTCAAAATATTAGGGTGTATGCTCGCCCCTCTTAATCCTGTAACTCGTTATAAGATTAAGAAGTTTGGAGTTACACGAAGTTTCGATTTTCAAAAGCTTAATTAGCATTGCATTTAGGTGCCATGTAACTCGCCCCCTAGCGTATGGAGTGTTATGCGGCTTGCCCCAAAAGAGTTATTTTAGACCATTAGGTGTTACGTATCTCGCCCCAAGTGTGTGATCGATCACGTTGAAGCGGATTACCAACTCGCCCCGGAAGATAGTGATTGTCATCTTTGCTCAATGCTCGCAAAAGGGTGCTTTGCCTTCTTTGCATTTCTTTGGCGCATGATATTTTGAAAATGTCGCTATCTAGAATTCGCGTCGGGGGGGGGGGTTCCCACTATTCCGGATGCGCGCAGAATTGAAAAGTGTGCAAATCCTCGTTAGAAAATGCTCGCCACATTATAGGTGTCTCATTGAACAAAAGTATGCATGAATATATGAAAAGATGCGAGAATATGCAAATCGTATACGTACCGTAATAAAAGTGTTATTGCGACTTCGTTTATGAGTTGATTTGGATGTCCACTGGATATGTTGATGTTTTCCAGTGGCGATGACTAGTGTAGTTGCCTTAGCGTCTCGGCTTGGGTTAGCAACTAGATTCGTCTGCGGGACTGAAATACACTAGTTGAATCAAAACTGGATTGAAGACAGTTTCTATGGGCTGTATTTCGGAAGCTTGATCAGTACTGTCAGTCATTGATTATACATAAAAGCTGGGTCAAGAACGATTGTGAGGAAAGCGTATAAAGCTTGATTTTGGGAAAAATCGGACTACGAGCGATTCGACAAACTGGGTGTAGAAATGAAAAAAGAGACTGCGGCGATTCGATCAGCGGCCATCAGCTATTCGAAAAACTGGATTATAGTAGTTCGATCAATTGACTATAGTAGTTATGTGGAAAAGGACTGTGATTCGATCAAGCTGGACTGCAGTATTGCTGAGGAACTAGACGACATCATCTCGATCAACTAGACTATAGTAAATATGCGAAAAAGGACTACAACAGTTCGATCCTTTGGGTAAGCTTGTTTAAACGGTGATTGAATGTGACCGTTTCTGGTGCCGTTATTTTACATTCCTAAAAATTTAATTTTCTCCTAAAATTGAAATTTCACCTTCACGATGTTGGTTGGTTAGCGCCTTGCTCCAAACATGTTGATGACGTGATTGTACCCAAAAAACATTATTCTCCAATTGCAAAAATTTACCTTCATGCTAGTAGGATATTGAAATGCGATCGTAACGAGCCAAAAATCATCCAATTCGGACGTGAGATGAAGAAGATATCAACGAAACAAATTTTTAGACCAAGCCCAAATGGGGTGTACATATCTGCAAGGAAAGAGAAATGGGGCGGAATCATCCAAGGGCCACGGAATTAAACTGCGTCGCGCCACACCAAATCGAGACTACGGATTTAAGTTGCACCGAGCTACATGAACTAGTCCCACGTTTAATCGCCAATTAATCGCTGGGATTACTACTCCGCTAGTAGAAAATTTAAGCGCGTCACCATGACGTCATCCGCTGGCGTAATGCTGACGTTGCTAACGACGTGGATGGAATATTCTCTGGATGTGCTAACCGGCGTTAATGGCGACGGTATATTCATCGGAATCGGCATCTGCGACGTCCGGTGACGTCGGTGTCGATCATTGCCCGACCATGCTCATGCGGACGACATGTTAGTCCCTGGTTGGTCCTTATGATGACGTGGCAAAGCTGACGTGTTATTTTGTTGACGTGGCGACTTCTGGTCGGTCTTCTTGCTGACATGGCTTGTTGAGTGTCTCATCCATGCTGACGTGGATGTCTTTTGCTGATTGGGATGCTCACATGGCATGTTGACGTGTCCTATCCATGCTGACGTGACAACCTTTTGCTGACTGGAATGTTGACGTGGCAGATGATGACTGGGGCAAGTTGCTGATGTGGCGTGCTGACTTGACCAGTTTGCTGACATGGCGGCAGACGTGGCACAAAATCTGCTGACGTGGCACGATGATTGGACCGCACTTGCTTAAATTTGATGTAGCAGTGAGTATCGAAGTTTGATGTATCATAGAGTATCAATGGTTGACATACGCAGGACATCGAAATTTGATGTAACAAGAAGCATCGAACTTTTTCTAAGAGTTGAATTTTGATGTATCTCGGATCATCGAAATTGGATGTACCGAAGAGCATCAACGATGCAGTAATCAGCGCATCGAAAACGATGTACCATTGATGCATCAAACTGTTCCTTAGCCCTGACGGAAGTGGGTGAACAAAACCTGCGTTGAATTGGGTTATCGTATTGCTGCTTTGTGTGGCTGCCGGCTGGGCCGCCGGCTTCGCTGTTTTTTTTTTCTTTTTTTTTTTTTTCTGAAAGTTTTCGCCACGCTTTTCACGAACTGTGATCTTTCCCCTCGAGCTTTTGTAACAATTTTGTGAACTGTTGTATTTTATTGTCTTGCAACGGTTGGTGTAACAACTTAGCAACTGTTGTCTTTTCTCCTTGAACTTTTACAACAGTTTTCTGTAATGGTTATTTGAGAAATCTTTGTGGTCCTTTTCAGGAAATTTTTGTGATGCTTTTCTGGAGGTCTTCTCTAGAGTTTCCAAACGCTTGGAGACGTAGGCAATTCGACAACCCTGCGATCATGACAATAACGATTTTGACATACTTCAAACTCGAACAGATGGACACTTCATTATTTGAGAAGCAAATTTTTTTGAACTTTGGACTTGAACATGCTGCGGATCGAACATCCTGACAACAATCTTGGTGATTTTTGCAATGAATCAGCTGTGGTGGCTTCCGACCCGATGTTTGACTGCGCAGCGATTACAATCAAGCTGGAGCTGTAAAGAATCGTAATTAAGCAGTGCCTGCAGCGCGATCATCTGGACTACAGTGATTAAAAATAAAACTGGACCAAGCCATGTTGCAAATCGAACATCCAACAACAATTTTGATGATGTTTTTTTCGCCATCTTTCACCATGGACCGAACGTCCTGAGAGCGGTTTCATCGGTCTTTGTTGCGATGCAGTTTTAGTGGTTTCCGAAGGTTGAAGCATTTTGTACAACTTTTCTCAATGGGAGAACACGATACCTTTTCTCGTGTCCCCTTAGTCGGCGCCAATGTTTGTACCCAAAATTACTCTTGGGCACAAAACACGATGAATGAAAGATTTGGTGTGTTTTTAAGGTTAGGAGACGAATTGAAGATAAAAAAAATTGACACAGGTTTTACGTGGTTCGGCGCGGTTGCCTACATCCACGGATGAATCCCCTTGGGAGTAATTTTTCATTGATGTTTGAATTACAATCTCATTTTCTCTCCCTCCTATTGGATACCTCCTTTTTCATTTCTGCTCCTCCCTATTTATACAATTGTATACACAATTTCAATATAACTTAAATTGCACTAACTGCTCATTTATGCCTACCTCTTGATTCCGCATGAAACTTTTGAAATTATTGTTGCATGTATGAAGCTTTGGAATAAATATTGCATGGCTCCATCTTAAATTCTCGCATGACATGCTGGAATTAACTCGCATGCCTCCATCTTCATTGCATGAAACTGTTTACATGCTTCTTTGAATAAATTACGCATGAATGATGGTGGCGGTATTAGTGGACATTTGGTGCGGAATAGTGGTTGTATGGGTAGAGGCCGGGCAAAGACATATCAGCGACATGGCTAGAAAGCCGGATGGCGGTGAGGATGAGTATTTGGTCGGAGGTGCGGCGAGCAACTGTTGTTTTTGAAAGTTGACCAACGGTTGACTTTGACTTTGACCGATTGTTGACTTTGACCGTTGACCGGTCATTGTAATCTTGGGCGGGCTGATGGGCTGCCTTCGGTTGGTAGTTAGAGGAGGCTTGGATGAGGGCCAAAAGATGATTCAAGCTCCAATGGGCCCATTATGTGGTATTTTTGGTTATGGTACAAATAAAAGTCATTTACACTATATAGCGGGAGATGACTCTCTACTTAAACAAATAGAACACCAATGTACTTGCAAATATTTTATCTTATCATCGTTCCCACTATATTAACAAAAAGTCTTAACCAACCGAGAGAAAACCACGAAAACCCGCCTCTCACAATACATGCCCCTACTAAACTCCCAAAGGGTACGGCCCACTGGGGACCACACGTTCGGGAAAAAAAATGTGAGAGGCCGCTTTTTTTCATTATTTTTCTCTTGGTTCATTAAGAATTGCTGCTGTATTAAAATGAGAAATGGTCTGTCTCTACCGCAATAAACTGAAACCTTATTAATTAACCTAGAGACGCTGACAACCGACTGAAAAGTCCAAAGCCATTATCTTGTAACAGGTATTGTTTCTTTGTGGCTGTACCTCTTACTCCTTTTCAATGTATTTCCATTTTTTCTTCGATTAAAAAAATAAATAAAATACAGGACCACTACACATTTGTAAATCTTATTGACTTTGAATGTTCTATGGTTGAAACTTGAAAGCTATAAACGAACCACTGTTTTTGGTTTACCTGAAATACACTCCTATAAGAATGTGGGAAGAATGTGCTAAGATAGCAGCAATCTACCCTTCACCACAATCACACACAAAATGGAGAAGAAGATTCATGTGGTTTGCATCCCCTTCCCACTTCAGAGTCACATAACTTCCATGATGAAACTAGCAAAAATCCTTCATTGCAGAGGTGTTCATATAACCTTTGTCAACACAGAATTCAATCATCAACGTTTATTAAATACAAGGGGAAAAGATTCACTGAAAGGCTTACCGGATTTTCGTTTCGAGACAATCCCTGACGGTCTACCACCACCAACCAATCCAAATGCTACCCAAGATGTCTTATCTCTCTGCGTATCCACACAAGCAAACTGCTTACAACCTTTTCGAAATCTTATCGAGAAACTGAACAGTTCTGCAGATTCAAACGTCCCTCCTGTGAGCTGTATAGTATCTGATGGTTCTCTGAGCTTCACTCTACAAGCAGCTAAAGAGTTTGGAATTCCAGATATGTTATACTGGCCAATTAGTTTTTGCGCTTTCATTTGTCTTCTGCACTTTCCGCATCTTGTCCAAAGAGGTCTTGTTCCACTCAAAGGTACGCAAAACTAAGATTTAGAGGATCTATGTGCACTTATACTTCATTAGATATGTGTTTTGAGATTTTTAATGTATTCGTGCTGCAGATGAGAGTTACCTGACCAACGGTTACATGGAGGAGACGCTAATTGATTGGATACCCGGTGTGAAAGATATAAGATTCAGAGATTTACCAAGCTTTGTTCGAACGGTCGATCCCAACGACCCTATGATGGATTTTTCGATACGAGAAACTAAAAGAACTTATGATGCTACAGCCTTGATTTTCAATACTTTTGATGCCCTGGAGATGAAGGTTTTGGATGCAGTCAAGTCTGAGTTGTCACTGCCTCCTATTTACACGGTCGGTCCTCTTCATTCACTCCTCCATCAAATTCCTCTAAGTGAGTCGCAATCTCTTGGATCGAATATGTGGGTAGAGGATAGCAAGTGTCTAGAATGGCTTGATTCCAAAGAACCTAACTCGGTCGTGTATGTGAATTTCGGCAGCGTCACTGTTATGAATACTCAGCAACTCATCGAATTTGCATGGGGATTAGCCAACAGTAAGCATAACTTCTTATGGATCATAAGACCAGATCTGGTAATCGGTGAGTCGGCTACTTTGCCACCTGAATTTGCAGAAGAAATTAAAGAAAGAGGACTAATAGCAAACTGGTGCCCACAAGAAGATGTCCTAAATCATGCATCAATAGCTGGTTTCTTGACACACTGTGGTTGGAACTCAATCCTAGAAAGCTTGTGTTGTGGGGTGCCTATGATTTGTTGGCCGTTTTTCGCAGACCAGCAAACCAACTGCAGGTACTTATGTAAGCACTGGGGAGTCGGTATGGAGATAGATAACGATGTGAAGCGAGATGAAGTTGAAAGCTTAGTGAGGGAGTTAATGGAAGGAGAGAGAGGTAAAAACATGAAGAAAAAAGCTATGGAGTGGAAGAGGAAAGCAGAAGAGGCCATCTTACCCGGTGGTTCCACTTCCTCTAGTTTGGACAAGATTGTAAACTACATACTTGCTAGTGTCAATACGTCATTGTAGAGTACTGGAGATTGCGTACCAAGTACGTTGTTCTCAGGGGGTTTATCATTTAGCATATTCTTCATAATCTTATGGTTTACAAGGAAAGTTTAATACTATAAGCCAAAATATTTGATTGCCTTTATATCGCACTTACGCTCACTTTTAAGAACATCAACATACACTTATAACTTTATCAACAAATTTAAAGAGCCATTTACCAGTTTTTGAATGTAATTAGCGTCATAGCGAGTCTACTCTTTCGAAATAGCAAAATTCATTCCAGGAGTGCTGAGAAAGCACAAGAAAAACACAAAGTACAATAATCATAATAGTTGAGCGATGGGATTACATGTTTTCTTTAAATTTTTCCCACCTTGGGGGCTTCAGTTACAGCTACTAAATTGGACTATTAAAAATTGGACTATTAAAAATTACACCTTGGCGGCTTCAGTTACAGCTACTTTACAGTTACACTACGAACTCTTCAAACAGATGAACTCACAGGGAGTGGAGGGATGATAACGATTGAAAACAACAACTAAGAGAATATTTTGGTCTATAATATTAATCTGAGAGTTTTGCGACACCGAGGGGGTGTTTTCATCTCTCAAGGTGTCCACTTGCAGCCAAGGTTCTATAATATGCATAGACCTCCCTTCAATAATTATATATATACTAGTGTCTTGCCCGTGCGTTGCACGGGATCAAATTGGTTGTCATATTTGTAAGACGACAACCAACCCAAACAAATTTACAAACCTGTTTAATGCAATCTTTTGAATGAACGATAAATGAATTGAACAAAAGAAATATTTTTTCTCTCTTTCATCATATAATATGTTCATAAATCAGCATGTTTTGGCATTGAAGTGTTTTCTTTGACGTGTTCCAATATGCTTCAGCGTTAAGACCTTTAACAGTGAACGCTGCGGTTCTTTCTTTTCCTTCACCTTTAGATAGATTCGGTGCCTGAAGAAAAATCAGTTATGTTGGGTAATATTTTTATTTTTGACTTGGATACTTCTTAAGTCTTCCACGCAAACTCATCAACTTCAGTAATTCCACCAAATAATTTTAAATTGACGCGCAACATAAATTTAGCCTGCACCACACCAACCTTAGGCAAAAACTACAATAATGGGTACATATAACAGCCTACGAAAGTATTCGACATATTTTGTTGTTATTGAAATTTTTTAAGTTTTAAGGAAACTTTCTGAATTTGCATCAACACTTTGGTACTCGTGTTTGGATCTCCCTGTTAAACCATATTTTTCAACATATATATATGGTACTTGTGCATGCTGATGCATTTCTAATAAGCTATTTTTCTAACTACATGGTCCTTATAAATTTTTGCATCGAAAATATTGGAGAATCTTATAAGTTCATTCAGAAAATGACACTAATTAGTCTCAAGAAAACAATTTTTAATCATATTAGATTTTCCACCTTAGTATATCCTAAACAAAGTTGCGACCCTTGTTTTAATAGAACAAACTATTCTATCACCAAGTCCGGTGACGTGGTTCTGACTTTTCTGATGCTCACCTTGCCTTTTTTTTATCACGTCGAATCCTCCTTCTTCTCTCCTGCCCTTAGTACTACGAATATATCAATCACAATCCAATATTAACCACAGTGAATTTGATTCAATAATGTTAGGAACTCTTTATATACATCCACAATAATGGATGGAACAAAGGATAAATACCTGCATTCAGTATGGCATCCTCCACCATGACATTCACATGATATCTAGAAGTCACAACTTCAAGAGATTTCACCTGATATCTAGAAGTCATAACTTCAAGAGATTTCTGATATCTAGAAGTCGCAACTTCAAGAGATTTCACCTGATATCTAAAAGTCATAACTTCAAGAGATTTCCTAGAAAATGTAGAGCTAAGGATTGTCAAACATTTAAAATACGACTTAGGTATTCCGACTTGAAGAGCTTGTCTTGAAATTTTCCCTAGTTCTTTCAAATTCTTCTCCCCCCTCAAAAGTAACTTCCCTTGATCTTCCAAGAGACAGTTAGCAGCTTCTAAGAATTGTATTCAATACAAAGGAGGAGGTGATTCTTATAAATTACTAACTATCTTTCCAAATCAGATGGCATTGCTTACACCATAAAACTTTATTCGAGCTGCTACCGAGACATGCTTTTCTCCCTCACTACTCGTACAAATTGTGTATTTAGGTTACAACTTATCCTCCCTCGGTCGACACAGATCAAACTTTTATTATAAGTCAAAAATGTATGTTACTGGTGGTCTATCACCCATCAAGCACACTTTAGTATTATATACTTTAGTGATAATATAATTACTTTAAAAGGGAAAGAAGTAAAATTATGCACTATCATACCATATGGTTATCATTAATATGGATTTCAACCACATCTTTTTCTTTCTCTTCTCTGGATTTGTCACTTGCATTTCTTCCAAGTCTAACCTTTCGTGATTCCACTTACCATCTATTATCTTTTAGATGTTTCACGGTCTTCCACCAGATTGTATCTTATGTACGGTGTACCACCTAAAAATTCCACAACAATCACCAAAAAAAAAAGTAAGTCCACCACACCAACTCAATAAGAAAATTCATAATCACTAATTATGCAAAAAGTACATTAACCATCTTCTGAAATCGTACCCAATTTTAATCTTTGTGGCAGCAACTATATAGAGCACATGATACATTGCTTAGTTTATTTTAAATTAAAAGATGCATTTGAAAGAAAATGCTATTCCTGCATTAGACCTCGTTCATCCAATATGAGCTTTTTTCTCAATTTCGAATGACCTTCGACACAGTTAAGTAGTAATGAGTGTTGTATCTTATTAACAGAGTTCAGCATCGTTGCTAAAGGATAGCTACTTCTACTCGACATAAGTAAAGCATAAGAAAGAACCAAAAATTCAAAATAGCCTTGTGTGCTCAAGATAATAGATGCCAGCACCACTTCTATACACATGATAATATGGGATCAAAAATATTGTAAGAACTAAGAACACTAACACCACTAAATGCCATAAAAGGCTGAGGTACTATTTCTTAGAAGGTAACCTGATCAAGGATTTTGGTCCCTCTTTCTCCCCTCTAGGCTGAGGTACTATCGAGCAATACGATTTTGGACCTTGACTACAAACTCTGCCACAAAATACCAGTATATAGATAGTAAGCAAAAAAATCTAATTAGCGGTCGAAAGTTTAGCAGACCTGATCAAGAAAAATTGTTATAATTCCTCCTCCTCCTTTCAAGAGCCTTTGAGATAGGAAAATAATCCCTGAGCCAAAAAATCGAGCAAACATTAAAATTCATTAGGTGATGAATAATCAGAAAAAACACAAAATCCAAATCAAAACAGAACAAAACATAGCTAAGGAACAAACCGTGCTTGCTATCAAGTAAATATCGATTATGACGGGCTTTATATGTTGTCAGTGATGGCGTAGCAGCATTCGGCACACTTGGACGTTTTTCACCATTTTCTACGGAGTATCAGGAGGGAAGAGAGAAGGGAACGAAAGGAAAGAGAATTAGTACTTGTATATTACAGGAAGGGGCAGGTTGTATATCGTACCTTTTTACAAAGTGGCTTCCAAATCTACCATTTAGAATAAAGGAACAGTTAATCCTGATAAACAATCCAAATCTACCATTTAGATAACAATCCAAAAAGAATACGCAGCATAACGGAAAAAAGTTTGATCTAGCAGCGCTAGATCATTTTTGATCTAGCGCTGCTAGAGCCGTTGGATGGGTCGATCCAATGGTGGTGGTTGTCAGTGGAGTTTTTTACTCCAAGGGCAAAAATGCAATTTTCATTAAAAACCACCACCACCATTGGATTCACCCATCCAACGGCTCTAGCAGCGCTAGATCAAAAATGATCTAGCGCTGCTAGATCAAAATCGTTTCCCAGCATAACCCATCAAGTACAGGGAACTTTAAAAAAAAATCAAAGCATATGAGAAAACGTGCTCAAGTTATGAGCATTAAATCTACCATACCATTTCATAAAACGTGATCAATTAACTACAGATCCTATAAGACGTAATATATGATCAACAAAGCAAAGCGAAAAAAGAAACCCAAGTTTGGATTTATAAACAACCTTGGCTGATAGATGATGATAGATGCATTGGGCGTTTGTCTCTGATTCTTTTTGTACGCAAATAGAGATCATGAGAGGCTTTATCTGTTGTTAGCGATGGCGTTGGAGCAAGTTATATATCTCGGCGTTTTCTTTAGAGTTTTATTAGTAAGGTTTACCACGTTATAGAGGAGGGAAGGGCGGAGTGATAGGTTATGTTTTGTAGTACCGTAGATCGGTAGCCCACGATTTCTATTGGTAGGGGGCCAGGAGCTCTAGAATTCAAGCTTTTGGTCTAACTTTCAATGAGAGGCCAGCAATTTCTACTCAAATTATATATACAATATATATCTGTTGGTATCTAACAAATTAATAATCGTTCAAAACTTACTACGTCAGAGGATATGTCATATGTACGAATAGAATATGGTAACTGGCCAGTCAATCCTCGACCATTAGCCTGTAGGATCAGTATACTATATTGCGAAATTATCACTTTGAATTTATCTTAAGAGTACGTCATATGCATAGAGTATAGTTAAATACTAGCCTGCAGGATCAGTATACTATATTGCGAAATTATTAGTTTGAATTTATCTTAGAGTACGTCATATGTACGCATAGAGTATAGTCAAATTTGTGCTATAAATACATGTATGTAAAACACTATGAACATATCGCACATTAGATAAAGTGAGAGATAAAAAGTGATAGCATCTAAAGAGAGAAATCATGAAGCAGCTAGCCTCATGTAGTTTGTATTCCATATGCCTCGTATGTATACGAGATGCAAACATTTCCGCCATAATAAGGGGAGACTATATGCACTATCAAAAACTTGTGCTAATTAACTTTAAAAGTTATATCAATTTCTCTCCTCTTAAATCAAATCGATAAATGCTGTCATTAAATAATAAGCGTGAAAGTGTCTCATTTAGCTTTTCCATAAGCTTATGCCGCTTGATAAGGCAAATTCAGTCACTTCTAGCAAGTATGTAGCATTTTAGTACAGTGTACAATTAGTGCTCTGATAGAGTATATCATAAAATGATTCCATTCTCAAAACTAATATATCCTCATTTGAAGAGGAGGTGATTATAACGCTCGCAGGCGTTGGTACCAGTAATTGACCGATTTTTCAATATATGCATATATTTGAGAATTACGTGGGATCGTAGTAAGCTATAAATTGCCGAATATTCATTTATAGTAGTGTTTGTGGGTGAAAATGATTTCTGCTGATTTCGGTAATTTCGGGTGTGTGGTTGAGAAACGAATTTAAACCCTAAACAATGTACTGCAAGGGAGTACTTTAGATTCGAGAGATCAATCTGTACAAGTCCGGCCTAAACCAAGAAATGATCGTTCCAGACTTGCTTGATCACAAAGTGGAGGAGAATGGGTTGGTTTTGGGGAGGAAGCAAGGCAAGTGATGAGACCAGAATAGTTGATTGGAAGAGTAGTTGTGTTACGACTTGTATCGGAAAGTGGGAAGCTAACGTATGAAAAGCTAGCAAGCGTTTTACGAGTGGTGTATGCTCCGATCGAACTTGTTGTTCGGTGAAAATAGGTAAGACCTATTTATACCGGTCGAAGTGAAACGTACTCTGGTCTCATTAAGGAATGGAAAAATGGGTGAGTAAATGGGAGGAGGTGGTAACGTTAACGCATGGAATTGATGTTCCATAAAACCGTTAACGCATGGAATTGATGTTCCATAAAAAGAACGTTTCACCATTAACTCTATGTATTTAATTAACCGCCTCATCCTTATGACACTTCATTATGACGGGCGTAGTGTACGCCGCACGCTGTAAACCACCAAACCAATACCCAAAGAGGATCCCCCAGTTTGTGATATGTGTTGATGTCTCGAATGTTTTGTGGAAAACATGTAGCATGTTGTTGTTGCATGGCAAGTCGCACTTGGGAGTCTTGCTAGCTTGGTGACCTTGACGGCCGAGATTTTGTATCTCAAGAGGAAAGATAAATGTTGATCGTTGCACGCTTTCGTTTTGGTAGCCGCGTAGGGGAAGGCCAGCATGGTGGCGCGGCTAGGTCGGCATGCCGTTGGCATGACATGGTTTTGCGTGGCCATACTTAGGCTTTCGGGCCAAAGGTTACCATGCGTCGTCGGTAACCTTGGATGGCTAGGATTTGCTTACGGGATTGAAGGGGAACCGTTGATCATCGCACGCCGTTTTTGGTAGCGCGTAGGGAAGGCCAGCATGGTGGCGCAACTAGGTTGGCATGTCGTTGGCATGGCATGGTTTGGCGTGGCCAAACTTAGATTTTCGGGCCAAAGGTTACCATGCGTCGTCCGGTAACTTTGGATGGCTAGAATTTGCTCATGGGATTGAAGGGGGACCGTTGAACATCACACGCCTTTGTTTTTGGTAGCCCAGCGTAGGGAAGGCCAGCATGGTGGCGCGGCTAGGTTGGCATGGCCAAACTTAGGTTTCGGGCCAAAGGTTACCATGCGTCGTCTGGTAACCTTGGATGGCTAGGATTTGCTCTTGGGATTGAAGGGGGACCGTTGATCGTTGCACGCCTTCGTTTTTGGTAGCTGCGTAGGGAAGCCAAGCATGGTGGCGCTGACTAGGTTGGCATGCGATTGGCATGGCATGGTTTGGCGTGGCCAAACTTAGGTTTTCGGGCCAAAGGTTACCATGCGTCATCTGGTAACCTAGGATGGATAGAATTTGCTCTTGAGATTGAAGGGGACCATTGATCGTCGCATGCCTTCGTTTTTGGTAGCCACGTAGGGAAGGCCAGTATGGTGGTGTGGCTAAGTGCGTTTGGAATGGTGGGGACAAGGGCTTGGCATGCCGTCGGCACATGGTGCAGCTAGCATGGCTAGGGCCAAGGCAAGGTGCGGTTTGGCTTGGCATGGTGGGGCCAAGGGTTTGGCATGCCATTGGCATATGGTGCGGCTAGCATGGCTTGGGCCAAGGCAAGGTGCGGTTTGGCTTGGCATGGTGGGGCCAAGGGTTTGGCATGCCGTTGGCATATGGTGCGTCTAGAATGGCTAGGGTCAAGGCAAGGTGCGGTTTGGCTTAGCATGGTGGGGCCAAGGGTTTGGCATGCCGTTGGAACATGGTGCGGCTAGCATGGCTAGGGCCAAGGCAATGTGCGGTTTGGCTTGGCATGGTGGGCCCAAGGGTATGGCATGCCGTTGGCATATGGTGCGGCTATCATGGCTAGGGCAAAGGCAAGGTACGGTTTGGCTTGGCATGGTGGGGCCAAGGGTTTGTCATGCCGTTGGCACATGGTGCGGCTAGCATGGCTAGGGCCAAGGCAAGGTGCGGTTTGGCTTGGTATGGTGGGGCAAGGGTTTGGCATGCCGTTGGCATATGGTGCGGCTAGCATGGATACGGCCAAGGCAAGGTGCGGTTCGGCTTGGCATGGTGGGGCAAAGGGTTTTGTAGGTGTGGCTGACATGGTTTGCCATTGGCATAGGGGTGCGGCTATCATGGTTGGCATGCCTTGGCGCGGTAGGTGTGGCTGGCATGGTTTGCCATTGGCACAGGGGTGCGGCTAGCATGGTTGGCATGCCTTGGCGCGGTAGGTGTGACTGGGGCATGGTTTTTCATTGGCACATGGGTGCGGCTAGCATGGTTGGCATGCCTTGGCGCGGTAGGTTTGGCTGGCATGGTTTGCCATTGGCACAGGGGTGCGACTATCATGGTTGGCATGCCTTGGGCGCGGTGAGGATATGGGCGGCATGATGAGCCATTGCACGTGCTTGATCGAGAATTAGGGTTTTGGCTTGTCAAAACTCTGATTAGCATTAAAAAAAGGTACACTGGTAATTTTCTCGCAGACAAATTAAAGGGTTCAATAATTGTGCTTGGTTTGGACATTATTACTCATATTTTGTGATGTCACTGTCTGACTAGGATTTTACGACTTTACCCCTAAGTTAAAAACCACCATCAACATTAAGTCCTCTGCTTAGCTCGGAACAGGTGCCTTGTTGCGAGGTAAGCATATGATGGTGACAGACGAGGATAGAATCAAAACGTAGGACATGCAAGATGGTCGGGAAAGTCAGGCTAACCTTATTGGAGAGGTAAGGAGAGTTCATGATCCCGTGTTTGGCGGCCTTGCATAGCTTTTATTTCTTTGTGTAGGCAAGTGAAATGGTGAGGTGAGAAGCGTCGGCTTAGTTCGGCTACTCATCATCTTAGATGGGTTAGGGAATATCATGACGCTGGCTTATCGAGTTGGTGTCGGCGTGGCAAGTCATGGCATGGAGGGCTTGGCATGATGGGGGCCGCGGCGATGGAGTGGGCGACTTGGCATGGTGCGGCCATGGCAAGGTGCGGTTTGGCGAGGCGAGGCGTGCACTGACGGTTCGGCGTGGTGGGGCCAAGGCAAGGCGTGCACAGACAACTTGGTGATTTGTCTTCACGGGCCTAGTTTCCTCTTTTCCTTACTTGGATCAAATAGGAATTTTCTTTTCTCTTCAAAGCCCGAGAGTGTTATGCCCACAAAGGGGCGTTACATCTTTTTCTCAGGTTACGTTACCGGCTTTGCTTCCGAATCTCAGCGCTGGCGGCAGAAAAGCAAAACACGAGCGAGTGTGTCCTAAACACGTTCTTCCACGTTCTTTCACCAAACCCTAATTATTTCGCATAGCCAGGCATGAGGCTTTCCCTTATATTGGCTGGTAAAAAGAGGATTAATTAGGATCGGATGTCACGCCTTAATTCACGGCTAGTAGGAAAGCTTTCCTTTTTGGGACTGCATCGTCCTGCTGAACATAAGAGATGATCTTGAATTCTCCATTCGTATAGTTCTTCCTGAAAATTGTGCTCGTTCTCTTCACGGGTATCATCTCGTGTTTTTCTCCTGGTTCCCATTTTATCTTCTTCTTTACGTATGTTGTTGGTATAGATAGGGCAAAAACTTGCTCATTTTATCATTTTTTTGTAGTGTATAATGGGATCTTCCGAGGCGACCGTACCTCTAATTCTTCGGAGAAAAACCATGGACTCCCTGAAAACCAGTTTTCTTCTCATGAGGAGGCATTAGGTAGAATCAACTCTCTGTTCCATGAAGCTGGCGTAATTAACCAGGACCTTCCTTCTATCTATCTTGCTGAAGTGCGGGCACGTGTTCGGACTTTCTTGGGCTCGGTGAACATGAAGGAGGAATGGGAAGGTGATGAAGAGCCCTGGTGCGTTGAGAGGCTTCAGTGCAGCAAAACTTCTTCTCGGTCCAGTGCTAGGGCGGATCGGACCGCTTCCAGGTTGAAACGACGGAAAATTGAGTCAGTGGAACCTTTAGAGGAAAGCCAACGTAACTTCTTCGTTCAAGACGGCGTCATAATTCTCGATTCTGATGCGGATGAATCAAGAAATCCTCCTCGAAAGGTCGCTGAGAAAACCTTTGAGGAAAACGCTGCGTTTAATGGGACTGAAGCGGCCTTCGGAGTTGATGCCGGAAATGTTTTCGGCGACATTAGGGGGGTCGTGGTGGCATATGCTGGACTAGTTGTTGAAACGGGTGCTGGGAAAGAGATGGGGCGCTATTCTTCCGAGGTTGCTTCAAGATGGGATGTTGAGGTTGCTACTTCACGATGTCGTCGGATGAAATCTTTGCTGCCCGAGAGATTGTTGGGGAAAGTGCTTGAAAATAGCCTCGACCGAGGGCGACTCGTGTACCATCTTTCGATGACTAGCTTCTCCTTTTATCATTTCTGTTTGTTGCGTAGTCGTCCTAATGTTTTTGTAGACTCATCTTTACCTTCTTTGTATTCATGGCGAAGTAAGGGTTTCGCTAATTAAAGTTCCGCTTGTGTTTTTTGATAATTGAATAATGTATTTCTGACATGGTTTTGGCTTTCTGGTTGTGATATGATGGTTAATAGCTTCTCAATGATTTTGGGTTAGTTTGATGTATTTCTCTGAGATTTGGAAAACCCATTCGGAAAGAAATGTATGTTTTTTTTTGAATGAAAATGAAACTCTGGAGAAGAATACAAACGGTGTATTCATCTCGAGAAAATACAAATATCAAGAGAAACTGTTTGAAAGAAATACTAAAGGGAGAGTGGGTGAGAAAGTACTGACATTTTAGGGATTGGAAAGCTTGAGCCATCGCGAGTGAACTATCACACCTTAGGCTTGTACTGTGTTGATAAGATTGCAGTATCATCCTAAAAGAACGTCTGCCACCAGATACGGTTCGTCTTCTTTTTCGTTAGGCGAACCAATCCGAACAACTATTTTTACCGTCATCTTCCCAACTTGAAACGAGTTTACTTTGACCACTATATCTCTGATTGAAAACGGGTTCAGGTGTTGTGCGTCCGTTTGAATCTTGGTCTCGTTGGTCTTGATGGCAGTTTCTAAATTCTTTACAAAGCGTTTGAATGGTCCAGCGCCCCATTCACATCTCTTGACAACATACGTGCTAGTAATCGCGCTGAGTCCCCATGACAGAATAGGGGAAGAAATGACTGGTTGTAGAGAAGATCGTTCGGCCAAACTTACTTGCGTTTGGAATCCACGAGTTAGCACCAACATGTCTTCTTCAGGCGTCTGGATTCCATCAGTAACTCGTCGATGTGGCAGTAAGTGGGACGGTTCATTAGAGATTCTTTCAGGCGTTGACATTGGTAGAGGGGATGCATCCGATTTCGCCTTTTTGTCGAGTACCCACAAGTGCCCCAATATCATGTCATAATCCAGTTCTTTGACAATGTGGAATTTGCCACGCATTATAGCGTCTCCCATCTTGACCTCGATTCCGGAGAAGTTGCTCCAGATCCTCTCATGTGACAAAATTAGATGGCTGACTTCTTTCCAATGGGGGTATGGCACGAGTCTCGTCGTCCGCGAAGACGCGTTCCGCCGAGGTGCTAGCGTCGGGGGTGTTGGAGGCGTTTCTAACTGACTATGGATGGCATGGCTCACGCGGCCGCCGCTCTGTCAGGGCTTTGAGAAAGACGAGTACTTCTTTCTGCGTCGAAACCATATCCGTCTGGGCTCTGACGAGAACCTCCTGTCGTTCCATCAAATCAGCGATGGTAATATATGGTCGGCTTCCTCTGGTTCCTCCGGTTTCTCTTCCCGTTGGTGGGGTAGTTGGAGTCTTAGTGGAGGTTGGAGGCGTCATGTGATGAAGTGTTAGGAGCAGTGGCAGCTCGGCCATGGTGATTTGGCGGCATTACACACGAAGGAGCGCTTTCATTTGCCCGGGATTAGCGAGTTGCGTAGAAGTACGTTAGGCGCGGCGGATCGGCCCTAGTGATCGGCGGCGTTACACCAGAAGGAGTGCTTTAGGTACTACTGGGGTCGATAGAAGGCGTAGTGATGTTGTTAGAAGTAGCGTTAACACCGGGGACCAGTTCTGCGTTGGTGTTCTCGGCGATTGATCGGATCCCGAGTTCCACCATGTTGGATTTGCAAGTGAAAGGTGATATCGGAAATTTGGAAATCGATATTGCAACCTATAGATTGATCTCCCACTGTGGTCGCCAATTTTTTGTGGGTAAAAATGGTTTCGCTGATTTCGGTAATTTCGGGTATAGGTTGAGAAACGAATTTAAACCCTAAACAATGTCTTGCAAGGAGTACTTTAGATTCGAGAGTTCAATCTGTACAAGTCAAGCATAAACCAAGAAATGGTCGTTCAGACTTGCTTGATCCACAAAGTGGAGGAGAATGGGTTGGTTTTGGGGAGGGAAACAAGAAAAGTGATGAGACCAGAATAGTTGATTACGGAAGAGTAGTTGTGTTACGATTTGTATCAGAAAGTGGGAAGCTAACGTATGAAAAGCTAGCAAACGTTTTCTGAGTGGTGTATGCTCCTGACTAAACTTGTTGTTCGGTGGAAATAGGTAAGAACTATTTATACCGGTCGAAGTGAAACGTACTCTGGTCTCATTAAAGAATGGAAAAATGGGTGAGTAAATGGGAGGAGGTGGTAACGTTAACGCATTGAATTGATGTTCCATAAAACCGTTAACGCATGGAATTGATGTTCCATAAAAAGAACGTTTCACCATTAACTCCCTGTATTTACTTAACCGCCTCATCCTTATGACACTTCCTTATGACAGGCGTAGTGTACGCCGCACGTATGTAAACCGCCAAACCAATACCCAAAGAGGATCCCCAGTTTGTGATACGTATTTGATGTCTCGAATGTTTTTGTGGAAAACATGTAACATGTTGTTGTTGCCTGACAAGTCACACTTGGGAGACTTCCTAGCTTGGTGACCTTCGACGGTCGAGATTTTGCATCCCAAGTGGAAAGATAGCCGTTGATCGTTGCACGCTTTCGTTTTGGTAGCCGCATAGGGAAGGCCAGCATGGTGGCGCGGCTAGGTTGGCATGCCGTTGGCATGGCATGGTTTGGCGTGGCCAAACTTAGGATTTCGGGCCAAAGGTTACCATGCGTTGTCTGGTAACCTTGGATGGCTAGGATTTGTTTCTGGGATTGAAGGGAACTGTTGATCGTCGCACGCCTTCGTTTTTGGTAGCCGCGTAGGGAAGGCTAGGATGGTAGCGCGGCTAGGTTGGCATGCCATTGGCATGGCATGGTTTGGCGTGTCCAAACTTAGGTTTTGGGCCAAAGGTTACCATGCGTCATCGGTAACCTTGGATGGCAAGAATTTTCTCCTGGGATTGAAGGAGGACCGTTGATCGTCACACGCCTTTGTTTTTGGTAGCCGCGAGGGAAGGCCGGCATGGTGGCGTGGCTAGGTTGGAATTCCGTAGGCATGGCATGGTTTGGCGTGGCCAAACTTAGGGTTTCGGGCCAAAAAGGTTACCATGCGTCGTCTGGTAACCTTGGATGGCTAGGATTTATGCAGGATTGAAGGGGACCGTTGATCGTAAATACGCTTTGTTTTTGGTAGCCGTGTAGGGAAGGCCAGCATGGTGGCGCGGCTAAGTTGGCATGTCGTTGGCATGACATGGTTTAGCGTGGCCAAACTTAGGTTTCGGGCCAAAAAAGGTTACCATGCGTCGTCTGGTAACCTTGGATGGCTAGGATTTTCTCCTGGAATTGAAGGGGACCGTTGATCGTCGCACGCCTTCGTTTTTGGTAGCCGCGTAGGGAAGGCCAACATGGTGGCGTGGCTAGGTGTGTTTGGCATTGTGGGGCCAAGGGCTTTGGCATGCCGTCGGCACATGGTGCGGCTAGCATGGCTAGGGCCAAGCCAAGGTGCGGTTTGGCTTGGCATGGTGGGGCCAAGGGCTTGGCATGTCGTTGGCATATGTTGCAGCTAACATGGATAGGGCCAAGGCAAGGTGCGGTTTGGCTTGGCATGGTGGGGCCAAGGGTTTGGCATGCCGTTGGGACATGTTGCGGATAGCATGGCTAGGGCCAAGGCAAGGTGCGGTTTGGCTTGGCATGGTGGGGCCAAGGGTTTGGCATGCCGTTGGCATATGGTGCGGCTAGCATGGATAGGGCCAAGGCACGGTACGGTTTGGCTTGGCATGGTGGGCCAAGGGTTTGGCATGCCGTTGGCATATGGTGCGGCTAGCATGGCTAGGGCCAAGGCAAGGTGCGGTTTGGCTTGGCATGGTGTGGCCAAGGGTTTGGCATGCCGTTGGCACATGGTGCGGCTAGCATGGCTAGGGCCAAGGAAATGTGCGGTTTGGCTTGGCATGGTGGGGCCAAGGGTTTGGCATGCCGTTGGCATATGGTGCGGCTAGCATGGCTAGGGCCAAGGCAAGGTGCGGTTCGACTTGGCTTGGTGGGGCCAAAGTTTTGGTAGGTGTGGCTGGAATTGTTTGCCATTGGCACCGGGGTGCGGCTAGCATGGTTGGCATGCCTTGGCGTGGTAGGATGTGGGCTGGCATGATGAGCCATTGGCACGTGCGGTGTGAGAGTTATGGTTTTGGCTTGTGAAACCACGATTAGCATTAAAAAAAGGTTCCACAGTAATTTTCTCATGAGACAAATTAAAGGGTTCAATAAATGTGCTTGGTTTGGACATTATTACTCAAATTATGTGACGTCACTGTCTGACTAGGGTTTTACGACTTACCGCTAAGTTAAAAACCACCATCAACAAGTAGTTACTTAAATAATAAATGATGGTGGTTATGAACCCATCCTTTGGAGAGGAATATTGATAAATGTGATTGGTTGGCATACAATCCAAATTAAGTTGGATTAGTTTCTCAATTAACGCAAATTTTTGGATCCAAAACTTAACATATTAAAAATTCCAAGCCTATTAATTACAGGATAGTGTAGTCATAATGCGTTATACGAGAAATTTTTCATTGTAAAAACGATTTAAGGGTTTCATTTTTTCTCAGACCCTAGGATTGATTCATTAATTGTTCTCTTTATACAATGCACTTGGCGTGGTAGTATTTGAAGGACTCATATTGCATTGACACAAGAAATTTGGTCGAAGAACATATTGAATTTGTAATCTTTTGAGGATTCAAATTTTATTCAGGCAGCTACTTTATTTGCTTACATAAGGTTTAACAATCCTTTATGTGTTTTTAGAAATTCGGCACACAACCAAAAATCCGGATTAATTTGTTGATGATTTCAACGTTATAGGTCTCTTGAAGAGTCCTTAAAAACACTAAAATCCACGCTTTGGCAGCATAAATTCTATTATTTTTCTTTCATAATCTGCAGTTAGAATTAAGCTAGCTTAAACTCGTCTTTGAGGTAGATTAGAGTTATGAAATTTGATGCTCATTTTCAGTAATACTCATATAGTTGAGTTAGCATCCATAAATCGTCAAAAGTTGTACTCTTTTTCCTTCGTTTTAGGTTTTGTCCCACGTGGTTTTCCGGACAAGGTTTTAACGAGGCAACATCTTGTTGACATTTTATTATTTTATTTTATTTAAAATGTTGATATTTGTGCTCATTTTCCTTCGTCCAAATTTTTTTCCCATTGGGTTTTTATTGGCAGGGTTTTAGTGAGGCAATTTAATTCAACATGATGGTCATCCAAGGGGGAGTTGTATCAATTTTGGTTGTTTAGTGGATGCCCACATTTGATTAAACCAAATCAACTTAATCATCTCTTAAGAATTTGGATTTCCTTCTCACAAATACGATTTTTGTTCACGTATGATAAGGTATTCATATCTTGTCACTTTGTTGAAGAAACTACATTGATATCAACTATTTCTGCAAATCATCTCCAAAAAATTAGCAATGCAAAACTCAAGTACTTAATGTATTGAAAGAAACATGAAGACTCGAGAACACCACTATTAAAAGACTAACACAAAAGAAGACTTCATCAACTTGCAGATTTCTCATAAAAGCATTGTTATCTCCAGCATTCAAGAAATTCGTTTATCGAAATTGGGGAGTGTCGCCTCAAAGATTTGCAAGCCAAGATTTAACTGAAGTACTTATCAGGGGGAGCATCATAGTGAAAGGTATTTTACTGGATTATCACGTTTTACTTTTTTTTCCTTCGTCAAGGTTTTGTCCCACTGGGTTTTTCCTTGTTAAGGTTTTAATGAGGCAACATATGCATGTCCAACTCAGTTCTAAGTTTACTCACAATTGTACTCTTTTCCCTTCGATCAGGTTTTTTCCCTTTGGGTTTTCCTTGTCAAGGTTTTAATGAGGCAACATTTGCGTGTCCAACACTATTTCGAGTCTTTACATGCTTATGAAATTTCAGGTTTTTCTCTTTGAGTTTTCCTGGAATGTTTGTAATTAGCACAATGTCATCATAGGAGTATTATATGTTAAGATATGGTCAAGATATTATATATCTTGACATTATTGTGTTGTTATTTTGTTGTAACTGCATATATATTCTTGTTGTATATATCCTAGATATTGTTAGGTGTATCTTTTATTTGCCTTATCTAGTTGTGTAAAGTTGTATAAATCAGGCCATTGCCTATCAATGAATACACAGAGAATTATTCTCACAACTACATTAGAATCTCTATGCTCATATTTATCATGGCATCACAGCTCGGAAAGATCTGAGAACCAGTTTCCGCTGCAATACAACCCAGAGAAAACATAGTAATCATGTCAAGAGAAGATTCTCAACCTATCATTGTTCGTTTTGATGGAACCAACTACAATCACTAGTCATTCCTCATGAGGAGTTTTATTAAAGGAAATAATATGTGGAAGTATGTCGATGATACAGAAAAAGCCCCTACATCAAGCAGTTCTAATGAAAAAGGAAAAGAAGAACAAACAAAGGATCCAAAAGAATAATGGGAGATTAACAATAACAACATTCTCACTTGGATTGGAAATACGACATACAACTCACCAGTTTTGAGGTAGGTAAAGATGCATGGGATTTTCTTTCAAAAAGATACACACAAGTCAACTTTGCTCAGAGATATAAACTTGAACAAGATATTAGATCTATGAAGCAACCACATGATCAGACTGTTTCTTTTTTTCATTCTGAAATGTCTATAGTCTGGAATCAATTAACACTTATGGAACCAAAATGGACTGTAGATTTGGAACTGTGGCAGAAATATAGAGAGGAGACACGTTTAGTTCAACTTCTAATGGCTTTACGTGATAAGTTTGAGTCTGTCTGAGCATCTATTCTTCATCGATCACATCTTCCAATTTGTGGAAGCTGCTTTGTCGAACTTATTGCAGAAGAAACGAGAAAAAGAATCACACCGAGAGATAGCGGGAGTGTTTGTTGTGCCTACACGTTCAAGTTCAAATAACTTTTCAAGAAACTCAAGTGCTTCAGTGCAACGTGACATGTCTCAAGTGCAGTGTCACACTTGAAAGACTTTTGGGCACTTTGCAAGGAATTGCAATATTCCATCAATGAATTCCTCACCTTCTCCAATAATGCGACACACCCACAATACAATGTGGGTATTGTAAGGAACTTGGTCATTCATCCAGATTTTGCACCTCACCAACTTTAAGAAACATGAGAAGAATCAATGTTAATGGAGAAAACAAATCCAGTGCACCAACCAGATTTATGGCAGCCCCAGTCTCACCTGCATCAACATCAAACTCATCTTCATTAGATGTACTTGGTGGTAGTTCTGCACCAAATCTTGCTGATATTCAAGAGATGATTAAACAAGCACTCTCAATTTGTAACAATCCTACAACTGCATCTGCCTTCTCTATCTCCTCAGGTATTTATTCAACCGAATGGTTTCTCGACTCAGGAGCATCAAACCATATGACTTTTAATCAAAATTTTTTTGAAAGTCTTCATCCCGTAATCACCCCTAAGATTCATACCTGCTGATGGATCAATGAAAGAATCGCAAGTCATATAGGCTTGGTCAACAATTCAAATAACTTTTATGTACCCGATGTGCTTCTTGTACCAAATATTACAATGAACCTTATTTCAGTTGGTCAACTGTGTGATCAAGGTTATAACACATATTGTTTTCCTTTTGGTTGTGCTATACTGAGGATATCAAAACCGGGAAACTATTTGGGATAGGCCGTAGAGTTGGTTGGTTGTATCTCCTTCAATTTCTTGTTCTCTCGTGAGAATCTAAAAGTCATGTCGTAGCTTCTACTCTTTTTGCACTGTATCAATATCTCCCTTCATGTCTTGGCATTCTAGGTTAGGTCATGTTTCCTTTTCTCGTCCTTCATATATGATCAATAAGGGTTTACTAGGAGATACTCAATTAGATAAAGAGCCAAATTGCATCTCTTGTAAACTGGCAAAACAACCAGCTCTTTCTTTTAATCTTAGCACTTCTATTTCAACTGAACCTTTTGCTCTTATACATTCTGATGTCTGGGGTAAATCTCCAATTATGTCAAAGGGAGGTGCGTTGTATTACGTCAGTTTTATTGATGATTTTTCGCGTTATACATGGGTATATCTATTCAGCTCTAGAGCAGATTTTCTTAAGTTATATGTTGATTTCTCAACCATGATAAAAACTCAGTTTGGTAAAGTGATCAAAGTTTTTCTTGCCGATCAGGGTGGGGAATATATTTCCAATCCATTCAAAGAATTTCTTAAAACCCAAGGCACCATTCTTCAACTGTATTGTACTGAAACTCCATAACAAAATGGAGTTGCGGAACATAAACACCATCATATTATAGAGACAGCTAGAATCCAGTTAATTTCTGGTTCAGTTACTTCCAATTTCTGGGGAGAATCAGTTCTTACTGCAGTCTACACCATCAATAGAGTCCCAACAGCTGTCATAGGAGGAAAATCAGTTACAAGAATCTTGAATTGTGGATCTTCCTCCTGGAAAATCAGTTTTTGGAAGCAGAGATGGGTCTATAAAGTTAAGACCAAGTCAGATGGTGAGTTTGAACGATGTAAATCACAAGTTGCATGGACCTGAAAAACGCTTTTCTTCATGGTGAGTTACAAGAAGAGGTTTACATGCAACCTCCTCCTGGTTTGCCCTCATGAACCTAATCAAGTATGTAGGCTTCGACGGGCATTATATGGACTCAAACAAGCACCTCGTGCTTGGTTTGAGAAGTTTAGAAATGCAATTCTCTAGTATGGCTTTACACAAAGCTTCTGTGATTCAGCTATGTTCGTCAGATCGTCAGAAAAAGGAATTGCCATTCTTTTCTTGTATGTTGACGACATGGTTATTACTGGCAGTGACCTACAAGGTATTACTGAACTCAAATCATACCTCAGTGATTGTTTTAAGATGAAAGATCTTGGATCTTTAAGTTACTTTCTTGGCATTGAAGTTGGCATGTCACCCACTGGTTATTTCATATCACAAGTCAAATATGCATCCGAGATTCTACAGCGTGCAGGGCTGTCTGACAATAAGGTAACTGACACACCTCTATAATTGAATGTAAAATATAGTCCTACAGATATGACTTTATTGTCTAATCCAACCTTTGTATCGTCAACTAGTAGGAGTCTAAATTACTTGACCATTACGAGACAGGACATAAGTCATGCGAGTTCACATAGTCGATCGGTTTATATGCTGCTCCAAGGTCTACTCATTATGCAGTTGTTCTCAGAATTCTAAGATATATCAAGGGGTCTCTTCATCAAGGTCTGTGTTTTTCATCCAAGTCTGATCTCACTCTTCAAGCTTACTCAGATTCCGATTGGGCTGGGGATATTACAGACAGAAAATCTATTACAGGCTACTGTGTGTTCTTGGGAGACTCGTTGATTTCATGGAGAAGTAAGAAGAAAAGTGTGGTTTCTCGTTCAAGTCTTTGAAGCGAGTATGGAGCTCTTGCTCACACCACATCCGAACTCATTTGGTTACGGTGGCTTCTTTGTGATATGGGAGTTCTAATTTCTTCTCCTACACCACTGTATTGTGATAACAAGGCTGCTATTCAAATTACACACAATGATGTCTTCCATGAATGTACAAAACATA
This sequence comes from Papaver armeniacum, assembly GCA_023531295.1. Lineage (NCBI taxonomy): Eukaryota > Viridiplantae > Streptophyta > Magnoliopsida > Ranunculales > Papaveraceae > Papaver > Papaver armeniacum. The sequence continues at coordinate 241,928 of JAJJWW010019027.1, forward strand.
TCGAGATAGATTGTCATTTTACTCGTCATCATTTTAAGAAAGGTACATCACTCTTCCGCATGTCAAATCAGAATTTCAAGTGGCTGATCTTTTCACCAAGACTCACTCTGCAGCTCGTCTTTGATTCTTAATTTCCATACTCAAGATGTGTACTCCACCACCTTGAGTCTGGGGGGTGTTAAGATATGGTCAAGATATTATATATCTTGACATTATTGTGTTGTTATTTGGTTGTAACTGCATATATATTCTTGCTGTATATATCCTAGATATTGTTAGGTGTATCTTTTATTTGCCTTATCTAGTTGTGTAAAGTTGTATAAATCAAGCCATTTCCTATCAATGAATACACAGAGAAGTATTCTCACAACTACATTAGAATCTCTATGCTCATGTTTATCATTATAAACGTGTAATTATGTTAAGAATATCTAGGGTAAATTTCGTTTATTACTGGTATGCCATTGTGTCCAGCCCTATAAATAGATGTTCTAATGTTTATCTATAGTACTACTGATGAATATAATATCTCCCTTCTTACTCCCCTCTATTAGTGTCTCCTTCTCTATTTTCTAGTTTCACAAGAATCTTTAAATTATCACTTAGTTTGAATTTTTTGTTAGTAGAACGTCAGAGGATACGTCATATGCACACGTAGAGTAGAACTGTCCTGAATTTACGATCGGGCAGGCTAGTATATTACGATTGACAGGCTAGTATATTTTTGAAGCATATACTAGCCTGCACGATCTGTATATATTGCTAAATTATCACTTAGTTTGAATTTAACTTCAGAGTACGTCATATGCACGCAGAGAGTAAAGTCAAATTAATTTGTGCTATATATACATGTATGTAAACACCATGAACATATCGCACATTACATAAAGTCAGAGAGATAGAAGTGAGATAAATCATGAAGAAGCCTCATGTAGTTTGTATTCCATATGCAGCTCAAGGTCATGTAAATCCCATGATGAAAGTAGCAAAACTTCTTCATCTCAAAGGCTTCCATGTTACTTTCGTAAATACAGATTTCAATCATCAACGTTTACTTAATTCAAGAGGATCCGATTCTCTTGAAGGTTTACAAGATTTTCGTTTCGAATCAATCCCAGATGGTCTTCCACCGCAAGCAGATGTCAACGTCACACAAGATATACCATCTCTATGTATTTCAATGCGAGATACTTGTTATGAACCATTTAGAAACCTTGTCATCAAACTGAATGATTCTGGAGAAGTTCCTCCTGTTAGTTGTATCGTTGCTGATGGAGCTCTGAGTACTTTCACTCTCAAAGTTGCCAAAGAGTTTGGAATCCCTGAAGTAGTCTTTTGGACTACTAGTTTCTGTGGCTTTGCTGGTTATGTCCATTATCATCATCTTGTTCAGAAAGGTCTTGTTCCCCTCAAAGGTAAACACTTGCAATTAATTTATCTCCCTGGAACAGTGTGTATATTTTATCTCGGTCGTTGCACTGATTGTTTATTTGGTTTAAGGCCTATGTCCATGATAAAGTTGGTGTATGCATGTTGCAGATGAGAGTTATCTGACAAATGCTGGATTTCTTGACACACCCATGGATTGGATGACGGGAATTGGAGACGTTATCCGGTTTAGAGACCTTCCTAGTTTCGTCAGAACAACTGATCCAAACGAAATCATGGTCAATTACGTTATAGGAGAAATTGCAAAAGCAAAAGATGCGACAGCCTTGATTTTCAATACTTTCGATGATTTAGAAAAAGATGCTTTAGATGCATTCAGATCTCAGTTGTCACTACCACCAATATACTCAATTGGTCCACTTCAATTACTTGTAAACCAAACTAAGCAAAATGAGCTGCAATCTGTTGGTTCAAATCTATGGAAAGAAGAAGCCGAATGCTTAGAATGGCTTGACACAAGAGAACCCAACTCAGTCGTCTACGTAAATTTCGGAAGTATTACTGTTATCACTCCTCAACAAATGATTGAATTTGCTTGGGGATTGGCTAACAGTAAACATACGTTCTTATGGATTATACGACCGGATTTAGTTATTGGTGATTCCGCAATGTTGCCGGCCGAGTTCTTAGAAGATACTAAAGACAGAAGCATGTACGCGAGTTGGTGTCCACAAGAAGATGTATTGAACCATCCGTCCATAGGTGGATTCTTAACTCATAGTGGTTGGAACTCAACACTGGAAAGTATATGCGGGGGTGTACCTATGATTTGCTGGCCGTTTTTCGCCGAACAACAAACAAATTGTAGGTACTCTTGTGCTCATTGGGGAATTGGAATGGAGATTGATAATAATGTGAAGAGAGATGAAGTTGAGAAGCTTGTAAGGGAATTGATGGACGGAGAAAACGGAAAGGAAATGAAGATTAAATCAATGGAATGGAAAAAGAAAGCTGAAGAGTCAGCTTCACCTGGTGGGTCATCTGATTTAGATTTGGACAACTTGGTTACAGCTCTTCTTTCTGGTGATACTCTTGTTTGATTCCTGTTTGTTTTTATTATTTTGATTAAGGTGAATTGATTGATGCAACAATGTTGTTTATTATGTTTTGATTGAATTTGTGTTTGTTAAATAATTATCTTATAATGATGATTGAGTTTATGCTTTGCCAGTTGATATGTTGATATCCCAGTTCAAAGTAAGAAAATAAAAAAGTCAAACATCAAAGTAAAAAAAGTAAAAGGTCAGTTCGAATGCTAGTTAGCAATTTGGAAAACGGCATATGTACATAACGATGAACGTACGAGTATTATTCGACTTCGCAAAAATCGCCAAAATCAAATATGGTAAGAAATCCGGTCAACAGATCGTGATTCAGCAGTAGTACAAAACGGGATACGTACGTGTACAATTCGTTTTACTAGTTTAAGTTCGATGTGGATAATACGACAAACATTAATCATGGTCGAATGGTAGGTCGAAGTTTCGAATTTCCCCTCTCCCATGATTCGTATAAATCGTGAATTATTTGCCAAGCCCATAAAACACGCATAGTAGGTACGGGAATTGAGTAATTCGGCCGTATTATTCTGGAACGAACTATTCGGAAACATTCGCATACCATTCTAACTATGGTTTGAATCTCCTACTAGAAGCGGGTTTGTTAATAAACAAGTTTCAACTTCTTATCCAAACTTCCTAGTAAAATAAAACAACTTCTAGAAATTGCTTATAAGTCAACATAGAAGTCATTTCAGAAGTCAGAAGCAAAAATGTATTTGGGAAATTAGTACTTGTCAAATGATTTTCTTGTAATAATTGAGTTTATGCATTGCTATAGCAAAATAAAATTCAATCAACGGTTTCATGACCATCCCATTACGGATGACAATGACAAACTAAATGCATAATGCTTATAGGGTGTTTGGGATATCACGTTAAGAAGTTGCTTTTGAACTTTTAAGAAGTTAGTTTTAAACTTTTAAAAATAAAAATGGTAAAAAAACAGTTCAACTACAATAGTAGAGGTACTTTCCTAAGTTAATCCCATAGACCAAAAGTTAACTGTTTTTGGCGGTGACTAAGCAAGGTTTGAAAAACACCCGTTTTTTCGGTAAAAATGACCGTTAAAATGGTCACACCCATATACCGTGGCCGTGAGGGTCTCCGAACCCCGTGTCTTTATAATGCTGATAAATAGGAAATAATGAAAGTTTTTTAGTATCGTTTTTCAGTTTTCATACACGTTATAACCGTTATTCTAAAATTAGTTTGAATGTTTTTTTCTTCTATATAACATTTTAACATGCGTTTTTTAGAACTGTTTTCCCGTTATCACGCACGTTATAATCGTGTAAATAACTTTCTTACCATTTTTTTAAAGTTTTTTTCTTTCTCTGGATCGAAAGCTTAAAACTTCGAAATAAAATTTTTTTAAATGATACAAGGAAAGTAACTACAGGATTAAAAACTTCAAATTTAAAAAACATAGGATTGTTAAACTAGTATTCATCATTTAAAAAGCTACGCGAACCAACTACGACCACCACCTTTTTTTGATTTATTCATGTATACTTCATTTTCTCGGCGGCTCCTTTCCACATTATAGTCATCGTCGTGGGGATATTGGCTGTCTTCGTTTGGATAAGTATCATCATCATAATAACCTTCATTATCGTCATCATAACCTCCTTCATTTTCATCATCATTGTTACCTACTTCATTATTGTTATCAATATTAGAATTATATCCTTCGTTCATATGTTGAACACCATGGTCAGAGCGATCGAAAGTGTAACGAGAATCATATGTTGGATTCGCATTCTCATAACCTTGTGTATTGTCTCTAAATGAAAGATTACCAAAGTCACTCACTGGTAACCTTTCGTATGGGATTTGAACTTCAGGATCATGCCAGTTGTATGGTAGAGGGACATGCTCTGGATTATTAACGACTTCCTCTTCCAACATATTTACACTACAAAAACAGGTCCTATTAGTGAGGGTTTTTTTCTTAGGGGCGTCACAAATAGTCACTATTTGTGACGGTGTTTTGACCAACCGTGGGAAATACTAGGATTAGTCAAAGAAGCAGTTTTGTTTGGTTGGTTTCGGGCTTCCGACAGCGTAAATGATTTTACTAAAACTTTTGAAAGATTTTTTTTTTTTTTTAATTCTTCTTTTCTCGGCCTTATCTGCTGAAAGCCTCAAACGAGATCTGGTTTTATTTCACTTATCTTTTCCCATTTTTTCTCTCTTTGAAAAACAAGAGGTTTGCTCTCGCCTCTTCTCCGTGACAATCTCGTTCAATTCGTCTCTTCTGTGTTCATCTTGTTCATAGAAAATCAATACTTGATGTGTTCAGGGAGAGAGTTGTTGATGGAGCCATAGTTGATTGAACACAGAACTGTGTTGAGCGAGAGAGTTCTATGATAAGATTAAGGTTTCAATGAGAATCTATGATGGAGATAAAGATCATGAGTCTGAGATTTAGAGAAATAAAATCAAATCAAGGATAGTTGATGGTCATGGTGTCGATCCATGTGTTGATTCAAACTCAACAGAAAGGTAAGCTGAATTTAGGGTTTCTTTAATTAACACTGTTCTTGTGTGAAATTTATTTATAGATTGATCGATTAGTGATGGGTTTTCTTTTAATTGAAGTTTGGATGATGTATAGGGTTTAATTTCAGTTTCTATAATGAATCAATTGGGAATTAGGGTTCATCCCAAATTAGGTTTTTGGTTATAAACTTAGACCAGTGTTCTTGAGTTTGAATGATAGATAAAGAGAGTGAGATAGGTGGTTCGAAGAAGATTTGAGTTGTAGCAGCTCATAGTTGATGAAGAAAGATGAGTATAACTGAGCTAGTGGGAATTTAGGTTTAATTTGGTGAAGGGGTTGAATTACAGGGGACTATTGGTGGAGTATGAGGAGTTGAAGATGATGTGGTGGGTATGTAGTGAAGCTGTAATTGTAGCTAGGGATTCCTGCTTTCAGTACCACTAAACCTTCTTTTCAGATTTACATCTTTATTAGTCTTTTTACAGGTATGTGATGAATTTACTGTAAATTGTAACAGAGATGAAGATTCCAAAACTCATGCATATAGATGCTGAATCCAGAAGGACTATTGACGGGATGGAAAGCGGTATAACGATCTCACTTAGAGATTTAATTGGAATTACGATTATCTAAAGGTTGATTGTTTTCTTCTTCTAGTTTTTCGGTGTTTATGATGTATTGAGAAAAAATACCTAAGAACATACATTACTGCATATCCGAAGCTATTGACGGACCTATAATAGAAGAATATGCGTATGTTAAATCTCACTTCTTCTTCCATTTGCTAGATTTAGTCATTGATGATGAGCTGGAGTTGGATTTGATTTTGAGTACTCTTAGTCTTACAGTAGCTTTGAATTCTGGAAGGAAATTGATAAGAATTTTATACTAATACATGAATGGATTGTGTTGTGCAGTTTCATTTTGTTATTCGAATTCCAACAGCGAAGAACAAGAAACAAGGAGCAACGTTCAGATCTAATGGCAATGCAGACATTACACCAAATAAAACGAGGTATAATAGTAAGCTTTTGTGTTTGTTAGGTTTTGTTTTGTTTTTTGCACTATATGGTTTTAAATCAATGGTTGAAAACCCCTATCAAAATGGAAATAGGAAACGTTAACAACAAACATATCGTCCTAGCTCTCGAGGTAAATTGGTAGCATTGAACTATGAATGAGTGAAACATGTGGTTTACATTCTTTTCATCCATCAAGTTCAATTTGAGTTATCAAGTTTGGAACTGTGTAGGTCAAAAGTATCCCTGGTACCATATCAAGATGAAAACAATGACATGGAAGATGATGAAGCGATCGGCTTGGGTGTTGATTCGGTGCCAACAACCGATCCTCCAAATCCAGGATAACGAGGTACACTTATCCGTAACTAATTTGTCATATTCTGACTTCTCTTTGTCATTCGAATTGTAGGGAAAACATGGATGAAACTCGTGAATATAATTTAATAAACACTGAAATGTCCTATCAGATGAGCCATTCCATGGAAGATGATGGATACATTGTATCTACCATTTAGCCTTTTCTCATCCTTGTCCTCTTCCAATTCATTTTCTCCACTTCAAAACCTTATACTTGTTATGGCGGATAAAACCAGCTCACGTGAAACAAATGGCATGGCTGATCGTGAAGGTTGGTTTAATGTTTTGAATGACAAACAAGAAAAGCCTAATATGGTTATAGTAGCTTAACTTAATGAAAATTCACCTTGACTTAACGTTTTGAATCTTTTACAGATGATATACAGGATAGGATTGCAGAGCTGGAGGCACTATTGAGGTAACTGAGTTGCTTCATTAAGTTATTTCCTCAACTTGAATTTATATAATCTTGTCCAGAACTTGAATTTACGAAATTGAAGTATGGACAGAATGATTTATTTTCAAATTTGGGGTTTAAGATTTTAAAATTTTGTTGAGTTGGAAAACTAGGGATGCATTGATCATTGATAAAGTGAATATGTGTATGTGTATAACTTGTAAATTGGAATACATTGATAATGAGGTGATTAGTTGATTGGAAATTGAATATACAGCACGAATAATATAGGCATTACATTATCGTATTGTGGTTGTCGTAGGAATATGTCCACCTATATGTATAATTGCACAGACTGTTGATCATTGATACTTTGTTTTGCTACATTATTAGTAATGAATCAGACTAGTCTACAGTTTACAGTACTGTGTTCGCTTTGTATTTCTTTTTTAGTGAGATATTGAGGTGGAAAATTGTTTGTATGTAATCTTGAACTGAGATATAGGTTACCTCAAGTGGTGCCTGCCTCTTACAGTTCTCATGTTGTGTCCTTGAACCTGACATGAAATTTTCTGCGATGATAATGCTTGAAATGGTTTGTATGTTCGGGGTGATACGCGGAGATCGAGGCGAGTCCATGAATGGAAGATGTTGGTGTATGGATGGGTGGTGATATAGGTGCTTGTTTTTTTTTGAATATAAGGGAATGGGATGATTCTTTTTTTGTTTTCATGCCATATGGGTGGGTGATTTTTTTAATATAAGGGAATGGGATGATATTTTTTTTTTGTTTTCATGCCATCAGTTACGTTCGTTGTTCGCAGCTTGTCCCAAACGTTACAAGGCGTACTTCTGATGTTTTTAGATCAGTAAAATATGCTTTTTACTTGCATATATATAAGTTTCAAAGCTTTGTAAAACTTCATTATATATGAATATAAGTTCGATGGAGAACTTTCTAAAACTTTGTTATACATGAATGTAAATTTCTATCTAAGATTTATGTTTTCAGAATTCTGACTCTAAAATCCAACTCCGGTGACCGGTTAACGGACGGCGGCAGGAAATATTTGTGAGGGTTTGTAAACCGTCACAAATACGAAAACCGAAATTGGGAGCCGTTGCCGGAAACATTTTAGCCGGCGGTGGCATATAATTGGTGAGGGCCAAATAACCGTCACAGAGATAGAGAACCTATTAGTGAGGTTGACCAACCGTCACAAAAAGAGAAAAACCGTCACAAATGTTATTTGTGACGCCACTAGTCATGACGGTTGGTCGTCCGTCACAAATGTTTATTTGTGACGGTTTATTTACTTTTGTGATGGTTTTTTCCTATTTGTGACGGATTACGGACCCTCACTAATGGGACCTGTTTTTGTAGTGTTAACCATTGTTCTTCTTGAGGTAAAACCGGTGTTTCATCTTCCCCTGCTATCCAGTCAAGCATATTGTCATCCCTTAGTAGACTATGAACGTCGTGAACATCAATGTTATGTCGCATTGCTTTACCTTTAATTCTTTGTTGTTCCAACTTCAAATTGTACTAGACATACACCAGATCGTTTATTCTCGTTAAGTAAACGATTACGTAGTTTGGTGTTGATTCTTTCAAACACACTCCAATTCCTCTCTGATCCAGACGATATATTTGTTTGACTTAATATCTTTACTGCAATCTTACGAAGGGATGGATACTCGGCACCATAAGATAACCACCAACTTACGGGATCACCATGTTGGCCGCAATACGTCTTTGATGGTGATGCAAATTGACTTGCATCATTCGCATTCTTCCCGCTTACAAAGAAAAGTACAATTGTTACTAGAAATTAAAATTACTTAATTAAACATATTTGGAGATAGTATTAGTAATTTTGTACCTCTAGCATGCATTTTGCTTGTTCTTGCGGGCCACTAACCATTTTTAATATAACTTCAGTAAGACAAATTTGGGGCTCAGAAATTTCATTATTGATGAGATTAGTTGCTGGGTTAAAGATGTAATAAGGATTGAGAAAATACACTGCACCATGAAGAGGAGAACTCAACTGACTTTTCCATCGTTTCTTTATTACACCAACGATAGAAGCATTTCGATTTGATCCCAAACCCATTTGTATAGTTTCCACACATGTAGCAAGTGCATGGAACAAATAACCCATGGTGGGTTTGTCTGAGTCCAAGAAACGAATCATTTTCAATGAAGGACCAACCATTATGCATGCATTTTGAAACGTCGTCCAGAACATCTCATTTGAAATAATATTCTTCACTTGTCTAGCTTGTTTAGTTTTTGACTCTACCCTAATTCACCATGCAATGCCTACTTTACTGAGTTTTTTAAGCATTTAATGATTCACTTTTAGAAAATAGTACCCTATAGACTTGTTAAACCCTGCCGACTTCTTGGTATTTGATGGAAATTCTACAATCTAATAAAGGGACAAGTCTACCTAGCTCGGCTATGCACTCTCTTAAATTGGATTGGTGATTGTTTCTTTCGTCACATTTCTTATGCATGTATTGCATAATTGTTGCCGACAAAATTTTAGTGGCTATAATTGACCGTCACGAATTTTATCAAACTTTCGTAAATAAATTATATAGTGAAAAGCATTTTAAAACACCTATGTAAGGAATATAAACATGACTATCGAATTATACATATTTCTTATACTAACAATAATCAATTAAAATGGTAGCATTAGAAATATCCCATTTCTTAATGATACAGGTCATCTATTAGTGGGACAAAATTTAAAAATTAATAGGTCATCTATTTAGGAATGGATGGAGTATTAAAAAAAAAAAAACCTAGTAACAACGTTTTTAGACCCGTTAAAACGTTTTCACGCATGTTATAACCGTTACATAGGAATTTCAGATCGTAATTTTTTTTAATTTTCTATTTATCCGTTACAACGCACGTTATTTAAAACAAAACGTAAAAAACACGCTTTTTTACTATTTAACGTGTTTTTAGCCCAAAACGTATTCACACCTGTCAAAACGCATTATAACGGTCACACCTAGTGTACGTGACCTGAGCCGTGACCCGTTTTCAAACCTTGTGACTAAGTACAATCGGATTGAAGTTTAAAGAGTAAAACCACGGAATTTGCGGAATGGAAAATGAAACCTGAATAGTCAACTTCAATAGGTGGGTGATCTAAATGGATTGGATCAACAACTTTATTAATTTTTGAATCACAATCCCCAATGTTTGGACATGATGATAATATAATTTACAGTTTTCTAGGATATAAAAGTTAACAAAATCAAGTTGCATTCTGCTTTCAAAGATTTGTGGAATCGTACAACAGGTTCTACGCTCATGCTTTTTGGAAAGTATAAGTTAGATGAATTGGGACACTTGGATTTCAGTTTTTTTTTTTTTTCACCGAAAAAGAGGCAAGACACAAATATATTGATCGTGATTCTCCGATTCGAGATCGGAATCGATTACATGACTGATTCGAGAATTTTCAAATTACAAAATTTTTAAACAGATAACAGGGACATTCAACAGACTTAGCATCATAGCTATATGACATAATCTGAAAAAGAACCCTAACCATGCCACTCTGATTCCAAAGTAACAATATAAGTTCAAATGGCCTGGTTTGGATCAAAAGAAACTTATCCTAACCACATAAAAAATCTACTAACAGTGAAATTGTTAGGATCAAAAGATGTAACCACTTCTCAGGGGGTTTTCAAAAATCATAGTGAAGATGACATAGGGTTTTCAGGATCCACATATCCAACCATTCGTCAATGATTTTTTCGAAGCAACAGTAACATAGTAAACAGAGATAACTTGATTTGCGAGAATGAGGTGCTGAATAACCTAGATAGGTTATCCTGAAATGGAATCGGGCTGGCTCGGTCTAGGTCTTCGAAATTATTCTTATGGAACTTGTTGATGCTGGTGTCTTGGTGTCATAGTAATTGTTCTTGTTTGTGTCTTAAAAGGTCTTGTTGTTGAAAGAATCTAAATCGGAACCGGAGACTTGAGATCATTTACTGTTGCTGTTGGAGATGCTTGTGGGTAGTCTTTGGTATTGTTGCCGACCGAAGATTGGCTAATGATGGTATCATTTCTAATGAATAGTATAAACCCGTTTCTATGGATTGAAAAGTTAACAAGGATTTACAAGAAAAATCAGCAGGAACTTCACCAAGACCTTGAAAAACTCTCAACACAATAGCAAGTATTGAGAGCACAACAAGCTGGGGAAAAAAAATACCAAACAACATACAGACAAGAACCCTAAAAAAGTTCTAAAATTTGAAATCAAAATCTTAAACTTAAAAGAGTTGAAGACTAAAAACTATTACTCAATACCGAAAGAGAGAGTTAATATACTAAAAACTAACTTAGAAATCCAATAGGGAATTGATGAAAATCAATCCCAAACAAAAAACGTAGATAGAAGATCATGAAACAACAGAAAAACGAAATTAAAAGTACGAGATAATGAAAGAAAAGATGATACAGAAATGATTCAACATTTGGTTTACGGAAATGATAGATACACCAAAAAATAAAAAGGACCGACGTTTCACCGTGTGAGAGGGTAGTGGGCTCATATATGCCCATACCAAATTTCAATGCTAAGAATGCCAACTTAAGACCGTGCGATTCCCTTCGGGACACAACAAAGTGTAAAACTTCGGAGTGTCTAGCAAGGCTGTTTGGTTTAACATGGATTGTCAGTTATGTCATCTAATATTGAGTCTAAATTATTTACTCTAAATTTGTTAATATCACTTTGTCTAATCTGATTTGGATAAGCAATTACAAAACTGAAACAGTTGAGACAAAACTTGTTTGTTCCCGATGAGGCTTCCTTCCATTTCTTTGATGTCCAAATCAGAGTGTCTTGTGTGGAACAATACAATCTCGAAAGAAGCTCCAACTCACGATCATATATAAATAAATTCGAGATTACTCCCACCATAGACCGTAAAAATTTACAATATTTGGTGCATAAATTTTATAACCAACTTTATCATGTGTCCCCGCTATTACTGTGGAGAGGAAATTATTTCATTTGTTATTGTTAAAATAATATGTATTGTGCAATTTTTCAAATAAAATGACCTTAAGACAAAACTGTGACATTTTGGGGACACTCAAATTGAATGAACCGGTCATAGATTGTTACATACATCTTGTTTTGGTGCAGTAGTACCTGGATTAAGTTAGAATTAATAAGGCATATTATAATACCTTTTTGAACTCGGATCAAAATCTATAATCGATATATTCCCATTCTCAAACCTTTGCCCTACCTTATCCACTGCACTCTTTATTCATCGTTCCCAATTATTGAAAAATCTTTACTGTTATAAAGCAAAGAGGTCTTTTAAGGCCTTTTTACTGTAGTGACCATGCACACAAAAAATAAATGAAAATAATTTGAGGGTAAGTATGTCAAACTCTATCTGTAGGGACGAATAGCACGTTTTAACTCAGCTAGAAATTTCGAGAACCGAGAACATATTTTTTTTATTTTTTATTTTTTTTGGTAAATGAACTGAGAACAGATTCAAAATTCAAATTTGAACCCCTTTCTCTCTCAAAGTCAATAACTGGGTCTCTTTTGATCTTTCTCCAGTTCTACATAATTCTCCACATTAAAGTTTCAAATCTCTATTACATTCTAAAATCTGCTCATTGTCTTTAGGATTAGAATTTTTATGTGTGCTCCGAGTTTTAATTTGTGTTTAAGAACTCTTTACTTAATAATTTCGTGTTGTTATATGCTAATGATTTATATTTTTTGCTTTGATTCTGTAGGTGAGGAGAAATTAATTCAAAGATTGGGAGTTACCTATTTCATCTGATTTCATTTAGGGTGTTAGTGAATTGATTTCAAACATGTAATTTTTTTTCCTTTATACTTTTCGAGATTTAGGCTCTATTTTCTTTTGCTATTGTATTTTTGAAGCTTATAAAGATAAGATTTTGGATTCTTAGGTATCTTTTGATTTATTTATTTTTTATGTTTCACTGATGTTTAGGTTTTCTATTTGGATTGGAGTGCAAAGTGAAAACCATGTTTGATCTTTGACAATGCAAGTGAAAAATAGGTTAATTCCAACACTTGGTTCTCTTTGATTTTCAAGTTTACTTTTTTTGTGATTTTTTTTTTCGCATGTTTTCTTACTGTAGGTGGAAGATTGAGTTTTTCAGATTCTTTTTGCTTTTCTAGGGTTTGGTTAAATTGACCTTTTTCTCTCACCTCTCCGGCGATTGAAAACTCAAAATACTAAAACTTTTTTTCTGCTCAGATCTTGCTCCTTGGGAGCGGATCTGAGCAGAATATCACTCTTCTAATCTTCTCCTTGTACAAGTCTTCTTCTACATCTCCGAATCTGTTAAAGCTTAAGTTTTTTTCGTTTTTATTTTTAGATCTGTTAAGTTTTGTTTTGTTTTCTAGGGTTTGTTTTGAATCTTTTGATTTGCTTCAATTAGATAAATCAGTGGGGTTTGCTTTACTTGTGCTCATGATTATGGTTTGGGTTTCTGCACTTTATACCGGAACAGAACCTACAGCAACACAAAGAACACCATTAGTTATAGCAACAACATCACAAAGAGCAACATCAAGAGCATCAACAACAAGTTCCACAGAGACTCCAGCAGAAAAAATGATATCTAAGACACCAGCTACAAGCAGTTTCAGAAGACCGATTTCTACGAAGACCCAGACTGATTCTGACCGATTGCACCTTATGAAAACCGTTTTAGGTTACCTAGTTCAAGGTTTGAAAAACGGGTCACGGCTCAGGTCACGGACACTAGGTGTGACCGTTATAATGCGTTTTCTCAGGTGTGAGCACGTTATGGGCCAAAAACGCGTTATATAGTCAAAAAACGTGTGTTTTGGACGTTTTTTGAAAATAACGGGCGTTGTAACGGTTACATAGGAAATAAAATAAATTATTGATCTGAATTTCCTATGTAACGGTTATAACGTGCGTGAAAACGTTTTAACGAGACTAAAAAACGTTGTTACAAGGTATTTTAATTTTTAATACTCCCACGTCCCTAAATAGATAACCTATTAATTATTAAATTTTGTCTAACTAATAGATGACCTATATCATTAAGAAATTCTAATACTACCATTTTATTTGATTATTGTTAGTATAAGAAATATATATAATTCGATAGTCATGTTTATATTCTTTACATAGGTGTTTTAAAATGCTTTTCACTATACAATTTACGAAAGTTTGAAAAAATTCGTGTCGGTAAAGCTTTTCACTATACAATTTACGAAAGTTTGATAAAGTTTGATAAAATTCGTGTCCAAATCATGTACCCATTTTAGTCTTTAAAATTCGTGAATCCAACATATGATTCTCGTTACACTTCCGATCGCTCTGACCATGGTGTTCAATATATGAACAAAGGATATAATTCTAATATTGATAATAATAATGAAGTAGGTAACAATAATGATGATACTAAAGGAGGTTATGATAACGATAATGATGTTTATTATGATGATGATACTTATGAAAACGAAGATAGCCAGTACCCGACAACAATGACTATGATGTGGAAAGGAACCGTCGAGAAAATAGAGAATACTTGAAAAAAAGGTAGTGGTCGTAGTTGGTTCGCGTAGCTTTTTAAATGATGAATACTAGTTTAACAATCCTATGTTTTTTAAATTTGTAGTTTTAATCCTATAGTTAGTTTCCTTGTATCATTTAAAAATATTTAATTCGAAGTTTTCAGCTTTCAATCCAGAGAAGAAAAACAATCAAAAGAAATGGTAAGAAAGTTATTTACACGGTTATAACGTGCGTGATAACGGGAAAACAGTTCTAAAAACGCACGTTAAAATGTTATTTAGAAGAAAAAAACATTCAAACTAATTTTAGAAAAACGGTTACAACGTGTATGAAAACTGAAAAACGGTACTATAAAACTGCCGTTTTTTCCTATTTATCGGCCTAATAAAGGCACGGGGTTCGGGGACCCTCACGACCACGGTATATGGGCGTGACCGTTTTAACGGTCGTTTTTTCGGTAAAAACGGACGTTTTAAAAACCTTGCCCTAGTTACTTGTGTTACTGTACTTTTGGGAAAATCCTTGATAAATGGTTGGATCTTTGGATCCTTTTATACCCATGTCATTTGATTTACCGTGGATTGAAAAAAACTCTTGAGAAATGGTTTAACCTATGGGTTCTAACATTTCTACTGATTGTAGATTTGTTTTGTGGTTTGGATTTGTTACAGTTCATCCAAACCAGGCCATTTAAACCTGTCCTGCTGCTCGGGAATCAATATGGAATCGGTCTTTCGTAACTATGTGGTTAAGTATCTTGAATATGTAAGTCTCCTATATGGAAATTCTATGATTGTTGAAAACTCTCTAGTTAGTATCGTAATCGTTGTAACCTTTCCCGATCTTGAATCGGAAGATGCTTATTAATGTAATTGAGGCTTGCCTCTTTTCCGAAAAAAAAAAGAAAGTTAAATTCGTGATTTGGGTTATTGAAATTCTTTGTAAAGAAAAACTTCTAACCGCTATTTAAATTGTTTGTTGTAGTCTATAGACCCACAAAAAGGTGTAGTTGTGCTAGAAAGATATGGGAGATGGGGTAGGGGACTACTCAGAGAAATGATATGGTTAGATTACCAGATGAAATGGCCATGTCATGCGAAGTCTATAAAAAAATTGTTTATCACTATTTATCTAAATTGTTATGTGAATGCCTTTGATAAGAGCTACATAGTGAAAAGAGCTATAATGCAATCAAGAAGGTATTTTATTCCCATTTGATTGATATTAAAGTTGGTCTAATCTATTAGTAAATTTAATTATCACACTACCCTAACGATATTTCATAACCTGGAAAAGTTGCAGGTTTGAGTCGTCATTGGTAGTGTCAATAAAGTGACGACATTAGAGAGTCGTTGGGGTATACACTCCCGACTATGACGACCCTTACACCGAGTTGTTCCATAGTTTGGATGATTCGACCACTTGGAGCAACAAACAGACAAATCGAATGGTATAAGATGTTTACCTGATTGTTTTGAGCTTCGGGTTCCTCATTTTAAGGGTTGGTTCCTTCATTTTGAGCAATGGGATCTTCATTTGCACCATTATTCATAGCTTCCTCTACTAACATGTCTTCATCATACATCCAATCCAAATGGGAATGCAAGATAATCTTACCATCAACACAACCATATTTGTTATTTGAAGCTTCACCAGCATCATTTCCTCCACTAGAATCACTCATTTCAAATAACCCTAACTTTTCTCCCAAAAACTCAACTTCTCCTTCTCCACAACACAAAAACACAATTTTTCTTTTATCAAAAATTTATCCTTAAATCTGATTTTAATCTAACTAAACTAATTAACAACTTAATTAACACTAATAATTTAGGGGTAATTTAGGCATTTAAAAAAAGGATAAGAAATAACCACCAATTGCTATTTCAAAACCCTTTTTATCCTGTAGTGTGAGGCCCCTAATTGTTTTTGGGGCCCAATTAAACGAGGCATAAAAACTCTAGCTCCGACACTCTAGAACACCCAAATTACAAATTAACACTTTAAATTTGATTTTTAAGTATAATAATTGATGGATGATGAATGATATAGTAACGAAAAACTGATATAATTAAGATGGGTAGCTGAAAAAAAAAATGAAGATATTAACTCAAATCAGCTGGCACAAGTTCTGAAAGATGTATAAAACAGTTGAGGATTTAACTCTCTATTTAACATCCCGGATAGTGACTGTAGTACTATATGGTGTGTAGGGCATAATAATAAAGATCCGTTGCTGCCTGTAGCTGTAAAAAAATAATGCATACACAGTGATAGATCTTCTGATGTGTGACCACAATTAAATGGATTTGCTTCCGGAAAGAAAAATGTTTTACTGAACAACTAAATTGTACTCGAAATTCTTTTGGATGGAGAAAGAGGATAAAACAAACTGCAGAGCAGGAGAGGATGCAAAGTATTAGAAGCACAGCAAACGAGAAGAATAGGCTTGCAAGTTGCAACAGGAAGAAACAAATGAAATGAATGAGCCAGAAGTCTGAGATGAAATGTACGTACACAATACAATCCGACAGAGAGTAATCACTGATTATTCTTTCTAGTCCTACTTAAAATTCTTGATACAGAAGTAACAGAACAAACCATTACCGAAGTCGAACAAAAAAAAAAAAAAAATACTACTTTTGCTTCTAGCTAGACTTCTGCTTTTGGATGCCAGACATGTATTTAAATGTTTTGAGTACCCGACTCCCGTCTTAAACCTACAGTTCCCAATCCGAACTCTCAAAGTGATGCAAGGAAATATAAATCAATAGTCTGATTCATAAATCGATAAAATAGTTCTAGATGAACCAAGGAACTAATTATATCATCCGTTTTGCTTTAAGTCACTTGCACATCGCCTGAGGTGATCGATCTACTTTGAAAAATATCATTACTTGCAATTTTTTTAAAATGTAATCATTGTGTCGGCAAACAGCTAGTCGAGGTTGGCTTGTTACGGGTTCACGGGTTACGGGTTAACACGAGCCCAAGCTTGCGGGCCGATATTCTTCACGAGTGGTCATTTTTCCAACCCGCGCCCGTAACGGGTAAAGCTTGCGGGCTCACGGGTTAGTTGGTTTCTGTTGAGTCAACTGCGTAAATCGATTTGGTGAGTTTCCTCGTTTGGCTATTTAGGCCACATTCAGGCCATCTAAAGCTCCTTCCCTGCAACCTAACATTCATCTAATTCATTTGATATTTTGGATTAAATTCAATGCAATCAACAAATTCAACAGTCACAACGAAACCTTAAAATTAAAATTTAAAAACTCAAAATTGCAAAACTAAACAATAATTTGACAATAATTTTGCATCTAAAGGAACACAGTACACTAGTTATTAGTAGTTTAGTACTTCATCAGTTGATGAGATCTTCAACAAAGAAAAAAAAAAACTCTGAGACCGTAGTAATATCATTGTTTGTAATTTGTATCACCAAGTCCGACAATAAAGATTTAATAACCACTTCCTGCACAAAATGTATATTATGGTTAATCAAAAAAGTGATAACTGTCCAAAAACCATCTCCCAATCTCTTTTCTATACAAAATTTGGAGACACTGATAAGTGATAACCATACATCCAAAAAACATTTTCATTTTCCATGTCTATCTTTGAGTTGCTCCAACTATTCAATATGAATCTGTAATTTCAAGCAAAAACAAACCAAACAAAGGAAAGATTCAAGTCAAAAACATGGAATTTGCATAATTACACTGCTTTATATTGAAGAAGTACGGATACTAATTAGACGCATAAGAACTTACTCCCTCCCCTGCCCCATCCTCCACTGCCCCAAGTTCAAATCATAATACATCTTTTTCAATAATCCCATTGTCCTCATCCAAATCTTCTTTTACTACATGGCTAAAAATAATCAATGTTATATACTACTTATATATATATATATGAGATTCAGGCATTCAACTCAATGAAGTATTACTTATTTACGTGGCACCACTTAAGCAATTACCAACTCCACGGTCCCTATCACGAGTTGTTATCAATGCCTCAGCATTTTCAGGTAATAAGGAACTGCGAAATCGATCAATTATCCTTCCTCCAATGCTAAATGCAGATTGCGAAGAGACGGTTTTTCGAAATTGGAATTGACAAAATATCCCCCGCCATTCTCGAAAGTACTGGAAATTGTTGTTCCTGGCCTTTCCAATACTTTAGGATGTCGAATGGTACATTTAAAGAACCTCTGTATGACTCGCTAAGATATTCATCTAACTCTGACAAATCAAATAGTACATCACCACCACTTTCATGTGTTACAACATATTCCTGCATGAAACAAGCTAAAAGTAAGTAAATATATGATGCAACACGGTACTGAATGAATATATGAGTCTTAAAAGTCTTAGTAACAAATACATCAAATTAATGCAGTCAATAGTAGTAGCAAAAAACTAACACCACCACATACTACATCCACAGTACCCTTAAATGACAAACAAAACAACAGATAAATTTGTTAAGATATAATCATAAATGGCTACACAGACATCAGACATGTCATTTATATAAGGGAAACCGAATTCAAATAGATTGCTTTTTCATGCTTGGGGTTTGGAGAACATGCACTAGTATTCTACTACAAGGATTTTAAGATGAAAAACAATAATTCAAAAGACTAAAATCTTCGCAATATAACTGGACATCACTAACATGAATTAGATTTAAGTAAGCTTTAAAATTACCTGCATAAGCTCACTTCCTTCATGGGCAGCAAAATTTCCACCAGTTTGAAAACCCAAATTTTGAGTTCCACTGTCGGAAGCTCTTGACAAGGTATAATACTCATTATAAAGTGCTATCATATTACTACGCATGCGATTAACTTGGAGTTCTAATTGTCTCACATCAAGATACAACTTGGAGTAAGTAAGTTTTACAAAATTCATTTTCAATCTAGGATCTTACACAACTGCCATAGTCAATATAGGACTCAACTCCTTCCAATAACTATCATATTTTTCTTGCATCTCTTTTACCATGTTCTTAATGTATTCAATGTCATTTCTGCTTTCTTTCTATAATAAGACCCGAAGTTGACAAATTCTTTCAAAATATAGATTGGAAGTAGGATACTTACTACCAGAAAATAAATTTGTGAGATCATAAAACGTCTTGAGAAACTTTGTGACTACTTCAATTTGTTCTTGTTCGTCATCAATTGGACAATCTTAATAGTCTGGATCCACCAACTTCAAATGAGAGAAAACATTTTTTATACAGGATACAATTATCTAACATAAAAATAAGTTGAATTCCACCTGTATAAAACAAACATTCAATGACTATATAATTAACAATAATACAATTCTCTAAGTGTATACCAAAAGAAAAGTGGAACCCCACCTTGTCTTTACATCTTGGCAAATACCCCTTTTTCTTCTAGACATTCCTAAAGTATCAAAAATATCCAAGAACTTTTGATTTCTTACTTGGGACTTTTTAAGGGACTTCACTGACGCTCTTATCTTAAGGACGGCTGGATAAATCTTCTTAAGTCCTTCTTTTACAATAAGAGCTAAGATGTGAGCACAACAACACACGTGAAAGAATTTTCCCTCGTTCAACAGGATCTTATTTGCAACAAGTCTACTCTTCACAATTCCAGCACAAGCTCCGTTATTTGCAGCATTATACAAGGTGATGTTGGATACCTTGTCTTCCCAATCTTCTATCATTGCAAATAGCTTAGCAGAAAGGTTTTCACTGTTTCAGGTAGTGGAAAGGGAAAAAGTTAACATGAATTTATATGGAAGATATAGAATAAAAAATCTCAAGACTCAAGTAAGTGCTTCACCTGTATGAGGTGGTGGAAGGGGACATAAATTCAGAAGCTTCTTTTGTATCTCCCAATTTTGATCAAGATAGTGCACAATTAAGCTTATATATCCAGTAGTCGTTACTGAAGTCCACATGTCTGATGTTAGACACATCCTACCTGTAAGGATAAGTCATACACATCAGCACATCATATTAATCAATTACTCATACATAAAAGTATAAAACAAAACATATGGGTGATGGGCCACTAGGATTTGAAATTTTGAATCATACCTGGAGCAAGTTTCAATCTGTTTCGAATAACTTCTTTTTGTGCTTTATGTTTTTTTGAAAATATATGCTTTCCCAGTATTCCTTGATATTGGTTTAGCATCCTCATTTAAATAAGCACATATATCACTAAATTGTTTCCACTCCACCAAATCTAATGGGAGATTTCTTGAAATGATTAATGCTGAAATAAGATCCCGAAATGTCATCCGATCAATTTTACGTACGTGGGAAGACAGCTGGCCATTCTTTACATATAAAATTATTTGCCCTATGTCCTGAAACAGACATTTAGGGAACTTATGCGTTTTCATATATGAGGTTCCACCTTTTTGGCTTTCATATTTATATCTTGTATTACAAGCCTTGCACACTCCCTTCTTTGTTCCATCAGGATTTTTAACGAGATTAAAATATTCCCAAACATCAGATCTAAGTCTACTCTTCTTTTCACATGAAACTAGTGCAGTTGCACAATCAACAATTGCAAAGTCATCCGCTGAATCTGGCATCTCAACATATCACCCTCATCGTCTCTACTCATAACATCATTATAATGGTCTTGTTCTTGTACACTTGACATCCTGGATGGAGCCACAAAGAATAGGTCAAAGAGTTATTTAGAATTCAGAAACATGAAAAATACATAAACAAAAAGTATAAGCAAAACATCTCATTTGCAAGTAACAAGATTCATCATACATGTAAAGAAATTCCAAAAAAAACTATATTACAAGATGTTTTTTTTTGGAATTTCTAGCGAATCGATTTGCATAGTTGACTCAATAAAAACACCTGCTAAACCATGAGCCCGCAAGCTTTACCCGTTAAGGGCGCAGGTTGGAGAAATGACCACCCGTGAAGAATATCGGCCCGCAATCTTGGGCCCGTTTTAACCTGTAACTCGTGAACCCGTAATAAGCCATCCCCGGCCCACCAGTTTTCCAGCTCTAGTTGAGGATTTAACTCTCTATTTAACATCCCGGATAGTGACTGTGGTACTATATGTGAGTAGGGCATAATAATAAAGACCCGTTCCTTCCCGTAGCTATCAAAAATAACGCATACACAATTATGGTTCAAACTTGAAAGGTATACAAGAACCAATGATTTTGGTTTACCTGAAAGACACTCCTACAAGAATGTGGGGAAGAATGTGTTAAGATAGCAGCAATTGTTCTCCCCTTGATCACCACAATCACACATAAAATGGAGAAGAATATTCATGCGGTTTGCATCCCCTTCCCACTTCAAAGTCACATAACTTCCATGATGAAGCTAGCAAAAATCCTTCATTTCAGAGGTGTTCATACAACCTTTGTCAACACATAATTCAATCGTCAACGTTTACTCAATACAAGAGGACCAAATTCATTGAAAGGCTTACCAGATTTCCGTTTCGAAACAATTCCTGACGGTCTTCCACCACCAACCAATCCAAATGCTACCCAAGATGTCTCGTCTCTCTGCGTCTCTGTAGCGCCCCCTAAGCTAGAAGCTGACTAATCCAAGAGATTAACTAAATAAAGAGGCACTAGAAATCCAAAGCATTTACTTAAACATTCAAATAAGAAATCTTCTACAAAACTAAACCCAAAAACTAGCCCCGCTCTAAAATATATATATATACAAGAACTTCTCTCAAATGGTACATATACAATAGTCATTTAGATTACAAATATAATATACAACAAAATAAACATAGTATAAGTTAACCAACTACGGACTCGACTCCTCGAAGCTTTCGTTGCGCAACTATAATCTGTCTCTGAAACTAAAAGTGGGAATGGGTGAGCACATCATCCCTAAAAGGGGTGCCTAGTAGGAATAACATTTAACTTTTAAGTAATCATTGAAATGATTTGAAAACAATTCATGTTTTCCCTAACACTAAAACACAATCAATTTCACACAAGTAAACAATCATGTATATGGAACTAACTCCTTCCAGACAATGTACTAGTATGGTGATTCATCCTCCACCTAGATAGCTAATATGGTGATTCAGCCTCCACCTAGTTATTACATAAAAGCTCGAATTCATGTAGATATAAATGAAGGAGAAGGATCCTATATACCACAGATGGAAATTCTCATTTCCAAACAATCAATGGAAATTCTTATTTCCCAAACAATTCATAAAGACGAACAAAGCATTACGATTCCTTTCCAAACAATGGAAAGATTAAAAGAAACAACAAAACTTTCGTAACTCAAAATTAAACAATGCATGGAATACACAACCAGACAATGCATGAATTTGTTAACATAAACTCTTGTAAAAGAAAACGACAATAATCACAAAAGAGCTAAACATAAATTCCCACCTCTTTTGATGACAAGCCACGCCTACCTCGAGATCCTTTGGTTCATTCTTTGAATCGATTGTTGTTAATAAAGAGTAGCTGTTAATCATACAAGAACTCTAAGAATCTAGCCAAGATGGCTCACACAAGAAACATACAAATCTATCTAATGGCTCTACACATCTTCATTATCCAACTCTTGCATACCTAAAGGTTTACTAATTCAATGAAGATGTTTCTAGTCCACCAGTTGTAGAAGGAACCAAAGGCTAACTCGGACCATAAAGGGTCCAATTCATCTAATTAAGAAAAATTCTCCTAAGACCAAGCCCATGACCCGCGGGCTTACTCCGGCCCGGCCCATCAAACCGGCACGTTAACAAAAGGTCTGGTCCAACTAAGTCAACTAACGGTCAACGTATGGTCAAAGGTCAGCCAACAGTCCACGTCCAAGTCAAGTCAAGGTCCTGGTCAAATGGTCAAATGAACTAACTCAGTCAATGTTCACTGAGTCAGTACTGAGTTAACTCGATATCTGAGTCAGGTACAATATAAGAATCGAGTCGATTGAATAAGTTTCATCAGACAGCAAAGGTTCTCAACACAACTATAACTCAAATCCTAGTTCAACCTCAAACTATACATTACATCAGTTCATTCATTCATAAACAAACTTCATAATTCAATTACAACACTAAACTGAGTTTACCTGTAATTGCAGCTTTAAGTACATCCAAATTCAAGTGAAGTAACACCACAACTAAACTGAACTCCACAGTCTAACTTCAGACTCCACACCCTAACCACTAATGTGTAATACTCATTTCCTTTTCATTATTATAACCCATTCCACTCTGTCATACTTCTCACACTAGTGGAAAATACGGTTCCATGGCCGCCAAAGCAAGTCATAGATAAAATTTTAATGACTTGCTTTGGCAGTCTGGGAAAGGGTCGCTGTTTGAGCGTCTTTTTCATCTACAACTTGGCTACGGGGGTCGCTGTAAATCTTATATGAACAACCGATGTTAACAGTCAATATGTTATGACTAACTCCAATCAGTCGTAGATATAAATCTCAATATATAAAAAAAAAGAAAAAAAAAATTGATTCGGATTCGGATATCCGGCCTCGATCAACTGTCCAGCTGAAATAATCTGACTAAAACTCAAATGAGAATTCAAACTCAACTCAAATCACACTGAAATAAACCTAAATCGACTCATTGAAGCTAAAATGAAACTTGCACTTATATATATTCAAAATAAACTTTCCATTTAGCATTCATTATACTAATTAGGTTCAAAGTTGCACAACAAGGATTTAAAATCCTGAGTTCAGATCAATATAAGTCCTAACTAGTAAGTTTTAAGATTAAAGGCAAGTGCAATTCACCAGCAAAATTGTAAACTCTTCTCCCCAATGATGAACTGAGCCCACACTTAATAATAGAGCACCTGCAGCAAAAATAAGTTTCCAAATCAATAAAACCAACATAAAAAGACAAGCTGACAAGCTCTTATAACTTCATGAAAACATATGTAAGGGTGGGATATACTCCTCACCTTTCACAGCATTCCGGGGATGTTCGAGATGTCCTTCTAATATCGGCATCAACTGCAATCCAGCTATCTTGACATGAGCATTGAGCGGCCATTAACAAAATTGGATATTACCTGCAGAATTTATCATACCCATTAAATCTCAAAGACTTTTTTTTTTATCATTGCTTTAATGGCCAGTCATTTGTTTGGTCAGGATAGTCTATCATTATACACACATCTTAAGTGTTCCATCTGTCATTAAGTATGACAAGAAAGATACAAAAAAGCATAAAAAATGACATTGTACATGCAATTCTGAGGAGAACACATCTTGTGGCTATCTATTGAAGCAATTAACATTATCTCGCATAGAGAGAAAACAGAGAGAAACTCTCTGCAACTCCAAAGAGTTTTCTGCTCCCTAAGAACCAAAACCTATTTGGCTCTATAAATTTTATGAGTTGGAGAATAAAACTTTAACAGTCACACTAGTGATGCACATACCTTGTTGACTTGCACCTGCAAAGAGATGTATGCTTCCTAAGAACCAAATCATATTTCTTCTCCAAATCATATTCACACTAGTCATATTATGCCTCCTGAAACAAAAAAGGAAGTTAAATATGTTGGAATTGCATGTAATTAGTAGCATTCTTAGAACTAGTTTTACCATCTTTCAGAAAGCATCTAAAGTAAGCAAACATGAAAACTGAAATACTATCAAGCGAGATATGAATATCGAAATATTACTAAAGCGAAATTGAATAACACATCACTCTAGAGACCTTT
Organism: Papaver armeniacum; assembly: GCA_023531295.1. Taxonomy (NCBI): domain Eukaryota; kingdom Viridiplantae; phylum Streptophyta; class Magnoliopsida; order Ranunculales; family Papaveraceae; genus Papaver; species Papaver armeniacum. The sequence continues at coordinate 267,031 of JAJJWW010019027.1, forward strand.
GTGTAACCACCTTGAGTTGAGCCATTTACGGTTGTTGCTCTCAAACCTCTCTTCTTTACTTTTGCACCCAGCCGATCAATCCTACTTTTTCATGCTAGCGAAATGCCGTGTTGAGTGAACTTCCCATCTAATCAAAATCAGAGGAAATTAAGTAAATCAGGAGAGATACGACCATCACTGAAAGCAAGAAAAAAAGATAAGTTTTGTAGATTAAAGGTGTTACTATTCCAGTGTTATGATGGTATAAAGAGGAAGGGTACTACGACTACATAGTACTTGAATAAAGATCGTGAGAAACCCAAGAACAATCAGATTTGTGCAAGTTTGAATATATGTTTACCCACAATGCACTTATGGGATACATGCAACTCGTTGTGTGCTGGCTATTTTATCCATCCAAAGTATAAATTGACTTATATCCATACTGAATAGTTAATATAAAAGGTGCATTCGAGGGTTAGAAAGCTTACAATTAGGGGGTTAAAGCTTTCCATAAATATGTATGATTTGCACACACACAAAAAAAACACAAGTTTTCACCCTTCCAATCCTGGACTGGCTTGAGAAGGTAATAATAGGAAGTCTATGAGATTACAATTTTCATTTGACTCCCATACCTTGATAGCAAGGACTCCCGCAGGGGACATTATATTGTTATCCACCAGCACAAGAGAACCATTATCATGAGCAATCTGAGCAATTTTTTGAAAAAGTAAATAAACAATATAAAAGGCAGTCATTTTCAAGTGGCAAGCACTAGGTAATTTAGTACATAAATTTTCCAAGGAAGATGAAATATACTTATTTGTTGCAAGATCCATGTTTTGAGAATAAACTGGGTGGCAATCTTCCGCCTACAAATTGGAAAGATATAATCGTAAGAAAGAAGCAACTCCACTAAGTATGTACTACAACTAAATGATAAGACAAATCGTCAAATGAGTTAGTAAAAGTGAAGTACTTTCACTTTGAGCATACTGAGAACTGATTCACTTTTGTCAAGAGGATGCAGAGAACTAGTTATGTCTTGCAACGAGAGGAGCGGATTTGTTAGCATAAACACACACGCTATAAGATTGAATTCAATCCAGCACCAACCAACTATTTGTACAAAAATTCATTTATAGTTTACAGAAAATGAGAAGATGCGGGACAATAACAATAGCTAATGAGACATCGTTCTTATCATTGAAGACTTCATAGTTCATCTAAATACCTATAGCAGCACATTCCAGATAAGTGACAAGAACTTAGAGCATTTACAAGGGATTCTTAATTATCGACATATTATAAACGAAATTAATGAAAAGATAAGTAATGATTTCTAGACAAAAAATTTATAATCTACACGGGAACTAGATTGGCTAACCATATGTACAGCAATCCTAAGCCATTCAAATTCCACTTCTAATTTGACTTTTCGGGATTACATGCATCAACATTCTTTTAGATATCACTACTAAAGCAAGACCAGTGGAAGTTAAAAGGTCTTTATCACTCACCATACCTATACAAGATGAGATGCATTTTTGCCATTGCAGACTTCATACTGCATTTAGCATCAACCAACTATTTGTATAAATATTCATTTCTAGAAAATGAGAAGATGCAGGACAATAATTCAGCAACTTCCATTTGTAACAATTGATTTTTATATTAGCAGTAGGAACTCTGCATATTAGTTTAACTTTACAGTTATTAATAAAATTCGCACTCCTCCTCTATAAGTCAAATACTAAAGGCAAAACCTTAAAATGTAATGTAAGGAATGCTACTCAAACAAAATCCTTTATTGTGTCTCATTTTCCCAGCATACTTCAGCACAATATTTGACCACTGGTTCGTACACGGCGCATACTCATTCCTAACAAGATTTATTTACTCGCACACCGGTACCTGCCAATACTGGGAGTGATAACAATGCTTGAGAATGAAAAATTGCCTTGTTAAAGTAGAAAATATAAAGAGTATGTTGTATAAAAACCAAGAAAACAAAATGGTAGCACATCCAGTCGGTATACGTAAAAATAATGAACCATTCAGAATAATGTCCCCTTATCGAAGAGATATAATTTTAAGACCATTGATAGTTGGTAGACAGTCGACACCATGCACTGGTTCTAAGATCAACAACGCGCTGACAATCTTATCAAGATATTCGATTTCATGGAAAATTATAAAGACTAGACAACCACTTATATTACTCATATGACCTACCAAAGTAGCCCCGAAGAGAATGACGGTATCAACACTAAACTTCATTAAGATCGAATGGAGGGAATATATACAGACATGAACAACCAAAAATAACATTTTCCCAATAAATAAGGCCTTTCGTTCTTTTGTTGTCAGCATCTCTATACATAAGCATATATACTAGATGCTCATAAATGCGAACATGACTATGCAATACAATGTTATAGTTCTAACACATGTAGCAATACAGACAAGAATGAGAACTATAATAGCAAGAGTGACTTATGATGGAACAGATGATATTTATCCCATACCGAAATACCAGGACAAATCTATAAAATCCCTTTGCAATCCGTTTAGGCAACCAAGATTACTGAAATTACTCTTCTTACATTTTCCCTTGGCATCACATTAACAAAAACATGTACTATATATCATTAGCTCGAGACTCATCACTGATATGAATCATAATAACAAGTTATTCATTAAATTCAACACATTTCGACTGAATCAAGAAATATGAATCTTATAATTTCTAAGCTCAACAATTACAAACTATTTTCATACCACGTAATTGTTAAGAGACCACCACCACCTTCGAGTAGTAGTAGCATCACCAGCAACCTCCAAACAACACCGCCAGTGTAACCAAAATCACCAGCACACTCCACTACTAATAAAGAATCCATCAGCAATCATTCAATCCATGAAAATACCATTTAATATATTGGAATTCAATATAGAAGATGTAAGAAACTGAAACACACCAAAATACTTCAAAATCATATTCTACCAATTCATATCTAAGCACAAACTGAACCAAAAAGAACTGAATCATATTCTACCAGTTCTTATTCTATCACTACAACAATGATCCAAAAAAAAACTGATCCCACAAAACTCAAATTCATAACAAATTCTTAGTCATAAAATTACCCATTAATCAAAACCGGAAACACTATTACTGAAATGAATAACTTTTTACAACAAATAAAAATCAAAAAAAAAAAAAAAAGTGGTGGAGAATTTATACCTGAAGATGTTTGAGAAATCCAGCTGAGACTGATAATTGGTCTTCTAATTAATAACTCCTACAACACAAATCAAAACAAATTTAAAAACCCTAACAAACAAAATCAACGAGATAGAAAAGAGGAAACCTTACATTTTCAACGCCCAAGTTACATCAAACAAAACCCTAACAATAAGAACAATTAATTCAAATAACAAAGATAAAAAGAAAATAATTGAATAAGAATGGTTCTGACTTTAGATTGAAGAAAATAGTTTTAGATAGAAAATAATGATAAAGAGAGATGAAGAAGATCATGGTGTTTCACGGTAGTGATGTGTTTTGTTTCATGAAAATCTGTTGGTTTTGTAAGATAAAAAACAGATCTGTGCAGAAAATGATTTTTCTTTGGAGGCTCTCTATTTGAGAGAGATATGAGAGAAGAGAGACGAGGCAGAAAAAGAAAAAGATAAGGAACGAAAATAGATTTTAGTGAGGTGATAAAAACAAGAGATAAGGTTCTCTTATCCATCCGTTTACTGAATCCTGACCATAGAAAGTGTGGGACCCAGAAAACTAACCACAACAAAAACCATGATCATCCACAGCAGAATGGGTCGGAGTGTGATGGCTTAATTGTAAATAAAAATAGTTATTCAATGACTGTTTTTAACGCTTGATTCTATCTAGGACCGTCTTGACCGGTCCACGGTCAATTGACTGTCATTGAGGGTCGAGGATGTGGGTCAGGAAATCCCCATTTTCCACTAGTGTCATATCTCTCTCTGTAACTCATTCCACTTGTTCCAGTTCATCTAAGCCTCAATTACAAACCTAGCCTTACAGTTGCAGTTACATTCTCTACTCCATTGCCACTTCCTTCACAGCCACACACTATCTACAATTCTATAATCAACCATTTAACTTCTCTTCATTCAACCTAAGCTTAATCTCTGTCTCAACACCGTTTTTATTCATTTCCCACTTACACTTCTTGTAATACAAACCAATACTAGTCCTTATATCTCAAACCCTGTATTAACTCAATCTATACCAATTCCTTTGGTAATACAGGTACAAACCCAATTCATAACTATAGCTTGAATCTCTATTCCATTACCTCTATCTTCTCAGACATACAATGCAACACCGTTCTCTTATTCAGTTTCATTAAAATCCAATACCAACCTCGTAATCAAACCCATATCATCTCTCATGATCAACACATTCTCATGACAAAACATCCAACTCAAGCCTTCTCCCTCACCCAGCTTCTCTGAATTTTCTCAATTTCATTCCCAAAATTCGATCAACTTCAACTATCATCAAGTTACAACAACACATTCACTATAAACTCATACAATCCATTTCAAATTCAATCTAACTAAACCCATCTGGGATTCATCATCTCATAATTCATCATATAGAAACAACAACGAATAATTTCACTAATTAGCTAAGAAACAATTACCTTTAGAAGATTTCACACAAACAAACCATTAAAATATCCTCCCTTATCATCGGTTCACCACAGCCAACATCCAACAACCTTCATTAAAACATAATCAAATCCTAACTCATGATTCTTCACCAACTGTTGTGCCGAATCAATTAGACAACAACGCTCTCGATCTCCATCTAACAACAACCCAAATCACTTATCAATTTCAACATGCCCTAATTCTTCAATTCATCATTGAATCATCTTCAGAACTTCAATAGAACGTAAACCCATCTCAATTCCTTCTCCTAGAACATCTTAATTTCATCTTGTAATTTATCCCGATCCAAAAATCATCAATAACAGAACCCTAATTCTCGATTCCTCAATTAACCTTCTTCTCTGCACACAACACATGAACCCATCTCCATATGATTAATTTTATAATCAATATCCCGTAATTCCTTAGTCAATTCTTTTTCTCAGAAACCCTAACTCACTCCCAATCTTTCCTCCCGAACTTGAAAAACTGCAACAACACCACCTAGTTATCTAGATTCTTATGTATCAATCATACAACTTGAATCCTCAATTTCTTCTATCGAACATCAACAGAGAAAGAGAGAAGAAGAAATGCGAAGAACAGAAGAAAAGAAGAAGACAGAGGAAGAAACGAGAAGTAAATAAGAATAAGAAGAAAAGAATGTGAGTTATCTGCTCGGTTTAGTTAGATAAGACCCACGACAAATGATAAATGCACCCTCCAAATGATATGGGTATCCATGTCGATCTAACATGAAAATACCATTTTACCCTGCATATTCATCTGATGATTTCTTCTTCGTCCGGTACTCGAATGACGCGTGCGAGTATCCCATTTCGCGTAACTTTTTGAGATCTATCCAGCGGTACTAGTTTCGTATCTAAATCGTTGTTAGATTTATTCATATTAATTATCGTTCGTGTTAAACTAATTGAGTTATTATCGGCTAATTCGACACTTGACCGGTCTAACAGCGTTGACGAGCTTGAGGGTCTTTACAGTCTCCACACAAACAAACTGCTTAGAACCTTTTCGAAATCTTCTCGAAAAACTCAACAACTCAGCAGATTCAAATGTCTCTCATGTGAGCTGTATAATATCTGATGGTTTTATGAGCTTTACTCTACAAGCAGCTAAAGAGTTTGGAATTCCAGATATGTTATACTGGCCAATTAGCTTCTGTGCCTTTATTTGTCTTCTGCACTTTCCGCATCTAGTCCAAAGAGGCCATGTGTCATATCCCTTCTTAGTCATAGTCAGGGGTGCCCTTATAAATTCTAGGGTTGTCTTTAGTGAATTCTTATGTGAGTATCTGGCACGTGTGAGCCAAAACCTCTCGTTCTTTTTATTGGTCTGTATTCACCTATGGATGGGTGTGAAGAATTTTATCGAAACTTTATGTTTCTTTTGCCTCTTTGAGGTCTTTCTCAATATCACAGTGTAGATCCTGTGAATTGAATCCCTAATCAGAGCTGTTTGTAGTGTAGATCACTACAAGTGGTATCAGATTGGGTTTATCCTTGGCAATTATCATGGCGAGATGGTACTAGGTTCTGAGAAATTGGACGAATCTCAGAAGAATATGAGTTTGGAATTGAAGGAAATCCGTGATGAGATGCAGTCGCTTCGCTCTGATAACGCGGAGGTGAAAGCTACTCTTAAAGATCAAGCTGACGCTCTTAAATTGATTCTCCAGCAACTGAAAAATTCTCAGGTAAACTCCTCAGATGAAAATCTTAACCATACTTGGGAAGAAGGAGAACCTGTTACTCCCAACACCTATACGGGTCGTCAACGAATTCCTCAACAGCGTCTACTTCTTAATCCTCCGATGGGTGAAGGTCAGTTTTCTAGTTATAGACCTAAAATCGATTTTCCTCGTTTTGATGGCACGAACCCAAGAGCTTGGGTCCGTAAATGCAAGAAATACTTCTTTCTCCACCAAATGAATGATGAGGAGAAGGTGAATCTAGCAACCCATGTACTTGGAAGGTAAAGCGGATGTGTGGTTCCGTGGATTATCAGATTGGAAAAGGTATTTTTATATTGGGAGGATTTCATTATTGATGTTTGCACTAGATTTCAAGAAATAGGCCATGATAATGTTGTAGGTGAGTTCAATAAGTTAGATCAAACTCATTCAGTTTTGGACTATCAAGAAAAATTTGAAGAACTCAAAGCTTTAATGTTAGCAAAGAATCCTTCCTTAAACGACGATTACTTCATTCATAGTTTTATCAGTGGTCTAAAGGAGGATATCAAACTAGTGATAGAAATGTTTTCTCCTACTTCTCTACAATGAGACTATTTTTTTGCCGGAAGGCAAGAATGTATCCTAGAGAAAACATCTAAGGCTCCACCCAAATACTTGATGTAAGTTTTTCGTCTTCTGGTAACAAACCTTTCCTTACCCATATCAAACCTCCTAATCTTTCTCCTCTAGTTACTAATCCCATTGTTACTAGCCCAACAACAAGTCCAAAATTACAGTCTGTGAAGAAACTCACTTATGCGGAAATGCGTGCAAAGCGAGAGAAGGGGCTGTGTTATGACTGCGATGAGCCTTTTTCTAGAGGACATAAGTGTAACAAACAGCAATTATATATGATTATAGCGGATGATGAAGATCCTTCACGACCTACGGACACAAGTGTGAGATCCACTCCTACTATCGAAGAATTACAAGAAGACATGGAGATCTCGGTACATGCCCTTGGGTCCATTTCACATACAACCATTAAAATCAAGGGCTTCGTCAAGAAACACGAGCTCACCATTTTAATTGACAGTGGAAGCACTCATAGATTCTTAGATACCAAGGCTACAAGCAACAGTGGATGTATGATCAGTTCTACACAACCCTTGCAAGTGGCAGTGGCTGATGGCAACAAATTGTTAAGCCAAGCACAATGTTCGGCATTCACTTGGAGTATGCAAGGTCATCAATTTTCTCATGATTTGCACATTCTAGACCTCGGGGGTATGACATGGTACGGGTGTAGATTGGATGCGAGAACTCGATCCTATGGTCTTCGACTTCAAGAAATTGCGATTAAGTTTCAACACGGGGTCGGAAATTGAGGCTGCTCGGCCTACAGAAGCAGCCACCTTATCTCATATGTCTGGTTCCTTGCTGAAGAGACTACTGCAAAAAGGCACACAGGGTTTAATTGGTCAATTTTTTTCTCTCCAATCAAACACTTCCCCTGAAATCATAGCACCACCCATTGCTGCAGTTCTGGAGCAATTTCCTACCATTTTTCAGACACCTACCACACTACCTCCTGAAAGAACTCATGACCACCACATCAATCTGATTCCCAATGCTACCCCTCCAAATCTTCGCCCTTACAGAGTTCCATATATTCAAAAGGAAGTGATTGAGCAACTGGTGCAAGAAATGCTAGATTCCGAAGTGATACAGCCCAGCCATAGCCCCTTTGCATCACCGGTCATATTAGTCAAGAAGAAAGACGGCGGCTGGCGGTTCTGTGTCGACTATCGTAAGCTGAATGCTATCACTATTAAAGATAAGTACCCTATCCCAGTTATAGAAGAATTATTAGGCTGAATTGGCGGGCGCTACTATATTCACCAAACTTGATCTTCTAGCGGGTTATCATCGATTAGGGTTTACTTAAATGATATAGCAGCGCTTTTCGTACTCACCACGGTCATTTCGAATTTCGAGTGATGCCCTTTGGTCTTACAAATGGTCCTGCTACTTTTCAGTCATTGATGAATGACATCTTTAGCCCATACCTTAGAAAGTTCATCTTGGTGTTTTTCGATGATATACTCATTTATAGTACAGACATGGCTACTCACTGTAAACATTTGCATATCGTTTTGTCTATTTTGCACAAACATTCCTTGTTTGTTAAACGCAGCAAGTGTTCCTTCGGCCAACCACAAATGGAGTATCTAGGCCACATAATCATCGAAAAGGGGTAGCGGTGACCTAAGCAAAAATCGAATGTAATTAGCCTAGACCAACTACACTTAAAACTTTACGAGGATTTACGGGTTTGTGAGTTACTATCGCAGATTTATTAAGGGTTCTGAGTTTAATTTGTAAACCACTTACAGGAGCTTCTCAAAAGGGCAACTTTGCTTGGATGATCTTCTTGAGTTAGCTTTTGAGCAACTCAAGAAAGTAGTTACTTCTACACTGTTCTCACTCGCGAGATTTCACTAAGGAGTTTGAACTTGAAACTGATGCTAGTAATCTAGGAGTAGGAGCAGTATTAATGCAGAGTGGCAGACCAATTTCCTTCTTCACCAAAGGTATGGGAATTCAATATCAAGCTTTATCCACTTATGAAAAGGAGTTCTTGGCAATTATCTTATCTGTTACCAAATGGAGATCGTATTTATTAGGGTCTCATTTTACGATATTTACGGATCATCAAAGCTTCAGATTTTTTTCTAGATCAACAACTGCAGACAGTTCTTCAACAGAAATGGATGACTAAATTATTGGGGTACGACTACACTCTTGCTTACAAGAAGGGTTCGGACAATCGGGTAGCAGATGTTCTTTCTAGAGCAAATTGTTCTTCTCTCTCAGCAACAGCACCAAAATGGCTTGAAGACATTCTCACTAGCTATATAGATGACCCCATAGCAGTTTATTGGATTCCTAAACCGACTATCTCTTCCATACGATACGGGATATACCCTTACTAATGGCATTTTGAAGTTTCGGGGTAGAATTTACATTGGTCAAGCTGGGACTACTAGACAACAAGTTATGGCAGCGAGTCCACTCATCCGCCATTGGAGGGCACTCAGGCATGCAAGCTTGACTACCAACGCGCCAAGACTTACTTTCATTGGCGGGGTATGAAGCGTGATTTAATCCAATTTGTCCACCACTGTGATGTCGCCAACAAAATAAGGTGGAGCACAAGTTACGGAGGGTCTTCTCCGACCTCTACCCATTCGATCAAGCTCGGGAAGCACATCGGCATGGATTTCATCTCGGGTTGCCAAAATCGGAAGGTCGCGATGTCATTATGGTAATCGTTGACCGTTTCACTAAATACTCTCATTTCATTGCTTTAAGTCATCCCTACACAAAAAGACTGCGTAGAAAAACTCTTCATCGACACAGTCCTTAAGCTGCATGGTATTCCCGCCACCATTGTATCCGATAGAGATGCCATTTTCCTTAGTGGGTTTTTGGCAAGCCTTGTTCCAGGCTGTTGGTACTTCTCTTCACATGAGCACTTCATACCATCCGCAAGCAGACGGCCAAACGGAGGCGTGTCAATGCTTGCACTGGAATCGTATTTACGTTGTATGTGTAGCTACGAGGCCAACCAAGTGGGTTTCTTGTTTGTCTTTGGCGAGAGTGGTGGTTCAACACCTCTTACCTCACTAGTTTGAAACTCACGCCGTTTCAAGCTCTGTCGGCTACTCTCCTCCACAGTTTGGACTCCATCGAGATGGGTGGCATACGTCACTCACCGTGGTCGATGATTATGTACACCAAAGGGGAATAATGACTACGATCCTGCGTCGAGAATATTCTCCACTCTCAACACCGCATTAAGCAACGGTGATAAGAGGAGAACAGAGAGAGGTTTTGCAATTGGGGATTGGGTATACTTACGCCTGCAGCCGTATCGTCAAATGTCTGTCCAACTACGCAAGAATCTCAAGCTGGCAGCCAAATTTTTGGTCCATACAAGGTTTTAGAAAATTGGAGCGGTGGCCTATCGACTTCAACTGCCCGCTTCTTCCCACATCCACCCCATTTTTCACGTTTCATGACTTAAGCAAAAGCTTGGACAAGGGTTACTACCACGAGACTTCATTGCCCAACATTGACAAGGAGGGTTTGTTTAAGGTGAAACCTGTCAAGGTTATCAACTCTCGCACCATTTTCAAAGGCCGTCGACCTATTCCACGGGTGGAGATACAATGGTCTCATACGAGGCGGATGGAGATACATCACGGGAAGACGTAGTTTGCCATCAAATCTTCTTTTCCCAAGTTCATCCTTGAGGACAAGGATGCTCTGTAGAGCCGGCATTTGTCATATCCCTTCTTAGTCATAGTCGGGGTGCCCTTATAAATTCTAGGGTTGTCTTTAGTGAATTCTTATGTGAGTATCTGGCACGTGTGAGCCAAAACCTCTCGTTCTTTTTATTGGTCTGTATTCACCTATGGATGGGTGTGAAGAATTTTATCGAGATTTTTATGTTCTTTTGCCTCTTTGAGGTCTTTCTCAATATCACAGTGTAGATCCTGTGAATTGAATCCCTAATCAGAGCTGTTTGTAGTGTAGATCACTACACCATGTTCCTCTCAAAGGTAAGGAGAAAACATATAAAGGATCTATGTGCACTTATACTTCATTTAATATGTGTTTTGAACTTTTTAATGGTTTTATGTTGCAGATGAGAGTTACCTAACCAACGGTTACATGGAGAACACACTAATTGACTGGATACCTGGTGTAAAAGATATCCGATTCAGAGATTTACCTAGCTTCGTCCGAACGGTCGATCCCAACGACCCTATGATGGATTTTTCGATACGAGAAACTAAAAGAACTTATGATGCTACAACCTTGATTTTCAATACTTTTGATGCCCTGGAGATGGAGGTACTGGATGCAGTCAAGTCTGAGTTTCCACTGCCTCCTATTTACAGTTGGTCCTCTTCATTCACTCCTCAATCAAATTACTCTAAGCGAGTCGCAATCTCTTGGATCAAATATGTGGGTAGAGGATACCAAATGTCTGGAATGACTTGATTCCAAAGAACCTAATTTAGTCGTGTATGTAAATTTCGGCAGGGTCTAGTTGTTGGAAATCCTACAACCACACCCTTAGTAGAATATATGAAATAATCTAAGAAACCATAATGAAATACTCAAGAACTTCTATTAAATCTTAGAACAAATACAAAGATATGAGAAAACCCTAACTTGGGAAGCAAATAACTATCTCTCATAAATATCTTATCTAAGCTCACCAAAAAGATCTCTCCCTTCAACAAAGGCATGGGGCTCCTTTTATAGGGGTTTACATAGTGGAGGACAGCTAATAAAGCCCCTAATTTCGGATCTGGTGCGCGTCAATGTCGCTTGGATTTTATTATAGCCGCATGGATTCTTCACTGCCGCACTATTCTTCACATTTCTGTCATGACTTGGTAACATCGTCTGGTTCTTCATTTTGGACATGTTGTATGCGTTCAAGTTCGCTTGCTAATAAAGGATTATTTCGCATACCAAATGAGTTTGCGGTGTTTTACACCCACAGCGTCACTGTTATAAATACTCAACAACTCATCGAATTTGCATGGGGACTAGCAAAAGCATAACTTCTTATGGATCATAAGACCAGATCTGGTAATAGGTGAGTCGGCTACTTTGCCACCTGACTTTGCAGAAGAAATTAAAGAAAGAGGACTAATAGCAAATTGGTGCCCACAAGAAGATGTCCTGAATCATGCATCAATAGCTGGTTTCTTGACACACTGTGGTTGGAACTCAATCCTAGAAAGCTTTTGTTGTGGGGTTCCTATGATTTGTTGGCCGTTTTTCGCAGACCAGCAAACGAACTGCAGGTATTTATGTAAGCACTGGGGAGTCGGTATGGAGATAGATAACAATGTGAAGCGAGATGAAGTTGAGAGCTTAGTGAGGGAGTTAATGGAAGAAGAGAAAGGTAAAAACATGAAGAAAAAAGCCATGGAGTGGAATAGGCCACCTCACCCGGTGGTTCCACTTCCTCTAGTTTGGACAAGATTGTAAATGACATACTTGCTAGGAAAAATACAAATCAATAAAACTACCAGTGTCAATACGTCATTGTAGAATGGAGATTGCGTACCATGTACGTTCTCAGGGTGCTTATCATTTAGCATATTCTTCATGATATTATTATGGTTTACAAGGAAAGACAAACTATATGGTTGCCTTTACATCGCACATGTTAATCCTTTTCATCTATCACAAACCCTTTAAATAATATCAACGTACACTTTATAAGTTATAACTTTATCAACAAACTAAAGAGCCATCTACCAATCTTTGAATGTAATTAGCGTCATAGCAAGTTTACCAAATTGGACTACTAAAATTACACCTTGGCTGCTTAATTTAATTACAGAGTTCACAGATGGACTCACTGGCCGGGAGTGGAGGGATGATAAGTGATAACGTTTGAAAACAACAACTAGGAGAATATTTTGTTTTTAATATTTGATGAGAGTTTTGCGAGACCGAGGGGGTGTTTTCATCAATGTTCTGAAAACCGGTCCGGACATCAAACCGGAAAAACTACTGGGTCAAGGATCATATGGTTCAACCAGATCACTGTAGCATATGCATATAGTAATCAGTTAATTGTCAACTTCCATCGTAGTATCAAAAACAAAATGAGAACTCTTTTCATGATCATACACGTGTTTAGGTGATAGCCATTCCCAAGTCCAAGTGCCCTGCTTGTCGAGTTAACAAAACCATTAAAAAAGATTGAAGATAAAATTGGGAGTTCTTAAACTCTCGTCTCCTTGTTTCATCTTTTTCTCCCTGCATCAGCGACGAATCTAGAAACTAGATTAAGGGGAAGCAAAATCTTGTTAGGGGTAGCAAGAAAGCAAAATAAGGCTTTGAGGATATTTTGGGCTTAAGAATTTAGGCTTGGAATCCAAATGAGCAGGGGTAGTAAGTGCGCACCCTTGCTATAAGCTGGATTCGCCACTGCCCTGCATCTATATACTTCTGTAACTGAATAGAGGGTAAAATAATTTATAGTTTTTTTATCTTTTTCTTGTCTTCTCCCAATTTTTGATAACCAATTTTTGCTTATCTTGTCTCGATAACAATTTCCCTTTGTTATCTACTTTTTCTTCTGTAAACTCTTTTATGATGGATTTATATTGATTTTGTTTTTCTTCGTATGGGTGTGTGTTGATATATGATTTGAAGAAATTGTTTTGTGATTTTGATTCTCAGCTTGATGAAGAATGAGAGGAGGAGATTGAAAATTTCTGTTTTTTATGGAAGATTAATTCGCTTTTCTTTCGATGTGTAATCATAAAAATCATCTTACATCATGTCTCTGTAAAATTATCTCCCTGTTTGGATGATATGTTGGAATTGAATAGCTGAATAGATTTTTTTTTATCGACCCATTGAATCGGACAAGGTCGGATGAATCACGGTTTAACCCGGCTCACAAAATAAGCCGGTTTTTAGTGAAATTACAGGGTCACTGTTGGAACGGCCCGAAAAGGTGACTGGGTCACCGGTTTACTAGGTAATCGGCCGGTCCAGGCCGGTTTTCAGAACATTGGTTTTCATCTCTCAAGGTGTCCACATGCGGCCAAGGTTATGCATGCATGGACCTACCTTGAATAATTATTAGGGAAATCTGGAGATATCCCCCAAAATCAAATGTCATTTTGGGGATATGTCCTAGGATTCCAGTTGTAGGGAGTATGCCAAGCCATCGAAAATTCCATCCAAAACCGTTAAGGTTAAGTAGTCAATTCACACACATTTAGGATTACATATGCGAATTAAAAAACATATATACTATATACTAACACCCTTAGAGCATCTCCAATAGAGGGTGAAGGTTTTAGTTTTTTTATGACACATAGGATTTTAGATCCTCATTTACATTAAATTAATCTCCAACAGTGACTCTTATTAAGTAGGAAGGTGTCAAAATAAATATGAAGATCTTGGAAAAGGTCTTATTTAGACCTTGGGAATGACCTCCACGTCATCTTTTTAACTATATTTTAAATTTTTGCTTTTAAATAATTTTTTCTGAACCAATAAGAAAGAGAGAATCAATTTTATCACCCACTGTTGGAGATGCTCTTATAAGGTTCAGGAACATATTCGGACAGAAAAAACCTCGAAGAAATTAGAGAAATAGTTCAGACACATTTACGATAAATTGACTATTTAACGGTTCCTTGACGGAAACCGTTATTTTGGGACATATTCCCAGAAACTAAAATTATGGGACATAACCCCAAGATGACAGTCGATTTTGAGGCATATCCCCAGTTTTCCCTAATTATATTCCATTGGTATCTAACAAATAATTGTTCAAAACTTGCATCGTCACAGGATACGTCATATGTACCCAATACTACGCATAGAGTATAGACACATTTGTACTATAAATACATGTATGTAGAACACCATGAATATATCGCACATTAGATAAAGTGAGAGTCTGAGAGATAGAAGTGACAGTATCTAAAGAGAGAAATGAAGAAGCCTCATGTAGTTTGTATTCCATATGCAGCTCAAGGTCATGTAAATCCCATGATGAAAGTAGCAAAACTTCTTCATTTCAAAGGCTTCCATGTAACTTTCGTCAATTCAGATTTCAACCATCAACGTTTACTAAATTCAAGAGGGTCAAATTCTCTTCAAGGTTTACAGGATTTTCGTTTCGAATCAATCCCAGACGGTCTTCCACCTCCAGCGGACGTAAACGCTACACAAGATATACCATCTCTATGTATTTCAATGCGAGATACTTGTTATGAACCATTTAAGAACCTTCTCATTAAACTCAATGATTCCGGCGAAGTACCTCCTGTTAGCTGTATAGTTGCTGATGGATCTTCGAGTACTTTCACTCTCAAAGTTGCAAAAGAGTTTGGAATCCCTGAAGTAGTCTTTTGGACTATTAGTTTCTGTGGTTTTGCTGGTTATTTTCATTATCGTCATCTTGTTCAGAAAGGTCTTGTTCCACTCAAAGGTAAACAATTGCTATTTGTTTTATTATTTACTAGTACTGCCACATGTGCGATGCACATGCTTGAATTAGATTCTTTTAACAACACCAAATTTGATAATAATGGAAAAAAAAATCTTAAAATAAAAATTTAATATCCTTATTTGTACTCATTACGTAGAGAATTTAAAGAGCTTTCCAAATCTATAAATTTTGCAAAAATCCGATGTGTATTTTTAAAGATATCTAAGTTTTAATTTTTTTGATCTATTTTTAAAACAATGACATTCCTGTAAATATACAAATATTAACTAAAAACTTAGTTAATAGGGGTATTATTGTCATGTGAAAAGGCTTCACCAAAATAAGGCTTCACCAAACAATTAAAGTAGAACTTCGATAAATTAATCCTCGATGAATTAATTACTTCGCTAAAATAATAAAATTCTCCGGTCCCAACTAGGCTTGTACATGCTAAATTTTAACTCGATAAATTAATAACTTCGCTAAAATAATAATTTTCTCCGGTCCCAAGGTTATTAATTTATCGAAGTTTTACTGTACCTATTTTCTTTATATTAGTAAGATTTATTTTATTTTTTTGCCTCAAAAACTCGAGAGATTACAAAAGAAAATTAAAGCCAAACAACGACAAAAAAAAACTTTAAAAAATATTAACAAAGAAAAGCAAAAACCAAAACTGACTCAACTAAGTGTCAAATCTACAAGTACGAGATAACAGGCAGTCAGGTGATTAGTTAATAGAAGCTGCTACCCATCTACCGCTTCTATACACCACCTTCTTACACCCCTATGTGTCATCTCTATCTATCATAGATTTCTTCTTCACCCTATTTTACCTGGGAAAAACGGGGAATCCGTTTTAAAAATGAGCCAATAAAACGCTTACACATAGGGGTGTAAAATTTTGGGGTAAGAAATCCGGGGGATTTCTAGCAGTTTCGTTAGTTTATCTCCGTGAAGCAGTGTGTATTATAAATTTTATCTCCATCATTAATTGCGCTGATTGTTTATTTGGTTTAAGATATTGATAGATTCAAAAGCTTTAATGGAGTAATTTACTGATTTTACCGGATGTCCTCGAAGGGACAAAAATAATCTACTGATGCATAGCTCCCCATGTGCCATGCGGCCCATGCCATGTTGTCGATTAATTGACTAGTCCATGTGCCAGCCATGTTATGGATAGAATTATTTACCCGAAAGTCAGTTTTTGTTTTTGCCTAAATCATTGAGCTCCACGAACAGTATCTGTGCGGGTGAGCAACGGAGTGCATCTCATATTGCATTTGCCTCGTGCTAAGTTACATTGCTATAGCATGACAAATTTTTTGTAGTGTATCGTTGCCTAAAAAATTTATATTGCCTACCTAAGTGAATGATAAAGATGGTGTATGCATGTTGCAGAAGAGAGTTATCTGACAAATGCCGGGTTTCTCGACACACCCATGGATTGGATGACTGGAATTGGACATGTTATCCGGTTTAGAGACCTTCCTAGTTTCGTCCGAACTACTGATCCCGACGAAGTCATGGTCAATTACGCTATAGGCGAACTTGCAAAAGCAAAAGATGCGACAGCCTTGATTTTCAATACGTTCGATGATTTAGAAAAAGATGCTTTAGATGCATTCAGATCTCAGCTATCACTGCCACCAATATACTCAATCGGTCCACTTCAATTACTTCTAAATCAAACTAAGCAAAATGAGCTGCAATCCGTTGGTTCAAATCTATGGAAAGAAGAACCCGAATGCTTAAAATGGCTTGACACGAAAGAACCCAACTCGGTCGTTTACGTAAATTTCGGAAGTATTACTGTGATCACTCCTCAACAAATGATTGAATTTGCTTGGGGGTTAGCTAATAGTAAACATACTTTCTTATGGATAATACGACCGGATTTAGTTGTCGGTGATTCGGCAATGCTGCCGGCCGAGTTCTTAGAAGATACTAAAGACAGAAGCATGTACGCAAGTTGGTGTCCACAAGAAGATGTACTGAACCATCCGTCCATAGGTGGATTCTTAACTCATAGTGGTTGGAATTCAACACTAGAAAGTATATGCGCGGGTGTACCTATGATTTGTTGGCCGTTTTTTGCCGAGCAACAAACAAATTGTAGGTATTCTTGTGCTCATTGGGGAATTGGAATGGAGATTGATAATAATGTGAAGAGAGATGAGGTTGAGAAGCTTGTAAGGGAATTGATGGAAGGAGAAAAGGGTAAGGAGATGAAGATTAGAGCTATGGAGTGGAAGAAGAAAGCTGAAGAGTCAACTTCACCTGGTGGGTCATCTGATTTAAATTTGGACAATTTGGTTACAGCTCTTCTTTCTGGAAGTACTATTGTTTGACTCCTATTTGTTTTTGTTGTTTCGTTTAAGTCGAAATCGATTGATGCAACAATGTTCTTTTTATGTTTTGATTGAATTTGTGTTTGTTAAATGATTTTCTTGTAATAATTGATTTATGCATTATTGAATCAGAATGCACGACTTTATGATAATGAGTGGACCTGAAAACATGAGTGGACCTGAACAGGGTGTTTGGCAATCCCTGCTTAAGAATGAGTGGACTTTGAATACCGGAAGAGAAACAGTTTGGTCACAGAAGTCGATCTCAAAATTCAAAAGTGAAAATAATTTACCTACATCAAAAAAACAGGATTGATATAGGCTGATACCAAATTATTAGGGGCTGATACCATTTCATATAGGACAAAAAAATCTTAAGTGATCATGACCGTTGGATCGGCTGAATGGTATCAGCCCCCAGTAATTGCAGTATCAGCCTTTATCAATCATGCATCAAAAGTTAACTTTTTCTGCTTAATTTTAAAAGTCAGGTTGGAATTGTGAAACTAATTTCATTTTCTCATACAAACATGCTAGTAAAATTAAACAACTACTAGAAAGTGCTTGTGAGTTAAAAGCAGAAGCCGATTCCAGGAATCAGAAGCAAATATATTTTGATTCACATAAAGTCAACTCTTTTGCTTGCAAAAGTTATTAGGAAATTATGATCCCAAACTTACTTATGACTTTTTTGCTTTTAGAAGTAGAAAAATATAACTTATTAAATGATATTTAAACAAGCTAATAATGCGTTTGGATATGAAAAGCAGAAGACAAAAACAGAAGTTATATGCAAAAACAGTGTTCACTTTTTTGTTTTTAAAATTAGTTCTAAAATTTTATACCCAAACTAGCTTCTTGCTTTTTAGCTATAAAAATCGAAAAACTACTTTCGGATGTTTATACAATCAAAAAGTTGTTTTGCTTCTTATTCATTAGAAGTACTACTTTCGTGAAAGCAAAAACATTTCTACATCTCGTTGCCAAACACCCTATCAAAAGCCAGAAAGAGCTAGCAATAATTGCCATCTAGTATAAGTAATTTTGTTTATATCAATTTGTTTATTTTGAACGATTTTAGGTTGACCGTAAAAAAAAAGAACCGAGGATTACACTGTGGGGAATCGAATAACCATAATGCTGAGCTCTTAGCATTGAGATATAGAAGGGCAAGAATAGGCCCCACCAACTCTCTCGTGCGATACAAATTTCGGGTTCTTTTTCCGTTGAATTAATCATTTCCATATGTTTTAGTACTTCGGATGGGGAGCATATTTTATCGTTAAGCTAGTCTTGCTGACAAGTTGATTTGGATTTTAGAACTTAACAATAGAGGTTAAGCTTCAGAAATTTTGATAGTTTATAAGAGTTACCACACTCGGAGGAAGTATGCAGTTGTGATGGAAAAGCTTTGGTAAGCAAGTAGCCTTGCTATTTCATAAGCAATTACTCCCTCGGTCTCACTATTAAGTGACCTAGTTCAAGTTTACACAATTTTTAAGGCAAGCAAGGGAAAAAGTATTTTTAAGCATTTTTTACATTTATACCCTTATGGATAATAAATAGTGAAATTTTGAAATGATTTACCTCAAATTACACCACGGATGTTCGCAAACTTCGTATCATTGAAAAGCATTTTAAAACACCTACGTAACGAATATAAACATGACTATCAAATTATGCATATTTCTTATATTTCTTATAATCAATTAAAAGGATAATTTTAGGAATGTCTCCTTGTTTAGTGAGATATATGTCACTTAATGGTGGGACAAAATCTAAAAGTAACTAGGTCACTTATTAGTGGGACGGAGGGAGTAGCATTTTAGGATTTCATGTTAAATTGCTGATAAAATATGGTTTCCTCTAAAGTGTTATAGGTTCATAATTCTAGTATCGACATCAACCGTAAGTTCACTTACGGTTGAAAAAAAGAAACGTAACTGAAGAAAATTCTCAGATATAAGAACATATGGTTGATAATAGTTCAATTACCAACCGTAACAAAATCAAAATCTCCAGTTACGGTTTGTAATTGAGTTAAAATCAACCATAACTCACATAAACCCAGAAATTTGAATTTTAATTTTCTTCTAAAACCCTAATTTTTGATAGAAATTAAACTTAAATACAAAATAAACCAAATCGTAACTGGGTTTTTCAAAACATACCTCGTATAAGTCATTACACTACACTTGATTAATTTTCGAATTGTCGATTAATCGAAGACGATGAAATTTTGAGTTTTAATGGAGGTTACGGTTGATGGTAGGAGGAGAAGAGAAGAAGAGAGAAAACAAATTTTCAATTTAGCTTTGATTTAGGTTAAAAAAATGAGGAGAATAATCTAGTCAATTTACACCACATATAGGACATCCACTAACCAACTAGAGGGACATTATTATCACACTGCCGCCCCTCTAATAAAAACCGCCGCCCCTATAACAGGATTGTAGACTTATTGAAAAAAAAATTGAAGTGCAGCACCGGTTCTAGAGATCTTTGATAAATGATAACCCAAAAAGAGAACTAAAAACACAAAATTGGTCAAAAAGACCAAAATCAATAATTCCTGGGTGAAAAAGACACTTAGGTTTTGATACTATTTAAATAGCCAAAAATTAAAAAATATTGTATGGACAAAAATTTAAAAATAGGCAGGATGTAACCAGTTTCATCCTGTCCATTTTCAAATATTTTTTTCTTATTTTTATTTTACACAGGATGCATCCAGTTTCATCCTTGCTATTTTTTTAAGTATAAGCCAGGATGAATCCAGTTTCATCCTTGCTATTTTTTTTTGGCTATTTCACCCGTACTTTTTTTACTCGTCCATTTGAACCGTGTTTTAGATTTTTTTGGACAAATGACTCATTTTCTCAACTAAAAATCGACGGGCTAAAGCATCGTGCGTGATAACGTTTTGTATTGAAAATTATAGGTGAAACGGAAAAAGATAAGAGGAAGGAGAACAACAATCTTATTAGGAGATTTGAGTAAAAGCATTACATAGTTTCCTTTATATACAACCTGGCGAGATTGGGGTATACTCAAACTATTTGGGGTATACCCAATAAGACAAAATCTGGTCATTATGAAGTAAAACCAAGCCACCCCTTTGTTGATGGTGGATTTTTCGTTCAAGGTTAAATTTGTAAAAAAAACCTGAATAATCATACGCTGACATCTTGTAAAAAGATAAAGCCGTTTGTAAGTGATGGATGCTCCTCACTTAATTCACCAAGAATGGAGCATGTAGCAACAATCCCATTCTGTGAATATATAAAATTCCTCCAGGTTGGAGCATGTAGCAACAATCCCTTCCTGTGAATTTCATATCGGCCTTGTATTTCCAAAGTACTCATTATCGGTGCGGCATGACGACCGAGTGTTACTCTTGCTGCAGTAACACAAACCTCAAGCACTATAATGAAACCATGTACGAAATACCCGTACATGAGCCGATTCTCGGTGTGTTATACTAGCCCGAGCCTCTCGGTGTGTTATACTAGCCCGATTGAGTCCCTCTCGGTGTGTTATACTAGCCCGATTGAGCATCCGAACTTGACCGTATCGGTCTCCTGGGATATGATCCGATCGCAGATCATCCAACTCCACAAGCATGATTGGATGACCACGGATCAATTCCATCACCCCAAGCGGTATGGAATACACACGGCCTTAGCTTGCCGAGATATGATCCGATCGCAGTCATCCGACTCCACAAGCCTGATTGGATGACCGCAGATCAATTCCATCACCCACAAGCAGGTATGGAATACACACGGCCTCAGCTTGCCAGATATGATCTGATCGCAGTCATCCAACTCCACGAGCATGATTGACGACCGCAGATCAATTCCATCACCCCCAAGCATGGTATGGAATACCCGCGGCCTTAGCTTGCCAAAAGAAAACCGTTCATACCAAGCATTATGACGGAAAACCCTAAATTAGGGATTGCGGCATATTACATGTGCCGCAAAACGGTCTCAACCATCCATCTTCGCAGGCATAGATGGAGGGTGTAGATGTAGACTCAAAGGGCCCGGAGCATGTCGACACAACCACCATGTGACCGCCTACACAATTGACCAATCGGTCAAAACCAACAATGTTTGGCCGTGACAAAATCGTCACCCAAACAGAGGAGGCGCACGGCTTTGAAAACCAAAGCTAGGGTTTTGAGCATCACGAGCGTCCATCTTCTCCGGCACTAACGGAGGGTCCCGGGGATTAGATTAAGCGGGTCCGGTCATACCCGGCATGACCACCGCGGGCCCATCCATCTCCTCATGCGGTCGGCCAAGGCACATCATTCCGGCCAACCCAAAACGTCCACTCAAACTCTCGCGGTTACACCTCCCAAATCCTAAATTGATCTCGACCGCTCAACTTCACCGGACAGGTGGGTGGCTTAGATCGCGTTTTTCATGAGACGGTGAGACATGGGCGTGAACATCAGCCCGCCACTTTCACGCCAAGCCAACCGGCCAAGACCGACCAAGCTAGGTCGTCTTGGAAAACGCGCCGGAAGAGAGCATGGCGCGCGGCTTCTTTGCGGCATCAGACTCTTATCGCAAATCGATCTCAACCACTCAACTTTACCGGTCAAATTGAGTGGCTTAGATTGCGCCTTCTTGGGAAAGTGAAGTATGGACGTGCTCACCGGCGTGTTGTCTACACACATGCCCGGTCGGTCCTCTTCAAAACCTTTCCCATGCTTGGTTTCTACCAAGCTAAAGAGTGATGCTTGCGCACCTCTTTAAAAACCCCGATTTCATCAACGGTCGCGAGATGAGTGTCTCAAACATCATCTCATCCGTCCGACTTCACCAGCTTGGTTATACAACCCTCGGTCGGGAGTTATTTGGTTAGTGGGGAGTCATTACCCATCACTTTACCACACCACAAATGCACTGCATGAAATACACACGATACTTCACAAGTATCGACTTTTCGAATAACGCAGATTATTCAATTGACATTACATGCTATCTTCCGTGGATCCACGATCCACATTCCAGACATCAATCATGTCACAAACTGGGGGATACTTACTGGGGTATTGGTCTGGCGGTTTATAGCGTGCAGCGTGCAACGCGTCATCACAAGAACGTGTCCGGAAGTCATGGACGGTTAGAGATGAACTGGAGAAGTGGGCAAGACTGGTCGTGTGGCAACCGACACACAACTCCACTACTCCATCACTCCACTTCCTCCACTTCCCACGAGAAACGTGAATAAGGCTCGATGACTTGTATAAATAGGTTCTCCGCCCTATTTTCAAACAAGACAAGACAACGTAACAACACAAGTTCGGTCGACGTAAAACCAAGTGTTAATACAACATCGTATTCAAACACCCGAGCTTGCTTGCATCAACCGTAAGCTTGCTCGTATTTACCATTACAAGTCATAAGCAAGCCAACATCTTCACAATCTCAACACCTTCTTCGCTTCCCTCCCTAAGATCAACCCCATCTCCTTCACTTTGTGACCGAAACAAGTCCGGAACGGCCATTTCTTGGTTTAGGCCGGACTTGCATGATTGATCTCTCGAATCAACAAGCACTCACCGCGCAAGTGCATTTGTTATAGGTTTAAATTCATTCCTCATCCACACCCCAAATTACCAAATTCAGCAGGAGTAGTTTTCACCCATCAACAATTGGCGACCACGGTGGGAGATTAATCTCTCGGTCGTAAAATCAATTTCTTTGAAATCCGATTCAATTTCATCAATTTCAAAAAGGGTAGATCTTAGAACCAATTCAATCAGCAATTCATTTCAAGATGGTGGAACTCGTGTCCGGATCAGCAATCAATTCGGACGGAGCTAGCGTGGATAACACTCCGGTGTTGACGTGCTGTCGGTGGAGCTACCGTAGGCGACACATCTCGAGGAGCCGTTACCTCTGTCACCAACACTAGCGGAGCGGGAGACATCCCAGCCCAGGTGTAACACCTCCCATCACAGAGCCGGAGCAGCCGCAAATCCGGCATCTCTTCGAGCGTAACGCCTCCGGTGGTTACCAGAGCAACAACTTTCACTCCTCCATCGGGACGAGGAGCGGGAGACACAAGAGGAAGACCGCCGTCTAGTACCCTTGCGGACTTGATGGAGAAACAGGAAATTCTTGCTAGAACTCAAACAGATATGGCCGCAACTCATAAAGAGGTACTCACTTTCCTTAAAACTTTGACTGAACGATTGCCGCAAGATTCACGGCAACCCTTGGAGTCGGTGAGAGATACATTCAATACACCGGAGCGGGCGTTTCCACTCGACTCACATGAATGAAGAAACTCGTGTTGCTCTGAGCGCCAAAGGGAGAGAGACCAGCCTTCCAACTTCATTACGCATGAAGATCTAGAGCGACTTCTCCAAAATCGAGGAAAAGGGGACCGAACGGACGTACACCAACATCACCGCCGTACCCTCGGGATGTGCAACGGATTCCTCTACCAAGAGGTTACACCTCTCCCGAGTTCTCCTCTACGACGGCAGTCGGTAATGCTCGTGAACACATTTCTCGATTCTTGGAAGCCTTGGGGAAACATGAATACAATCATGTTTTACGCCTAAAAAGAATTCTCAAAATCACTCACGGGAGGGCATACACCTGGTACAACAACATTGCGCCTAACGGCGTATCCAATTGGAGCGAGATGGTCGGTGCTTTCTACAGAAGTATTTCTTCGTGTCTCGAACAAATCACGTTTTCGGACACAGGAAGAATTCTCCGGCGGAATAATGAGCATCCCAACGACTTCGTTAAAAGATTCGTAACCCAAGCACCGGATCTGTCACGACCCGAATGTTACCGAACGGCAAATGGTGGAATCATGCATCAACGGGATGATACCCATATACCGCGCTCCGTTAGAGAATCGGGCTTTCAAACATTCTCTCGAACTCCACGAAGCTGCAAAACGTTCGGCGACAACTGCACCAAAGCACTACTAGAAAGAACCGAGTTGTTCGAAGTAAAGATTTGCGTGAAAGTCGAGGAAGCGGGCGTCTCACCAACAAACAATACAACACTGGCCCTTCTGTGAGTGTGGTAAGCGGAGGAGAAAAGAGGAAAGCTTCGATAACGGAACAGCAAACCAAGCGAACATCCTCAGCACACAAGACTTCGTCTCGAAAAGGAACAGACCACTACACCAAATCCAGGTTTTTGCAACGTTTGGTTTTTCGACTTTGCAACGGATATATAAGTTGCAGGCATTTATCCGTTGCTGATATTAGAGATACGTTGCACTAAATCTTAATTGTCAGGGGAACAAAAAGAATCTAGGACACGCTCGCCTTTATTAATATAGTTGAGGGCTTAAAATGTCATTCACAATTATTATCATTTATTTCCCATCTATTTTCATTTCCCTTATTCTTTTCTTGTCCGTCTTCTCGAGTTCTCCTCCTCCTCCCATTTTTCTTCTCTTCTAACTTCTTACCTTGAACCTAGATCTACGAAATCGAACCCAGATTTTCAAAAATCAAAACCCGTTTCTCCTAAACCCAAATCTTATAGATCAAATCTCATCTCGGAAATAAAACCCAATCTTTCAATCACTCAAACCCTAGATATCGTTTTCTTCTTTAAAGTCAAATGTTTTGTAAGGTGTGTTTGATTTCAACTATTTCTATAGTGATGAGCTAATGGATCCTGTAAGGTATAACCCTATTCTTCTTACTGGTTTTGGCTATTATTGATTTATTTTGACCTAATTCTATGAACTACATACATCTTTTGGTAGGTAATATTCTGTACAGATTTTGCAATTTTTATTTTTGTTTGTTGTATTTGATGGAGTTTTAAAGTATGGGTTTCCTTTTGATTTCAGTTTTGTAGTCACGGTGTTGATGATTTTTATGGTGAAAATGGTATGGTGGTAGCAGGTGTTGGTGGTGTGGTTAGTGCTGCAGATTTTTGGGTTTAGTTGGTATTGGTGACTTATTTGCTCAGTGTTTGTGATAAAAGCTCTGGATCTGCTATCCTAATGGGTGGTGGTGGAGGTGATGCAGGTAAAAGTTGGAGACTGGCAGTAGTTGTTGGAGATTTTTCATTACAATTGGTTACTTACAGTTGGTGGAGATTAAAATCTGTTTACCAGTTAAGAAATTCACTTTATACTAAATGAGTTTTGTGGTTTTTGGTAACCTTCATTGTTAGACTGATTATTTTTTCTTGAATTTGATTTAGTTACTGGTTCTTCTTTGCATCTACCAACACCAGGGAAAGTGAAAAGTTTAAACTCTTCCCTTCCCGAAGCCTGTTGGAGTGCTGCAAGAAATTGGTCATAAGTATGGCTATATGGTAAATGGATACCAGACTTATGTCCTTGTAGTACTTTTGAAATGTTATTGTTTATTTTATGTTGTTATTGTAGTCTGATTATTCAATCCAGCCAGGGACCACAAAGTGCATATTTTTGTTGGTATATATAACCACTTCTGTTCTAAATCCCGCTGCATAGCTAAGTGAATACATATACATGGTTGGTGTTACAGTTAATTGAAGACTTAGCTATTGTTTGTTTAGCTTATTTAACAGTATTACCCATTTAACTAGATTGGAAAGATAAGGCAAAACAATGACAGACCATACGTGAATAATAAAGAAATGTTATGATTAAGGCGGATGAGAAAAATCATGGGGATATATAGAGGTGGCAACACTTAATATGATATGCAAAATCTACCAGTTAATGGACTATCTACCTTAAGTTTAGTTGACCAGCCTTCTATATTTCAAGAAAGGCTTGAGAGGGAGGATAACTTGAACTTGATAACTATTTCATTGAGTACATATACCAAAAACAAATGTAGGTAGCCGTAGCTTTATTTCATTTCTATATAATTTTGTTTCGATGGGTCTAAAACGGTATTCTTCTGATTAACATTTTTTTTTTTTTTAGTTTGTTGAAGATTTGTTGATACTTCGATAAATAATGTGGAAAGCTAGTAAAAATATGGTGGATCAACGGTTGTTGATATGTTGGATGAATGAGTAAGGGTGGTCTTAGGAACGAAGATTTGGGTCACTGGCATAAAACATGTATTCTTCGGTGCAATCATTCTATCAGCTGTTAAGGACCACAACGTCCGAGTAAGGGTTAGATTCTCAACTACGTACAGTCTGCAATTGCAACTGGCACTTTTCTGGCTTTTTTAATTCATTTAAAAGAAAGTGAATAGAGGTGTAATAGGTAATACTTAGATGATGAGTTTGTTGAATGGTAACTGAACAACCATATCTATTCAATGACTATTGGGATTGGAACAATTGAATACTCCTTGGCACTCACTGCACATGTTAGTTTTCGTGCTTGCTAACTTTGGTCAACCACCAAATGTTTCACTGGAAAATTATTGATGCAGCAGACACTAGTGTGATTACATGTTACCTTGATATGCTATTAAACTTTCAGTCAATGGATCATTTTAATCTCTTTCTGCAGCCTTCAAGTTTTGATTTTTCTGATCCAAAGACATTTATTTTTACATCTCCACGGTGCTTGCCATCAACCAAAGTTGAAAAATGCTGGGTATGTGGGTTCGCATATAATTAAGATTTTCCCGTTCTTTTATCTTTCACTTCTCATGTTCTTATTACTATATCTCGTAGGTCCTCAATAATTTTCCATGGATGCTTATTACAAGAATGTAGTGTGCAGAATTCAGGAGTGGGTGACCACTATCGTTTTGAGTATGGTGTTGAGTTACAGATATGCTGACAGATGACATAAGTTTTGAGTAACATACTACTCTTCCTGTATTTCTCAAGCCCTAACCAAGGATACATATTGAAATTTTTAAATCCCAGATCAATTCAATTAGGATGTGGTGCCACAAATAAATAGGCTTATCGTAGCACTTGAGAAATTTACACAGAACAGGGACTGCTAGAATAAAAACATTTTTGTGTGAATTTTGCACCTACTTCCATGTACAGTCAAAAGTTACATGATTTTTATTTGACTTGTTTCAGGATACCATGATGATGGGTGCTGAAGAATACCAATAAGAATATGAAATTGCAGCACTTGTAGCTGATGGAAAGGTTCCAATTGGTGTGGAACAGAATACCAAATTATATAAACAGAATGTTCAATCCCCCAATAAAGTTGTTGAACATTTCAGCATGGTTGATTAATTTTTCCTTGCTCTTGGGCTACAGGACATGTCGAATCTAAATAGATCATGAGTGGAAACTAAACAATTTTTTCATCATGATATGCAGTTCACTTTTGTTCTGCTCAGTAATACAGGTGCACTAGATTTTTTATATATAACCATACAATTTTCCTACCATTTATTCATATAAATTAATGGTTTGACAATATTATGGCTAAGCAATTAGGCTTTTTGTACCATCATTTTTCTGTTAGAATTTTTGAAATGTATCTTTTACCAATTGGTTTTATGCTTTCTTTTTAGCAGATATGCTCATCTCTTGTTGGCAATGAAACTCTCTCTTATTAAAACATGGTTATGCGAGATGGTGGTTGTTAAGGTACATCTTTTTTTTTCTTTCTAGCTTCTGATAATCATACAAAGTAATGTAATTTCTTCTGAGACTATTCCAGGTTTAGGATACTCTAGTTGTAGGTTACATTTTGACTTAGCAGAACCACACATTGGCACTTGCTATTATTTAACATTGCTGTATCTTGATCCTCATAGTTGTGCATTTTGCAGGTCACTACATCACTTACAGTGGGTATTGAAACCTAGTAACAATAGCTTTATAGAATATTTTTTTTAAGGTTAATGCAATTTGATTGTGCATATTCAACCTAAGTTCATTATAATGTTGTAAAATGTTGCAAGGATGAGTGATTGTGTTATCAGGTCAGGGTTCTATATTATTTGTAATACTAGAATTTCGATACAAATTTTGTATTTTTTTTTTTTGCATTTTTTTTTTATTCTGATAATATATTTCGCAACGGATATATATGTTGCTTAAATTATTATATACGTTGCATTAAGTCTAATTAAAGCAACGGATAAAGTAACAAATGAAACGTTGCTTTAATTAATTTAAGCAACGTTTGTATACGTTGCC
Source organism: Papaver armeniacum (assembly GCA_023531295.1). Classification (NCBI taxonomy): domain Eukaryota; kingdom Viridiplantae; phylum Streptophyta; class Magnoliopsida; order Ranunculales; family Papaveraceae; genus Papaver; species Papaver armeniacum. The sequence goes on from JAJJWW010019027.1 coordinate 295,906, forward strand.
AAAAATTTGTCACGCCGTGTGGGCAGCATACATAAGCGTTGCTTAAATTATTAGTAACGAATATAAACGTGGTAAATTCGGGTTTTTGGTGTAGTGGACAAAACTCCCGCACAAAACGCTAAAGACACGGGTTTTCCTTTTCCCATGAATGAAGTGATAGAGCTCTTGGAAGCGTGGATCCAAGATGATGCCGTAAAACTACCCCTATCAGGCGTCCTCCGACCGAGGAAGAAATAGCAGAGATCCCAGGATCGTTGCTACCACAGTTCGTCCATCATCCAACCAAAGATTGCAACGAGGTTGAAACAAATATTCGGGAAAAGGTAGAGACAGGGGAACTCCACTTTTGGAAACGAAGGTGTTCATAGAGATCCCTTACCTATCAGAGCGCATGATTTCGGGGACTCTGTTCGCAAGACCGTGCAATCTATGATAGAGCACATGTGTGAAATCTTATATTTCTCCAAAGGACAGCGTCAAGACATATTCACGGCCCTCAACCACGTTGTGTCGGGAAGACGTTTGCATCCGTAGCAGCAGTACAGAACCCCCGGGTCTTTCCCCGAAAGACATGAGCAACGGAAATCGGGACTCCTAACCGTCACTCGTTTGAGAAACGTTGAGTTTGATAACACGTTGATCGATACGGCTTCAGAATTTAACATCATTACTGTCAAGGCCTTGAGAGCGGCAAAGATCTCAAAGCAGGAAGCTACTCGTCATCCAACTGCGGTCAGGGATTCAGGAGGAGAACTCAGAGATTCATACGGATACATCGATCTTGAAGTCAAATTGGGAGATGCCTCAACACAAGCAAAGTTCTACATAGTCAAAGAACATCCCAATTACGACATGATCCTAGGGCGCTCTTGGATACATGACAACAAAGCCATATTGGAAATCTGTCCTCTCGGTTTCGATACCGAAAGAGTCTCCAACACGCCCTTTGGACCACCGGTGATTGTCGCGCCGCATCAAGAACTTGCCAATGTGACACAACTTCCTGGAGAGAGAGCTGTCAAAGATACATTGAAAAGTTCCGATCTCAAGTAAGTCTCGTCACGCAACCTTCCTTACAACCTACCGCCCTCATTCCGACAAGTCCTGGGGACCGGCTCCAACCAACAAGCCAACCCGGCTAGGAGATGTGAATGGGAAGCCGCCCTTTCAAACGTTTTATCAAGAGCATAGAGGCTGTCTTGGTCAAAGACAACAAGGTCAAGGTCCAAGTGTCCGCACGCTCAAACCCATTCGGAATTGGAGACCTGGTGACGAAGATGACTACGTTCAATGTTGGAAACATGACGGTGAAGATGACCACTCCACCTGACTCACCCGCCAAAAGAGAAGATGAACTGCACTGCAGCGAGATGTTATCCTAGGTGGCTACTGCAAGCTCATCAACGCCGATAACCTGGAGGGCATAACAGTTCACTCACGATGGCTCAAACCTTACCGAACTTAAGATACTTGTGCTACCACTTTCCAAAGATCCTACACACCTTAAAGCGCTTGTGCTATATTTTTCCACGTGTTTCCTTTTATAATTTCATGTCATATTTGTAATCCCTCCAGAAAATGATTGCAATACTTGCATTCATAGCTAGGGTTTCAATTTTCAATTTTCAATTGAAGCATTATTTTCATCTGAGAACCTCTTTACTCCTAAAAACACCCACCCCTGAGTCAGCTTAAATCAGTCCACTGGAGCAAGAAAAGAAACCCTAAGCAAACATCTCACGGGATGACGGGAATAGAACGTGTGCGGAAAATGATTTGAGCCATCTGCCCAGCAAAGCCAGGAAGATATTGCATCACAGGTCCGTGGATATTCCATTACAGATATAACTTCTTTTTATCATTAAGAATTATGTATGAAGGCGCACCCTTGCGCCTGAGAAGGTTCGGTTACAGTCTTGGCAAAGGATTGTAAAGAAAAGCTTTATTCAAATAATCAAAAGAAAAACCTTGAACTCAGCCGCCACTGAGTACAAGGAAGATGTTCGAGCATGCACTTGGAAAGAAAAAACAAAACAAAAGAAATTTCAATCATCAAGAGGGTCGGTCTCGCCCACATCGCCGTCAGCTCCGTCACCTGTCTCCGGATCTTCCTCAACTTCTGCATCGGGCATCCCCGCCGCAGCAAGCAAAGCAGCAAGCACTCCATCCCAACATCTTCAAGCAGGAGCATCAAAGGGCATAGCAACACCAGGGGCCACGCAAATTGCCTTCGAATGTTCGGGTTCGTCCGTAGCGTAATCAAGGATTATCACGCCGTCCCCGAACCGGGTAATCACACTTGCCTTCATTCGGGGGTCGTTCATGCTCAACTCTCCGCCTCTTCAACCGCGCTGCAAATCTCTCTGCCCTTGCGCTTACTAGTGTCTGCAGCGTTTCCTCGCGCCTCCGCCGCTCCTCCATGTCAATTGCAGCTGAAAGTGAACAGATACGTCCTCTGACAATACGAAGGTGGGAGATAGACATCCCCTGTATAGCACAGCCGACTTCACGAAGAGAAAGATCGATCTTAGCCATCACTTCTCCATGCGCATGATTTTCAGGCTTGTCAACTTCAAAACTTCTTTCTGGGAAGCAAAGAATGAGCGTCTACCGCTTCCATGATAATCTGCAGAGAAGAAGAGGTTATGAGCACAAAAAAAAAAAAAAAAGAGAGGATCATCAAAACTATCTACGCTTAATCGTAAAATCAGATAAAGACTCGAGATATGGAATAAACGACCACGTGAGGTGATTCTTTATAATCTCACAAGTCTACTGTAATCCCGAGAAGGAAAAGAAGTCTTTACTTACCACCTATGAAGGCCGCTAATTCGGGATAACAATCGACGAGGCTTATCGGATATACCCGAGAAAAGCCGTATGTGATGAAATAAGTACACCAAGGAGCGGCCGAGCTCATACATGTACAAGAGGAACCAAAGCGACTCACCGGATCAAGTCCTCGCTTCCTTCGCATCCTTAATCAAGACCAACCAGCCCGTGGAAACGCCGACAATGTGAAACTATCCGGTAAATATGTATTCACTCTAGCTTGGTCATTTCGTATATGTCACCATCTCATGCCTACCACACAATAGTGTAACCATTATGTGCTAGGCAGGGGACTTAATGTTGATGGTGGATTTTTCGTTCAAGGTTAAATTTGTAAAAAACCTGAATAATCATACGCTGACATCTTGTAAAAAGATAAAGCCGTTTGTAAGTGATGGATACTCCTCACTTAATTCACCAAGAATGGAGCATGTGGCAACAATCCCATTCTGTGAATATATAAAATTCCTCCGTGGTTGGAGCATGTAGCAACAATCCCTTCCCGTGAATTTCATATCGGCCTTGTATTTCCAGTACTCATTATCAGTGCAAGATGACGATCGAGTGTTACTCTTACGAGTAACACAAACCTCCAAGCACTATAATGAAACCATGTACGAAATACCCGCACAGGCGATTCTCGGTGTGTTATACTAGCCCGATTGAGTCCTCTCGGTGTGTTATACTAGCCCGATTGAGCATCCGAACTTGACCGTATCAGTCTCCTGGGATATGATCCGATCGTGATCATCCAACTCCACAAGCATGATTGGATGACCACGAGATCAATTCCATCACCCCCAAGCAGGTATGGAATACACACGGCTTTAGCTTGCCGTGATATGATCCGATCGCAGGTCATCCGACTCCACAAGCCCGATTGATGACCGCAGATCAATTCCATCACCCACAAGGTGTATGGAATACACACGGCCTCGCCCTTGCGTATATGATCCGATCGCAGCTCATCCAACTCCACGAGCATGATTGACGACCGCAGATCAATTCCATCACCCCCAAGCATGGTATGGAATACCCGCGCCTTAGCTTGCCAAAAGAAACCGTTCATACCAAGCATTATGACGGAAAACCCTAAATTAGGGATCGCGGCAGATATTACATGTGCCGCAAAACGGTCTCAACCATCCATCTTCGCAGCATAGATGGAGGGTGTAGATGTAGACTCAAAGGGCCCGGAGCATGTCGACACAACCACCATATGACCGCCACACAATTGACCAATCGGGTCAAACCAACAATGTTTGGCCGTGACAAAATCGTCACCCAAACAGAGGAGGCGCACGGCTTTGAAAACCAAAGCTAGGGTTTTGAGCATCACGAGCGTCCATCTTCTCCGCACTAACGGGAGGGTCCCGGACAGATTACAGTCCGGTCATACCAAAGCATGACCACCGCGGCCCATCCATCTCCTCATGCGGTCGGCCAAGGCACATCATTCCCTGGCCAACCCAAAACGTCCACTCAAACTCTCGCGGTTACACCTCCCAAATCCTAAATTGATCTCGACCGCTCAACTTCACCGGGACGAATTGGGTGGCTTAGATCGCGTTTTCATGAGACGGTGAGACATGGGCGTGAACATCAGCCCGCCACTTTCACGCCAAGCCAACCGCCAAGACCGACCAAGCTAGGTCGTCTTGGAAAACGCGCCGGAAGAGAGCATGGCGCGCGGCTTCTTTGCGGCATCGACTCTTTATCGCAAATCGATCTCAACCACTCAACTTTACCTGGTCAAATTGAGTGGCTTAGATTGCGCCTTCTTGGGAAAGTGAAGTATGGACGTGCACACCGGCGTGTTGTCTACACATATGCCCGGTCGGTCCTCTTCAAAACCTTTCCCATGCTTGGTTTCTACCAAGTCAAGAGTGATGCTTGCGCACCTCTTTAAAAACCCCGATTTCATCAACGGTCGCATGAGATGAGTGTCTCAAACATCATCTCATCCGTCCGACTTCACCAGACTTGGTTATACAACCCCGGTCGAGTTATTTGGTTAGTGAGGAGTCATTACCCATCACTTTACCACACCACAATGCAAGACTCGCATGAAATACACACGATACTTCACAAGTATCGACTTTCAATAACGCAAATTATTCAATTCAAAGATTACATGCTATCTTCCGTGGATCCACGATCCACATTCCGCACATCAATCATGTCACAAATCGGGGATACTTACCGGGGTATTGGTCCGGGCGGTTTACAGCGTGCAGCGTGCAACGCGCCATCACAAGAACGTGTCGAAGTCATGGACGGTTAGAGATGAACCGGGAGAAGTGGGCAAGACCGGTCGTGTGGCAACCGACACACAACTCCACTACTCCATCACTCCACTTCCTCCACTTCCCACGAGAAACGTGAATAAGGCTCGATGACTTGTATAAATAGGTTCTCCGCCCTATTTTCAAACAAGACAAGACAAATGTAACAACACAAGTTCGCCGACGTAAACCAAGTGTTAATACAACATCGTATTCAAACACCCAGAGCTTGCTTGCATCAACCGTAAGCTTGCTCATATTTCTCATTTACAAGTCATAAGCAAGCCAACATCTTCACAATCTCAACACCTTCTTCGCTTCCTCCCTAAGATCAACCCCATCTCCTTCACTTTGTGACCGAAACAAGTCCGGAACGGCCATTTCTTGGTTTAGGCCGGACTTGCACAGATTGATCTCTCGAATCTACAAGCACTCACCGCGCAGTGCATTTGTTGTAGGTTTAAATTCATTCCTCATCCACACCCCAAATTACCAAATTCAGCAGGAGTAGTTTTCACCCATCAACACCCTTAACCTTGTTTTTTCTAAATGGCTAATATGCCCTTGGTTAATAAACACTAAAATTCTGATTAGGTTAATTAATTGAGTTTAGATTAAAATTTTGAAATTTTGAATTCAGTAGATTAACCTTTTGATCCGTCTTATGAGTTCGATTTCGATCCAAAAATTTTGATTTTGAAAATGCAGACAACCGGCAAGGTCGTGGTTTGAATAAGCTTCCGACCATACATCCGCCGGAATGTTAGACTTTGAATAAGCTGCCGATCTATCTTCCGCCGGCATTGACAACTTTGAATAAGCTGCCGACCATATATCTGCCGGAATTGTACTTGGATGAAGAACACGCCGACTATCTTGGGTAGCAATCTTGCAGTCGGCATGTAAATATTTCCTACCCTTCCGGCTATATTAATCTCGGCATGAAAAACAAATACAACCTTGCCGGCTGACATAATATGGAAGATGGAGAAGGAGTTTATTCATGCAATTTTGGTTACTACATTGATTGAAACATAAAACCTAATCCTTGTCGACGGAAAAACGAATGCACTTAGCATGTGCATCAAGCCTTTGAACCCCTAGGCGACCCTAGTGGACGAGTTATAGTCTCGCGAGGGTTTACATAGAGGTCTACCCACAAAACCTACACTAAAACTTCTAAAGCCATCAATCTTCCTCCTCCGAAGACGATACGGCATCCAAGTACTCCGGGTTATCCTCCGGGATTCTTTCTGCCAAGAAGTGATAGCTTGCATCGAATGTGAATGCTTCCCCCTTTTCCTCCAAGTAGCGCGCTTTCACGACTTCGTGCTACAAAATCACAAAAACAAACTTACATTTGTTAGTGGTGTTTCATTGGAAGATAAAACAACATGGGTTATGTAAAATAAACCACAAAATTGCTTACAAATTGTGCAATGGACAAGGTGAAGGGGCGAGTGTTAAAATCCGAGGTTGGAGAGCCAAAAAGCAAGTATCGCGTTTTCGATGACTAGGTGCCTTTCATGGACTTGTTGAATACTTCTTCCATTAGGATTACCAAACTCGCTGCAAAATTTGTTGTGTACCCTAGCCCAAAAGGTCGTGGAATCCTCCCTTTCGGAGGCTTGACGTCTAAGTCGATTTTCCGCATACCATGCTTTGGTGATTGCCAAATCTTCATTTGAATCAAAGGAAGTCATTGTTGTTTAGCTATTGGGTGAGTTTGATGGATTGTATGATGATATGAGCTTTGGAGAGTATATGAAACTATTTGTATGTTGTTTTGTGGAGATAAGTAGTGCATTTATAGGATGGTGCCCAAATTTGGCCGTTATAGTGTCCAAGTACAAGTGAATCAATGCAATTGTACTTGCAAAAATTTGAATTTTGAACCCGCCGGCAGGGTCGCAAATTTGCTACAATGCTGGGGTCGCAAACAGGCCGGAAATGTATGGGTTCATTAGCATGCCGGCCATAATACAGCCGGCATTTTCTTGTTTTGTTTCCTTGCCGACCTTACATGATTTTAGGCATCAGAAGAATGGTTTTTTTTCAAGATATGGCCGGAAAGGTCTCTATTTTAGTACCCTTCCGGCTACACAAACGCCGGCTTTGTAGGAATCATATTACCTTGCCGGCCCTGGTAACTACACAATTTTTTGTTGACAGGGCCGGCAGGGTGACATTTCACAACCTTGCCGGCCCTGGTAACTACACAACTTTTTGTTGACAGGGCCGGCAGTCTGGCATTTCACAACCTTGCCGGCCCTGGGACAGCCGACAGGGTAGCTTTAAAAAAGCATGCCGGCAAGGTAATACGACACTTTATATAGCTAAAAAAACCATTCATTCAACAACTAGAAATCCAATATTTTTTGTTCAAAATACGAAACATGTCCCATAAAACCGTAAAATGAACTAGGAAAGCATTCATTGGCCACGACCACGACCACAACGACCACGGCCCCGTTTTGGAACACTACCTTCACCACCACGACCACTGCTGCTACCTTCACCACCAGGAGCACTACGAGTCCTCTTTTTATCAGCCTTTACCTTGGCTTGTGCATCCTTAATAGCTTTTTCTTCCGCCTTTACTTCAGCCTGAAGTTGCTTGAACAATAAATGGGCATCCTCATTGTCAACATTGCAAGCATAGTCAATGTGCTTGCTTTGCACAGGTTCTCCTCTATCTTTCGCGCAACATAACACCCTTACAAAGGTCTTCAACTGATCCTTCTATATTCAATTAAACAATAAACAATTAATAGAATGATTCGGTAATGCAATCAATCTTAAAATAGTAAGAGCAACTCTAAAATACTTACAAATATCTTAAGCATTGTTGTTGGGTCTTTCGATTCCATCTTCTTCTTACGAGCCAGTTCTTCGCAGTCATTGGCCTAATCACAGTAGGGACGAGCCCAACACAAGTACCACGCCATGTATTTCTCAGTAGCTTCATGACCGGTGGTCACCTCGTCCAAAAGACTCACATCGATGTTACGGCCCCGTCTATTGTCCCAATGTTCTTGAGTTGGCGCTGGATCGTAAGAGACGTTAATAGTTTTTTGGGAGGTGGTGCAGTCATCCCGGTTCACGGTAAAGAACGGTTCTTCATCGAAATGAGGTTCTTCTTGGACGTAACCCAATTGGCGCATTACCCGATGTGGATCGTACATTGAAAATCCTTCAAACACAGTCATCAAGGGTCCATAGTATAATGCAACAACTTCATTTCTCCTTGGGATTAAACCTTGATTTTTATCCTCCCGATACGGATCAAATATCACCTCTTCCGCAGTCAATCTGTCGATGGCAGCTCGGAGTTTCATAAGATTTTGCGGCATATCCTTATCCTGAGTACCCTTAAAACTGTACCTTTGAGCTCTTGGCAAATGAACCGGAACACTGTTATCCACTTTGACGTAAGAGTTGTCTTTGAACAAAGAAGGAAAGCGTTCATATATCCAAACCTATGCAAAAATTAAAAAAAAGTTTAGTAAGAACCCTTATCTTTCGAGATTTGCAAATATAAATGTTTTAAACAATAAAATTACCCGGAAGAGACATGTGTTTCCGTTAACTTGCTTAGTGAGTGCCCTAGAAGATTTTGTCAACTCATTGTTCAAGAAGGCAACCACCGCAGCACCCCAAGAATACCCACGCATCTCATGTAAGGGATCCAATAGTTGCAAGTAACTGGCCTCGACTTGGTTTCCGGGCGTCGGGGAAGATACATACGCCCGGGGTGTATAGCAAATAAGCGGCCGCGGTAGCATTGATTCGCACCGGGTGCACCATTCCTTCCCTATCAAGGATTTCTGAGTCTTCCATAGTTTGTCCCTCAACTTCTTCACATTAAACTTCTTAATTAGTCGACCATCCTTCTTGTCAAGAACATCATCCTTCGAACTCGACTCAACCGAACAATTTCTTGCTCAATTCGTAAATCTTCTCGAAAGAAATGGCATTATCGAATCCCTCGGTGTTGCTTTTCCATCAACCTCGAGGCCTAGAATTTGTTGAGCATCATCGGGAGTTATCGCCATCTCACCGAATGGGAATAACGAGTATCGGTCTCTCCATAGAACCGCTCACGGAATGCGAGAGATGGTAACTTTATCATGATTAATATTCGAACTCTCAACCGCAGGCAACAAACCCGAGTTCCTCACAATCACTTTCACCTCCTCACATTCCAAGTCAAGATTCCAAGTATGCATCACTGAACACGAAGCTTGGTGCCTCATGAGACGGATGGCATGCTTGTGATCCTAAATACCAAAAAAAAGAAAATGAAAAGAAATACAAACACTTGATGCAAATTTAATTAAGATAGTTACACACTTGAATAAATAACAAAGACGGATTAAGATTACTAACGATAGTATTATGGACCGTACATGCCCATGAGTGTTTGTATCCAAAAAGAACAGCTCCACCATCTCATCTGGGGTCCCTTTTGGAGGCTCACCTTCTTTCAAAGTGCAACCATCAAGTGTTTGGAAGGCACGTGAGAATCGGTAGGTTTAGTGATCACCCTCTTCTTCGTTCCGGTTGAAGTTGAAGCCGAAGCTTCGGTGGCTTGAACAATAGCTAGAGTTTGTTCTCCTTCTCCATCTCCTTCTTCTTCTTCTTGTTCCTCTTCCTCTTCAACAATTTCATCTTCGATGATATTCTTACCTTTATCTCCATTACCATCATCATCATCACCATCATCATTACCTCCTCCAGCCTCAAGCATGTCTTGATCACCATCATCATTATCATCGTTGTTACCTCCTCCAGCAGCCGGATTGGTTTCATCAACATCATCATCATCACCTCTTCTACCAGATGGAATTGATTGGTCTTCATCTGGAGTCTCGTCTGAATCATTGGGTTCAGATAGTGGTTCTAAGACCTTTGTCGTTCCCGGCACAACATACACCCCTCGATGTTTTGAAGACAAGAGTTTATCACCAACACGAGGAGGGTTTGAAGGAGGACTAAGAGCTGCTTTCTTCTTTGCCATTCGCAATCTGAACAAGAACAATTCGGAAAAAAACATTACAGTGGCCCAGTTAGATATATACAACATATCCGACGGAACAATGGCGATATAAGGTATACCAAAAAATGAGTGCCGGCTAAAAAACGCCAGCACTGTATCATCAAAATACCCTTCCGGTGCATAAAAAAAACAAAAAACTTTCACTATACAGGTCGGCAAGGTCCATTACACATACATAGCCGGCTGACAAATCGCCGGCATGGTTTAATATAACTACCCTTCCGGGTTTAAAAACTCTAGGCATCAGGAAACATTCAAAAGAAGTAGCCGGAAGGGTAAAAAACAAAAACTTGCCGGCTTCATTAAAAGAAACTGACGCCGGCAATGTATAAGGTTGAATAACCTGCCGGCCCTGCTAGTAGCGATTCACGTAAACTATACAAGTAGGCATGTTCTTCAACCTTATACCCTTAGGCCAAACCCTAACTATGAAATCCGGAAAGGTCGATAACAAAGACCTTGCGGCGTCGAATCGCCGATTCACAAATTCGATTTTTCCGACCTAATTTGACATGCAAATATGAAATTGAAGTACTAGAGTGAGTTTAAGTGTGCCCTTACTTTCTTAAGCGCACCATTTCACGTGTTTCATTGAGTTCAATTCCTTCTTCTTCAACCGTTTTACTCTTCACTTTCTTAGCAACCAAATTTGCAATTCCAGGGTTATATTCATTGGGTTTTCGATTAATTTGTTTCATACGAGTTGCCTTCTTCCGTGGTGGATCCATTGATGAAGATTAATCGGAGTTTTCAAATCGACGATTTTAACGAATTGATCGACGAGTTTTGGTGGTGGTGGGGTGATGGAGCCGGTAAGGTTGTGGAGGAGAAGAAGAAGAGAAGAAGATGTAATGAAGAAAGAAAACTGATTTTGATAGTAATTAGAGTTATAATGAGAAAGGGTAATTTTGTAACTTTACCCATTGACCTCCCCTTTGCTCTTAAAAAAGAGTCCCTTTAAAATTGGGTATATCCCAATCTCGCGAGGATATACAACCCTAGGAATCTAGTGAATCATATCCAGCTTAACAAACAAATAACTTAAAATGAATGAGTATATATCACATCAAACAAATGTTAATCATTGAACTCGCCGAATCAATGGGTGGAGTTTCTTAATTTATTTAAGAATGAATCAATCATTTTCAGTGATTGTCTCGGTACTTACAACCCTCCTTAGATTTATGTTACACTCTTTAGATGCAGAACAATGTCGTTATAAAATTAACCAAAATTTATCATCATTGCATAATCCTTTGTTTCCCTATTATGTATGGATCATCTAGAAAAGCTTTAGATATGGGAGAAAACTAATTTAACAATTCCCAATAATTATCCAGGCACTATTGTGTTTATTGGAGAATTTGAATGGCAATAAATAATAATGTAACGAGAAATGAAGCCAAATACCTCGTAATAGAATTAATGGAACGAAAAAAGGTTAAACAAATGTTGATTAAATGGTTAAGCTTATTTTTGTCTCTAACACTTGGTTAGAGCTCTTCTTTCGTCTAAGGTTGCTCCAGTGTTCCCATTCTTTATCTTATTTTATTTTTATATATCTTCAATGTATTTATTGAATGATTATTTTATTTTATTTTAAAAATAAAATTGTGAAAATTGAATTTATGTGTGAGAAAATAAAAATGACTTTCAATGCTTTAAAAAACAAAAGAAAAATGATTTTATCAATTTTCGAAACAACATCCCCAATGCATGGACTTGTATAATCTAATTTCGAATTTACAGTGTTTTAGATTTAAGAAATCAACAAAATCATGGATGTAAATCATGTAATGCATGACTAAAACCAAAAACTGGACCTTAAGGCATTTGTCCCAACAATCCAATTCTGAAAGAAGCTCCAAACTTTACATTCAACCACAGAATGTGAAAACGGGGTATGATAACTCAAGCGACTTTTACGACTGACTTTATGTTTGTTCCCCATATTGTTGGAGAGAAAACATTTCATGAGTTATACACACTGTTACTTAGAATGATTTGAGATGTGCGATTTTCCGTAACAAAATGACTTTATGATAAAATTGTGGCATTTTGGAGATACTTAAATAAATTATATGAACGCAACCGTCATACATATTGTTACCCTAGGAACAAATTATTTACTTTCAATTTAAAAATCTTTCCGTTTTCTTGTAGGCACCAATAAATATTGTTGGACCTCTACCAAAAGTCTATCGTCCATGCATTTCCCATTCTGAACCCCCACCTCATACTCTACACTCCCCATGCCTCGTTCCGATCAATTATCAAAATAATATATAAAATGATTCTCATTTCCAAAAAGACAATTGTAATAAGGTACTTACCAGCAGTACTCTAAGATATTGGAGAAAACTTAAAAGTAACAATAATGCTTATGAATAGGCCAATCCTCCCTGAAATCCAAAGGTTTGAGTCAAACCTTTTAGACGGAAATAATATCAGTCAAACTTTATTGACGGACTGAATCAAAGCGGTCAAGGATGTTTGATCCTAAATCCTGTCTAAAATACCTTTTAGTCCTTAAGACTTAACCAGAGATGGAATGGAGAGAGTATATAACCCAGACCCGTAAATGATACCCGAATGTCACATTATCGGCCGACCAAATTGCTTCCCTGTCCGTCGCAAACTTTTTCAAGAGAATTTAAAATCAGTTTTCCGGTTTTTAAAATTTCATGAAATTAAGATACAAATTCAGACAATAAACAAATTGGTAAACGATTCCCTTCAATTACAATCATATCAACAAACCATTAGTTCAAAATTCTTCAAAATCTCCATTACATCGATCGGAATCGACCAATCTCTTTATCATGTTCAAAAAAAAAAAAAAAAAAAAATTCTTCGTTGTTTACCAACCCCTCAAATCTGACGCAATCCCAAAAAAATATCAGTGAAGCAGATTTTGGGTCAGTCGCGGGTGTAGAAGATGGCTAACTGGATCAGACGCAATCCCAAAAATCCAACCCAGCAAGGCTAACCCCAAATTAGTTGATGAACTGACTCGGAACAGTGGGTGAATCGACCCAATCTTTGATTTTTGCAGCCCATTTTGTTCATGCTCACTTAAATGATTCGTGCGTTTGATTCTTAACAGTTAATCAGCAATCTCTCAACCAGTATTAAACCCTTAAACATAATCTTATTTGATTCAAATTCTAATGATTTTTCTTTCTCTGTGAACAAAAACAAAATGAAGTAAAAATCCCCAAGAAACACACTTTGTAAGAAAAAATAAAATCAAACTCGATCAATAAGAAAAAGAAGGAAATACTGGAATAATGAAACTCTTAGCCTCAGTACTTCTTCATTACTACTAAACCTCACAGATTTGTGCTAGCCCCAACTTCGGGTTACGGGAACTGTTAGCTTGGTCGTCTAGTAGAGTTGCTGAATTTACACTTGCTAAGCATGCACTTGGGTAGGCGACAGTGGACTCCACGTGTTGATATCCAGGTACCCATTAAGAAAAAAAGTGTTGGTTGGATTTCTAAATCAAACAGTGGACTCCACGTGTTGTTACATTGTAATGCATGCTGTTTATTTTGAACAGAAGTGGAAGAGATATATTAGTAACTAATCTTTGTTTTTTAATCAAAACAAACAAGAGATTTATGTTTTCGCTTTCCCCTTTCCTTTCATTTCCTCTTCTACTAAACTTTTTTTTTTTTAACTGAAGTACTTCTCTTTAATTTCTCTCTGAAGCTCGATCCAGCTGATGTATGGTGGTGAGAAATATGAATTATTTTGGTTTCTTTGGTAATTTTGGAGAATTGGAGCTATGAATAAAAATGAGATGTTTAAGACTTTAAGTAGATGTTATTAGTTATAATCATGGATTCATGGTGTTTACAAATGTGGCTTCGTGGATATTTGAGCTTTGGATAAGAAATTGATGCTCAAGTGATGATGGGTTATCATCTGTTGCGTTTTAGAAGTGTTTTTGTTAATGATCACATGGGTTCGCTTGTTAACTTTTTTGCTTTACATGTTGAATTGTATTTTCTGTTTCAATTTTTTTGTTTTTCTGGTTTTCAAATGCGGGTCGAATATGGGCTATTGGGTCAGGGTGTCGGTAAAATAGTTTATCTTCTTTACCCGGTTCTCGGACCGAAATCTCTGTAAATTTGTCTATTTTTTTTAAAGATTTGATATTCTTCGACTTGATTAAGAGGCATGATTCAAAAAATTTCTAACTCTATATTTTTTGTTTCTTGCATCAAAATGAGGTGTAAACTGTTGAAGTGAATCAATATTAAGAATTCAGTTTTATTTTGAATGACAATAATCACTAGATTGACCGATCGATCTGATGGAGATTTTGAAGAACTTTAAATTATTAATTTGTTTGTTAGATTGTTGCTGAGTGAAATTTGTAATCATTTTATTTGATTATGTAAATTGTATCTCAATTTGATGAGATTGTGAAAATAAAAATTCTTATTTTGATTTCTCCGCACAAAGTTTGTGACAGGGAAGCATTTTTTCATCGTATAGCTCTTTTTGGTCGGCCGACAACCCTTATTCCGATCGGTTTCTTAAACCGACCCATTTCTCTTAAACCAAATATAAACATAACTATGGTTAGTTATTAACTTTACTAGAGGGGTAAACTTGGTAAAACAAATTTAAAAGTTAAGAAATATATACGGACATACTCACCTGTCCTTCTATTTAGGTTGAATCAAACGTTGGCTGGATCTGTGGGAAAACCAAAACCTTTGGATTTTGGTGACGATTGCTCTTATGAATAGGGTGTACGCGTTGGTGAAGAAATTATCGAGGATATTTGGAGAACCACTTTAGATAACATTACTTTTTATGGTCTCTTTCAATTTTCGTTTTTGGGTTGTAGCCTCTCTTTCAACAAATGTTGCAACTGAATTATTTTATAGAGTTCCTTAATTTAAGAATGAATCACTTTGGTAAATTGTCTTTGAGAAAATGGGTCATTTGTCCAAAAATATTTAAAACACGGTTCAAATAGACGAGTAAAAAAAAATACGGGTGAAATAGCCAAAAAAATAGCAAGGATGAAACTGGATGCATCCTGTGTAAAATAAAAATAAGAAAAAAATATTTGAAAATGGACAAGATGAAACTGGTTACATCTTGTCTATTTTTTTAATTTTTGTCCATTTAAACAGTATCTTTTTAATTTTTGGCTATTTAAACAGTATCAAAACCTAAGTGTCTTTTTCACCCCATGAATTGTTGATTTTAGTCTTTTTGACCAATTTTGTGATTGTCTTTGTACTTGCAACTCTCCCTTCTTCTTTTCTACTCCCTCCGTCCCTATTATATAGGCGGAATTTTGGTTTTTGTTTGTCCCACTAAATAGGCGGACTTTGTTTTCTAAGATGAATTTTTCCATATATACTCATATTTATTGTACATAGGTAATTGTGTTGGAGATAAGACGAAGGGTAAAACAAGAAAAAACATGTAAAATTATGAATCTCATGCAATTTTCTTAATCCAAGAGAATTGTCCCTCTCCGCCTATATACGTGGGACGGAGGGAGTATTTTTTTTTTTTGAAAAAGAGGAAGAATCCTCATTCATTCAATAGACCACCTGAAAAACAGATTCGCAATAGCTCAAGCAGCTCACATTTCAACTTATTGTAATAGATTTGCTATCACCAAATACTGGACAGTAGAAGATCTTAGAACCCTCTTAGACAACTTGGAATTCCAATTCCAGAACGCAAATGTAATCAACTCTCCCTTCTTTTAAGTTGGACTTTGGAAGCAAGAAAAAAAAAATCAATTTGAAATTAATCAAAATTTATCATGAATGCACAATCCTTTGTTTTCATGTCCTAATCACCGAGAAAAGCTTGAGATACGGGAGAAATCTAGACTTTTGTTAAAGGGAGAGCAAAATGTGATCCGAGGAGTGCAAAAATCGTTGTCAACCCGTTAACTAGGACTAACTCGGTGTATTTTTCCGACTCATACTGAAGTGCCCTTATATACCAAATGTACTCCACACGTTCAAATAAAATACAAAAGTTTTCTCTTTTGGGGATACTTGTGAACCCAGACCGAAAAGATGAATTTTTCGAGAATCAAGTAATGAATCAGAGTCATTAGACAAGGCAAGTGAAATTTTTAGATCTAACGAATAGTCCGGGACAATAATCAAAAAAAAAAAAAAAAAAATCAAATTCAAAATTGATGAAACCGTATCGAATCAACCTAGAGATAGAATGAATCATTTAAGCACTATATACTGTATAGGAATAGTTGCACAAGTGATTGTGTCTATTGTGATGAGAACAAGACAACCACCATCAAATATATAGCTTTCTGTTTATATATTATTCTATTTCACGTTTTCCCTAAAAGCAATATTGAAGAGGGAAATGGTACTATACCCATTTGTTGTCCACGTCATACACCAGCAAGAATTGCTTGCTCTTGGGAGAGAAGAGAATCATCAAAGCTAGGTTTTTTTGAAGATCCTGTTTTATTCTATCTATTGAACCCGAAGATAAACTGACTGTGCGCATATTAATGTCTTTATATGTACTTGTTATTTTAGGTTTTATTTCTTCTCTCTTGTTTTGCAGCAAGGTAAGTTCTCTAGGGTTCTTCATTCTATTTATTTTTTTTCCCTGAGATAGAAGAAGATGTTCAAAAAAAATTTGAACGTGTGCGGGGAAAACATGTGGTATGTGAGGGCATTTTAGTATGAGTAAAGAAAATATATCGAGTTAGTCCTAGTTAGTGAGTCAACCACGATTTTTGCGCTCCTCGAATCACATTTTGCTCTCCCTCTAACAAAAATCGAAATCTAATGGAAGAATTTCCAATAATGGTCTACGTACTCTTGTGCTCATTGGAGAAATGAAACATAAAAACTAAGGAACGAGAAGAGGATAAAAGTTTAACAGTGAAGTTTAAAGATTAACCATATGAAATTTATGGAATGGACAAAAGAAAAGCTGACATCCAAATGGATTGGATCAGCAGTTTTATCAATTTTTGAATCACAACCCCAAATGTTTGGACTTGACGATAATCTAATTTACAACGTTTTAGAATAGAAAAATCAACAAAATCATGTTGATAATGCTTTGAAGGATCCGTGATCTTATAAAACCTGGTTTATTGGGTCCAAAAAACAATTAGGGGCCTCTACTAGAGGATAAAAAAGGTCACCCAAACTTAATTTCAGGTACCGTTATCCAAATATTTTAGGTAATGACTAATGTACCCTTATTTAATTAGCGATAATTTTATTTAATTAGAGTTTAATCATTTAAAAAAACAAATCAAAAAATTTGTTTGCAACTTTTTTTTTTTTTTTTCTATGAAAAGTCATCATGGTATTGTAGAGTTATTATTGTTTTAATGACGACTCTAAAATAACGACTCTTTAGAGTCATCACTAAAACAATGACGACTTTACAATAACACTAATCAATGATGACTCTAAAGAGTCGTTATTGTTTCAATGATGACCCTTCAATAACGACACTTTAGAATCGTCATTGAAACGACAACGATTCTTTAGAGTCGTTGTTGAAACACTAACTGACTCTTTAGAGTCGTCACTAAAATAATAATAACTATACCATGTATATGAAGAGTGGTTATTTAAAAAAAAAAAAAAATTATTAAAATGTATATATAAAAAAAATATTAAAAAAGAAATAAAATTTAAAAAAAATATTAATAAAAAATAAATAGAGAAAATGGGTCATTTGTCCAAAAAAATTTAAAACACGGTTCAAATGGACGAGTAAAAAAAAGTACGGGTGAAATAGCAAAAAAAAATAGCAAGGATGAAACTGGATGCATCCTGTGTAAAATAAAAATAAGAAAAAAATATTTGAACATGGACAGGATGAAACTGGTTACATCCTGCCTATTTTTAAATTTTTGTCCATTTAAAAATGTCTTTTTTAATTTTTGGCTATTTAAACAAAGATCAAAACCTAAGTGTCTTTTTCACCCAGAAATTGTTGATTTTGGTCTTTTTGACCAATTTTGTAAAATAAATATTAATAGAGTTGACACGTGTCACTATCTTAAGGTTAGGGTAATCTGGTCTTTTTATTCTTTTTGTCCTCTAGTGGGAGGCCCTAATTATTTTCTGGGCCCCAATTAAATCCTGTTATAAAAGGTTCTTAGTTTTTGGAGAGTCCAAATTAGATGGATCAGCAGATTCAGCACATTAGAAATTAAAATTTGGTTTAACATGGATTGTTACTTGTGTTGAACAATTGCTAGATTTGGTTCATATCACTTTGTCTAATCTGGTTAGCAGGCTGCCATGGGGTCATTTGCCCCCACGTCCACGGCCCTACCAAGTACCACAAAGCCTAAGAGCAACTGCAGTGGTGCGATCATAAACCAAAGACTAAAGAGCAAAAAAAAAAAACAAATTTTGGGTTTAGTCCGTGTTCACACACTACGGGGGAAAGACTAAACCAAATGGGGCGCAACTTAAAGTTGCGCCCCATTAAATTTTTTTTTTTTTTTTCAATGAGGCGTAACTTTGAGTTACGCCCCAATCAGGCGTAACTCTTAGTTGCGCCCCAATTTTTTTTTTTGTCTTCTATCGACGGGCGGAGTTATAAATTACGCCCGACTAAAACCAAACTAAAGACTATATTTTGGTCTGGTTTTTAGTTTTAGCCTGGTCTTTGATCTTTACTCCTTCTCCACTGCGTCTGGTTTTTGGTCCAAAATTTTGGTTTTGGTCTCCCACTGTGGATGCTCTAATGTCCACAGAACTTGTTTGTTTCCCATGAGCTTTTTTTTTTTTTGTTTTGTTTCCAAATCGGAGGTATATTGTGTAGATCAGATATAAAGCAAACTCGAGGTTACTCCAACTATAGACTGTGAAAACTTATATTAGTAGATACATAATTTTTACAACCAATTTTATTAATTCTTCCAAGTTTTATTGTCGGAGAGGAAACTATTTCATGATGTAGTGTCAGAATGATGTGCATTTTTCCAAATGAAATGACCTTAAGACAAAATTATGTCATCTTGGATACACAAAAATTGAATGAACTGGTCATATAATTTGTTAGAGCAACTGCAGTGGTGCGACCATAACCAAAGAGCAAAGAGCAAAAAAAAAAACCAAAATTTGGGTTTAGTCCGTGTTGTAACGCAGTGGAGGGAGACTAAAATTTGATCAGGCGCAACTTTGAGTTACGCCCCAATCAGGCGCAACTCCAAATTGCGTCCCTTTTTTTTTTTTTTTTTTTTTTTATTGATGGGGCGCAACTTTGAGTTACGCCCCAATCCTTCCAAAAAAAATTTTCTTTTATTGATGGGGCGCAACTTTGAGTTGCGCCCCAATTTTTTTTTTTTTTTTTTTTAATTTTTGGGGCGTAACTTTGAGTTACGCCCCAATCAGGCGCAATTCTAAATTGCGTCTCATTTTTTTTTTTAATTCGGGCGTAACTTTGAATTATGCCCCATCATCAGGCGCAATCCCAACACCCCGCTCCATCAGGCGTAACTTTAAAATTACGCCCGACTAAAGACCAGACTAAAGACTAAATATGGTCTGGGTTTTGGTTATAGTCCGGTCTTTGGTCTTTAGTCTTTAGTCCGTCTCCACTGTGATTGGTTTCTCGATCAAAATCATAATTTTGGTCGTCCATTGTGGACGCTCTTACATATCAACAATTTTTACTCTCACTTGTATCTTTGTCTTGGTACAATAGTACTTGGATTAAGCTAGACCTTAACTTCTATCTTTGTCGGCATCATCAAATCCATTTGTTTATTGTTATTTTCTATGAAATTTTTCTTGATTGATATAACTTTTTTTTTTGGCAAAGAAAAACTTAATTATCATTTAGAAAATAGTTCGACATAGCGGTTACATGCCCAAATTGGCTATTAACTCGAGGCTTATACTATGTTTTAACAATGCTGGTATAATCAGAGTTCATACTACCCACATTTTTGCTCGAGCTCCCTTTCTCATAAGTAGAATTCTTAAAGAAACCTTTTTTTGCGCCATTCTTTGCGGCATTTCTAGCCACACCTTCATCCCTTCCTCTTTCCCTTAGATCAGTACCTTCTCTACCATCTTCATTTTGAGTGTGAACATTGTTGAGAATCACATAATCAGAACTTTCCCATCCACCCCTGCTGAAACCATTATCACTGCCAATGTCACTGCTATTAACATTATTATTACTGTCTTCATTTTCTTGAGAGAAACCTGATGCAGAACTTGTTCTTCCTTTAGAAAAATTATCCAATCTATCTAGAGTTTCAAGCCAGTTCTTCATGTTTCTTTCCTCCTTAGCAGACCAAGACAAGTCCTTCTCAAAAAGTATCATAAGTCTATACATCCTTGTTAACATAGCATTCACTTCTTTACTACTACATTTGTTAACTTCAAAATATTTAAAAGCTTTAAAACAATTACTGAAATTCATATCTAACATAAGATCCTCCGTATTCATTTTTCCTACCATTTGTTTTGAGTCACCAGAGGACTCCATCACCTGCCAAGACACTGCAACATTTTTACAGTTTATTTTAGCTAACCACTGCATTACAGGTATCAAGGCCTTTCTAATGTCTTCATTGTTTACACCATTTCTAATGTCTTCATTTTTGAATCACCATCCCTGAGTAGGGGTGTACATGGTCGGTTTCGGTTCGGTTTTTGCTCTTACCAAAACGGAAACCGTTACTCCCGGTTTTTAATTTTCCAAACTAAAACCGTTCCACCGACCAACGGTTTTGGTTTTTAGTTTCACCTTTGGGTTCCGGTTTTATTCAGTTTAGGTTTTACTATTATTTTGTTAGTTTCATATAACTGACAGTTAAAAAAAGAAAATACACAACAAAAAAATGAAACATTAAAATATAATTGCACAAAATTACATATTAAAATTAAATAAAAAATTAAATATAGACATTTATAATTTAAATCTGAATAGAGCTAATTTAAGGTGGATCTAATAGTTGATGTTAATTACATCAAAATTAATTGGTTTTACCGTTGGTATTCGGTTTGGTTTTTACATCAACCAAAACCGAAGCCGTTACTATCGGTTTTTATCTATTTAAACCAAAACCAACCATTAATAAATGGTTCGTTTCGGTTTTCTTCTAATCGGTTCGGTTCGGTTCGATTTTAGCGGATAACCGTTACCATGTTCAGCCTAGCACCGACACAAACTACTTGAAGATAATCTAGTTTACAGTGTTTTAAAATAGAAAAAGCAACGAAAATATGGATGTAATGTGTTGCATAACGCTTAGACAGGGTCCTACTATTTAGAAAGGTACCTTGTCAGGTTATGAATTTGACACGTAAGAATTGATTTAAGATGAATATCTACTAATATTTATCTTGTACCGAGTCTAATTTTGTTACTAAAACAATTAGTACCTCCGATTCCGAGTCCAATTTGTTTACTAAAACCTATGAAGCACGGATACTTCAAAATTGGTGACGTATCCGTATCGGCACCGTATCAGTATCGGATATTTGGGGATACCTGGGGATACGTATCAGATACTCCATTTAAAGTGTCACCTTTTTTTAATTACAAAAAGGGTAGGGGATACTCTGGGATACCTCTCGGATACTCAATGAGGGGATACTTCCCATAATCTAACATTTAATTTTTTATACAAAAGCTATATGTTTATAAATTTATACATAAAATCTAAATATTTATAGATATTTGTACTCATGAACATATCGAATAATTATATCTAAACCTAATAACTTGTTGACTATAAAGAAAAAAGACTTGGTATTTATTTTTATGGTGCTTCAAAAAAAACGGTGTTAGAAAAATCTAGTTTTAAGGATTATTGGGCAGTCATGTTCTTCATGTTGTTTAGAGAGAAATCGGAGTACATAAATTTTATCCATTCAATTAACATAAGTAAGACTAAAACCCAAAATGCTGAAAATTTAATGTTTGCTCACTTTAATATTCAAAATAGTATCTATCGGTGTTTTTTATTTTATGATTTTTTTAGTAGAATGAATTATTATTATATTAAATATTTTTTTAATAAATACACGTATCCCATCGTATCCCGTATCCCCATTTTATAAAAATTGACGAATCCCCGTATCAGTGTCACCGTATCAGTATCCCCGTATCAGTATCGGTGCATCATAGACTAAAGCAATTACTATCCCACTTTTAAAAAAGAGTTACTATCACTCTTTTAAGTTGGCATTTTTAGGGGAGACCTTGAAAGAATTAGGGGTGACTAATAAAATAAAATAGGGTCACCCAAACCTAAAATCAACCCATCCCTTATCCCTTTTTTTTTCATAATAGCGATTCTACCCATAATAATCAATAGCTGTAAAAGAGGGGACAAAATATAAAAGAGAAGGAGGATAGAGGATAGTTGTAGACAAAATCCAAGGGAATCGGTGACTATTTCATTTCCTTTAGTTCCTTTAAATACAAAAGAAGAAGTGCTTGTGTTAGTACACTTGTTGGGAAGGAGAAGAGAAAGAGTTACATGTGTTTAGTTTTAGAGAGAAAGGTACATGCATCTTGACATGTGTGGTATATGGTCATCCACTTCTCTACACATGTTACTTCAACACTCCCCCTTGGATGACCACCATTACATACTAACTTCTTTGTCAAAACATTTCCAGAAAACATCCGTTGATGAAAAACTGGTCAAAGGAGAAAAATACTTGAGCTTCTGAAATGGCGTCGCTTGTTAGGACTCTTCTCCTTTGTAGAACCGTGTCAGGAAAAGTATTTTGCACAAAAACCTAAACACTTGTAAGGAGAAGAATAGCCTCAACCGAAGTTGTATCTTTAGTGTTTTTGTTGTCTCATTAAAAACCTTGCCGAGTAACAAAACCCTGTGGGAAAAAGTAACCTCGGTGAAGGAAAAGAGTATAACACACTTTGATGTCATCAGTACATCACTAGATGCTCCCCCGATGTCGACATCTCTCCATGATTTGCATTTATGGTATTTTTTTGTTGTCTCATTAAAAACCTTTTCGAGTAACAAAACCCAGTGGGAAAAAGTAACCTCGATGAAGGAAAAGAGTTCAACATACCATCTGGTGCTCCCCCTGATGCATGACAATTTATTTAGTCTAATACGGTCATGGGAGTGGACAATTCATTTAGTCCCATGGAGTCATGGAAGTTCGGACAATCTCTTTAGTCCTATACTTCTCATATGTTTTTCAAATGTGGCCTTAGTAATGACTTAGTAAATAAGTTTGCCATATTTTCGTCAGATTTTACTTTACTGACCTGAATGTTTATAAGACATTGTTGTTGCTGATTGTAGAAGAAATTCGGTGATATATGTTTCGTATTATCACCCTTGATATAGCCTTGCTTCATCTGTTCGATGCAAGCTGCATTATCTTCATAAATGCAAGTTGGCTCTTCAGTGGTAGAACTCAAACCACATGTCCCTCGAATGTGTGTAATGATAGACCTTAACCATATACACTCACGAACCGCCTCATGTAGGGCAATGATCTCAGAGTGGTTCGTGGAGGTAGCCACAAGGGTTTGCTTGGTCGATCTCCAGGATAACGCTGTATTCCCGATAGTGAACACGTATCCAGTTTGTGATCGACCTTTGTGTGGGTCTGAGAGGTACCCAGCATCAGCAAAACCAACCAAAACATTATTTGGGGTTCCAGTGTAAGGAGTCGCAATCACATTAGCATCTCTCCTTTCGTCTTCGTAGGGATAAAACAAACCCAAGTCAATGGTTCCCTCTAGGTATCTAAAGATGTTCTTTATACCATTCCAATGACGCTGCGTTGGCGCTGAGCTATATCTAGCTAACAAATTCACTGAGAATGAGATATCTGGTCGAGTACATTGTGCTAAGTACAATAATGCGCCTATTGCACTTAGATAGGGATATTCAGCTCCCAACACATCTTCGCCATCTTCCTTTGGACGAAATGGATCTTTATGTACATCTAAAGTTCGACCAACCATGGGAGTGATAGCAGGGTGCACTTTGTCCATATTAAATTGCCTGAGTATCTTATGGACATATGCAGACTGGTGGATTAATATTCCACAAGCTCGATGCTCTAGTTCAAGTCCTAGACACATTTGAGTTTTCCCAAGATCTTTCATCTCAAATTCGGATTTCAAATAGCTTGCGGTTTCTCTTAGTTCATCAAGAGTACCTACTATGTTCATGTCGTCGACATAGACAACTATAATAGCAAATCCGGAACTTGTTTTCTTTATAAACACGCAGGGGCACAATTCATTATTTGTATATCCCTTCCCAATCAAATAATCACTTAGACGGGTATACCACATCCGCCCGGATTTCTTTAATCCGTAAAGTGAGCGTTTTAATCTGAATTGCAAACGCACTCCGTGGTTTAGAGTTACTTGATTTGGGAAATGGAAGTCCATCTCGGAACTTTCATGAATATCTTTGTATCAAGATCCCCATAGAGATATGCGGTAACCACATCCATTAGTTGCATTTCAAGTCCTTCTGAAACTACTAAGCTGACTAAGTAACGGAAAGTTATGACGTCCATTACAGGAGAGTACGTTTCTTTGCAATCAATCCCAGGGCGTTGTGAGAAACCTTGCGCCACAAGGCGAGCCTTATATCTCAAGACTTCGTTCTTCTCATTACGCTTTCTGAAAAATACCCATTTATGTCCTACGGGCTTTACACTGGTGGGGTTAGCACTACCGCACCAAATAATTGCCTCTTTTGCAGTGAATTTAATTCAAAGACGGATTGCATCTCTCCATTGAGGCCAATCTGCTCTCTTTTGGCATTCTGCAATAGAGCGTGGTTCGATATCATCGTGCTCTATAATCTCCCGAGCAACAGTATATGCGAATATATCAACAATATGCATGGAGGATCTTTCCATCAACACGTATGAACTTTCACAATCCATAGAGATTTCTTTGTTCTCTGGAATCAATTCAAACTTCAGGGCGTCCCCCAGTAATGATTCATGGACATAACTTTAATCAGAGACAATCTCATGAGATGGATTATCTGTATTGATGATATATGGATCGGTTTGTGCCTTACTCACCCTTTTCTTCCTTGGCCGAGTATCGATCGAACCAAGTGGTCTCCCTCTGTTCCTTTTGGGGGCCACGGCCTCAGCTACACTTCCACCAAGTGCAGCCTTGGTACCTATATTTATGGTACCTTTTCCCTTGTCGGGAATTTCCAACCTTGCAGGCACGTTTGCAGCTGGTATATGTGATCTCGTCACTTTAGCAATATCAGTAAATGCACCAGGCATTGAATTTTCCACATTCTGAAGATCGATAATTCTTTTCACTTCACTTTTGCATTGTGGAGTGCGGGGATCAAGGTGAGACAACGTGGGAACACACCACGACAATTCTGCGTTCCCTTTGGAAGTCCTTTTCCATACCTCCCCTAACGACGGGAAGGTTGTCTCATCAAAGTGACAATCCGCAAATCTAGCGGTAAAGAGATCGTTCGTCAAAGGTTCTAAGTAGCGGATAATTGTTGGGGATTCGTATCCAACATAAATACCTACTCGCCTTTGTGGACCCATCTTAGTACGTTGTGGGGGCGTAATAGGCACGTATACGGCACAACCAAATATGCGTAAATGTGAAATATCGGGCTCATATCCGATTTACCAACGGGTACGCGAGAAAATGGTTGGCTAGCGGTGGGTCTAAAGCGAATAAGTAATGCTGCATGCAATATGGCGTACCCTCAGCGGTGATAGGCGAGTTGGAACGCATAACCAATGCCCTAGCTATCATCTCGTAACCTTTGATGGTAGCTTCGCGAGACCATTTTGAGTGTGTACATGGGGTACGGGATGCTCTATGTCAATTCCATTAGACATACAAAAATCATCAAATCCTTTAGATGTAAATTCTCAAAGATTATCAAGTCTGATAGACTTGATTGGATGATCAGGGTGGTGATCCCTTAGTCGTATAATTTGTGCTAGGAGCTTTGCAAATGCAGCATTTCTTGTGGACAACAATGCAACATGTGACCAACGGGTCGAAGCATCAACCAGAACCATAAAATACCTGAATGGTCCGCATTCTGGATGTATAGGTCCACAAATATCACCTTGTATTCTTTGTAAAAATGGAATATTTTGTTTGGTATCTTTAGCATAGGATGGTATCGATCCTATCTTTGCAAGAGAACAAGCTTTGCAGAATGAGCGATGTGCCTTCGATAAGGACAACGAAGAAGAATGGGACAGTGGGTGCGCTTCAATTACTTTGGAAGACGAAGGTTGCACTTCTCTTGCTTTAGAAGGCATGAAATGTGCATCATTTACTTTAGAATGCACATTTTTATTCTGTATTGTAACAATCTTTTGTCCTATTTTCTTTTTCATTTGAAAGAACGGATGTCCGTGTGAGTTCTTCAAAACACGGATCATCGTATCACGACCTGGGTGCCCTAGTCGATCGTGCCAAATCTTATATAAGTCACTGGCCAACAGTTTATCATTGGCAACCACATGGGATTCGATAATCCTAATAGTGGTGATATACAATCCACTAGAGTGACTTATTAGTTTCTCTAAGATGCGCTTCCTTCCGCATTCACTAGAGGTCACATATATGTACTCAATTCCATTTTCACGGTGAGTTTCTAGTGATAACCGTTTGCACGGATATCTTTGAAACTTAACAAAGTGCAGTGAGCTCTTGGTGCATATAGAGCTTCTGTGACTTTAATCATTGTGTCGTTTGGCAACAAGAATTGGGCAGTACCTCTCCCAATTATTACTTGCGATGATCCAATCATCGTAGTCACAGATGTATTATAAGGAGTAAAATCGACAAATAATTGTCTGTTTCTTAGGATAGTGTGGGTGGTTGCACTATCAACTAGACATTCAATTTCTCCTGGAGACATTCCTACAAGTACATTAGGTAGGAATGTTACAAACAAAGAAAAATGAACAATTTATCTCACTTCCTTTAGAGAATTTTGTTCTACTAGAATGGCGTCCTTTCTATTCTAATTTACATGCTAAACAACAGATTATCATAAACAAAGTAGAATTCTATAGAACATAATAGAAAATAAGTACTTATAGATAATCCATACAAATAACATAAAGATGGTAATAAGATGTTCAGCAGCGGTAACACCTACTCACACTATTAAACAAACAATAGTCTAAGATAACATAAAAACTTCAAAGCATCTAAAAATAGACAGAGTCTAGCAAGCTAGAAACTAAATTCTTAGGCCCCAAGCAAAATCAGGCACATCCATTGTTGGGGCAAAGTCCTCATTGCCCAGGAAGTCTGAAATTGTGAGGTTGACGTCAGGGGTTACATCATTTTATTCCATATAGTTAGCCTCTTGTTCGAGAGTTTCCCGGTACTTTTTGTAGCTCGCAGCTACATTGTCACTAGCCTTGCAATGCTTGTACCAATGTCCGGTAAATCCACACCTAAAACAAGGCGCACTTTCGTCGCGACCTTTTTGTTAGCGGGATTTTTAGGTGTTTTCTCGAACTTAGGATCACCACCGTATGGCCGAAGTTCCTTCTCTCGTGCCAAACATTAGAGTGACCTTTACGTCCTCGACCTCGATTATGTCCCTTACGTCCTCTTCCACGAGATGCATTATCTCCACGTGGGTATGGATCACGGGAATGTGAATCGGAATTTCGAGCCCTCTTTCCTTTGGGGTTCTTTCCCCTTATTGACCTTGCCATGGTTAGCTTTCGGGAACTTTCTTTTCCCGACAGCTCGGGCATTGTTATTGACAAGAATCTCATTGTGCCTTTCGGCCACTTGCAATAAGTTTATCAACCTACCGAATGTGGTGATTCTTTTGTTGTCCACCTCTATACGATACTTTTGGTTCGCTAGTATCATGGACGAGGTGGGAAAGGTCGATAGGGTTTTCTGAATCATTTCCTCATCTGTAAGTTTCTTTCCACAAAAGTCCATACGTGCCTGAATTTGCAGCATGTCGTTCTGGAAATCATTCACTTTTACATAATCGAGAAAGCGGATTTCGTTCCACAGGACGTTCAATTGTGGTATTAAGGAATCATGAATGTTCCCAAAACGGCTATCTAGAGCATCCCATAGCTCTTTTGGCGTTTTCAAGTGATGATAACCCCAACGTAGGTTAGGATCGATATGCCTCTTAAGGAACATAAGAGCATGAGCTTTGTCTTTCTCAGTTGCCGGAGCAGTGTCGGCAGATGGCTTGATAGTGGAGGTGTAGTCCTTTGCCACGAAGGTGGTTTCCACATCAGATACCCAACGGTGGTACTCAAGTCCTGCTGAGTCCAAAAGTTCGAATTCTGGTCGAATTGGGTCCATCTACATAGACAAGATAAAGGACATTAATATGGTGCTCAAGTCCTTCTGAGTCCATAACAAATCACGGTATCATTTTCCCATCACCAACTTTCTTTATGGTTTTGTGGGTAATACGGATATGTCATATAGTCCAATCTTTGATCATAACCCAGTCCACAAAATTAATTAACCAAGCTTCTTTATGGTTTTTAATAAGGGAACTCTGTTTGCAAACCAAATTTCTTTATGGTTTAAAAATTGCAAACAATTTGGTAACAAGGTTGACAAAATAGTCAACTAAAAATAGGTCTATTAGAAAAAATAAACTACAGGCCCATTTATCATTTATATACGCATATAAAATTACTGGAATTTAAGTCGCAATTCTTTTGCATATTTGGTAGCAAACAGTTTGGGGGATAAAATAAATTTTGGTTTAATATTTGTGACATGCATGAGTAGTATCAAACTAAGATATAATACTAAACATAAAGTATATGTCAAAAATTTAAATTATTTTTAGGAAGGTCTAAATAAAATAGTTTATCATACTAAAAAAAATAAAAGCATGGGTGTATACCAATATGATGAGTATTTGATAAAAATAAAATTCTAGGATACTCATGGCATCAAATGTGATATCCATACATGTATTTATTTATTTATTTTTTTAAAAAAATGAAAGATCAAGTACAACATCACATGGGGAGTTTGAAACAAAATCAGTGAGTTTTTTTTTTTTTTTTTCCAAGGGTAAAGCAAACTACACTTTTGTGTATCACATGATTTCAATTAATTAAACTATAGATAAAAAATGTCACTTTCATGTTAGAAGACAAGCATGTGATCATAAAGAAACAAATAAGCTATCACTATCAAGTTGAAAATCAACTTAGTAAAAATGAAATGGATTATTTTCTTTTAACTCTTGGTGTAATTAAAATAAAGAGTATGAGATAATATTATCATGTCATGTGATAGATGAGACAAATATATCACTAAAAAGAGTAAATAAATACTAATGGTTGAGATATACCTCATTCTTTTGGAAAAATCCTACTTGTTTTAAGAATGGAGCCAACAATTTTTTTTTTTGTTTGTGAAGGATTAATGCTCAATTGAAAACAAAGAACAAGGTGCTGATAACGTGTAAAAGAGGGGACAAAACATAAAAGAGAAGGAGGATAGAGGATAGTTGTAGACAAAATCCAAGGGAATCGGTGACTATTTCATTTCCTTTAGTTCCTTTAAATACAAAAGAAGAAGTGCTTGTGTTAGTACACTTGTTGGGAAGGAGAAGAGAAAGAGTTACATGTGTTTAGTGATTGACAGAAAGGTACATGCATCTTGACATGTG
Source organism: Papaver armeniacum (assembly GCA_023531295.1). NCBI lineage: Eukaryota > Viridiplantae > Streptophyta > Magnoliopsida > Ranunculales > Papaveraceae > Papaver > Papaver armeniacum. The sequence goes on from JAJJWW010019027.1 coordinate 325,751, forward strand.
TGGTATATGGTCATCCACTTCTCTACACATGTTACTTCAACAATAGCTAAATTTTTAATCGGGAAAAATTGTTATATAAAGGGATTTTTTTTTAGTTTGAATGCCATGAACAACCCAGAATCGGTAGATTACGGAGTACCATATCTACCGATTGTAAACTACTAAGCCAAAATATATCTATAATCGGTAGAAAATGACATTTAATTGGATTGTGCCAGAATCCTTAAATTTTTGAATTCTCTACACTAACATAATCGGTAGTAAATGAATTTTTCTAAAATCCTTCCCGATTACAATGTAACCCCAAAATTGAATTTTTCTAAAATCCTTAAATTTTCAAATTCTCTACACAAACATAATCGGTAGTTTCATGGTGTTCATTATCTACCGATTGCGATAGTAGCCCCAAATTCAAATTTTCAAAAAACCAATGGAATTTTGAATTTCTCTATTTTCACAATCGGTAGTTTTGTGATGTTTATTATCTACTGATTCTATAATCGGTAGTTTCATGATGTTCATTAACTACCAATTGTTGCAGTATTTCAATATTCAAAATTTTCAAAAACCAATGAAACTTTGAGTTTTTCTATTTTCACAATCGGTAGTTTCGTGATGTTTATTATCTGCTCATTATCTACCGATTGTGGTAGTAGCCCCCAATTCAATTTTATCAAAACTAATGAAATTTCAAATTTCTCAAAACTTTCATAGTCGGTAGTATAGTGATGTTTATTTTTCTACCGATTGTGATAGTAGCCCCATTTTCAATTTTGCAAAACAAATGAAACTTCGAATTTCTCTACTTTGACAATCGGAAGTTTTGTCATATTTATCATCTACCGATTGTGATAGTATCACAAGGCAACGAAGAGAGAAACAAAGTAATAATCGGTTGCTAAAACCAGTTTTTGACTACCGACTTTAGAAGGGCATTTAGGTATTTTTCTAACCATTAGGACATCCCATATCCCAACCCAATGGATACGAATAACAAACTCGCCCCTAATTCTTTCCGGATCGCCCCTAAAAATGTCAAGTTTTTCAATTCTGATAATTTTCTTTTGATTCTCTATTTTTAGGCTAAAGTAAAAAAGAATAGCAATAACTCTTTCTTACAAACAGAGTGAATACTAAATTTGGTTAATATCACTTTGTCTAATCTGATAAGACAATTTAACAACTATTAAATTTTGATAATTGCCATCACCAATGACAATGATGGGGCTTAAATAGCTATCCCCAATGCACGGACTTGTCCGAATTTTGAGTAAATATCTTTTTCATTGCATAGCTATCACGGTTTCCACCACACTTACTGAACAACAACAACAAAAGACTTTTAGAAACCCAAGTTGCTATGGTATCGCTTGACCTCTTTATATCGGGCATAGAGTTATCTAAATGAAATTCAGCAAATGACCCATTAACTGTGCCATTAAGCTGTGCTCGTCCCAGGGGCGGAGGCAACACACGGCAAGGGTAGGCAACTACTTCCCCATTTCTCCTCTAGTAGTGCGTATTAACCTGGGGTCTTTAGGGGCGACCCCAAAAGAATTAGGGGCGACACAAAACGACAAAAACTGTCACAATCGGTAGGTTATTTTCGGGGCGTTTTTTTTTTAATCCCAAACTACCCTTTACAATCGGTAGTTAATCAATAATTGGGAGTAAATTTGGTTTGTATAACTTCCGAATATAAAGTAAAATCCTTTATCTTTTGAATTTTGACTATCCTATAATCGGTAGTAAATAAAGTTATCTTGACTCCCGATTAAAGTAGACCTTTGGTAAATATCCTACCATAATCGGTAGGGAATTTAGGTTATTTAACTCGAAATATAGAGTAGCCCCAAAATGAGATTTTGCGAAAATCCTTTTTTTGGAATTTTGGTTGAGCCTATAATCGGTAAGAAAGGAAGAGTTATCATGACTTCCGATTATACAGTGGCTCTCTTTACAAATATCCTACCATAATCGGTAGTCAAAATAGTTCATATAACTACCGAATATAGAGTAGCCCCAAAATCGAGATTTTGCGAAAATCTTTTTTTTTGGAAATTTTGGTTGAGCCTATAATCGGTAGTAAATGAAGTTATCCTAACTTCCGATTATCCTTGCTCTCTTTGCAAATATCCAACCATATTCGGTAGTCAAAATAGTTCATATAACTACCGAATATAGAGTAGCCCCAAAATTAGATTTTGCAAAAATCCTTTTTTTTTTTTGGAATTTTGGTTGAGCCTATAATCGGTAAGAAATGAAGAGTTATCATGACTTCCGATTATACAGTGACTCTCTTTGCAAATATCCAACCATATTCGGTAGTCAAGATAGTTCATATAACTACCGAATATAGAGTAGCCCCAAAATCAGATTTTGCAAAAATCCTTTTTTTTTTTTGGAATTTTGGTTGAGCCTATAATCGGTAAGAAAGGAAGAGTTATCATGACTTCCGATTATACAGTGACTCTCTTTGCAAATATCCAACCATATTCGGTAGTCAAGATAGTTCATATAACTACCGAATATAGAGTAGCCCAAAATCGATTTTGCAAAAATCCTTTTTTTTTTTTTGGAATTTTGGTTGAGCCTATAATCGGTAAGAAATGAAGAGTTATCATGACTTCCGATTATACAGTGGCTCTCTTTGCAAATATCCAACCATATTCGGTAGTCAAGATAGTTCATATAACTACCGAATATAGAGTAGCCCCAAAATCAGATTTTGCAAAAATCCTTTTTTTTTTGGAATTTTGGTTGAGCCTATAATCGGTAAGAAAGGAAGAGTTATCATGACTTCCGATTATACAGTGACTCTCTTTGCAAATATCCAACCATATTCGGTAGTCAAGATAGTTCATATAACTACCGAATATAGAGTAGCCCCAAAATCAAATTTTGCAAAACCCTACTGAAAAATCCTACTGAATTTTGGTCGAACACATCCGGGAGGGGCTACGCCCCCCCGGACCCCCCCAGACCCCCTGTATAGCGTACCGGCATTGTATTCATGCCCGCACCGAGCTTTTTCAACTGCATTGGTTGAGCCTATAATCAGTAGTAAATGAAGGTATCTTGACTTCCGAATATAAAGTTGCCCCAAAATGAGATTTTGCAAAAATCCTCTATTTTTCTAATTTGGTTGAGCCTATAATCGGTAGTCAAAATAGTTCATATAACTACCGAATATAGAGTTGTCCCAAAAATGAGATTTTGCAATCGGTAGCTAAAAAAAACCTAAACTACCGATTATGAGGGGTATACAAGTATTTTCAATCTATTTTGTCTTTTGTGTCGCCCCTAATTCTTTCAGGGTCGCCCCTAAAAATGCTAGGCATATTAAAGCCCAAATCAGAAATATTAATATTTTTGCCTACCCTAAAGAAGCCCAAGTCCAATGCAATCCTACATAAAATTTAAAAAAAAGAAAGGCAAAGAAAGGGTAAAAAATTGAACTTTCTTTTGCCATGAACAAAAAACATTTAAGAAATACTTTGAAGAATTAAGAGGTGTAGAACTCGAATCGAATTAAATCGCTGCTATTGTTAAGTCCCATCTTCTGCTGATCGTTAAAAAAATATAATATAAGTTGTATCAAACGATATTTTTTCTCTCAATTTGATTTCAGAATTTGTATCTACTGTGAAGATGTTTTAGTTTTACTTAAAGGAAAATACTGTATTTAAGATTTTTTGGGGTTTTTTTTTTGTGAATATTGAAATTCTTCTACACGATGCATAATTATGTAAAATTGTAGAACAAGATATAATCGAAGAATTAACTAGACAACATGTCTCTTGTTGTATATGTATATTTTGTTGCTATCAAACGCTATTAGGTGTTGTAATGCGATTTTCATGTGCAACCAATTTTTTTTTGGGCATTTTTTGCTTGCATACCCTCTTTTAAATTCTTGGCTCCGCCAGTTTCCTCCAACATCACAATCACTTCAAAATAATAAGTAAATTAACAATATGCATTTCGATTTTACTCTCAACAAATGCCAAAATGATTTTGGCGAAGTTTTCTCTTCGAAAAACTAACAGAAATGAGTGGGTGTTGTTATACATATAGGATCCGGAGAGGAAGATAAGCTTCAATGATTGGCAAAATTTTCATTCATAATATATAGTAGCATGTGTCTCAAACATGATATTTTAACTCATGATCATAATCACCAAAAAAAAAAAAAAATCTAAAAATAATACACCAAGACTAGCCGAAGTTTTGATGATCCATATAGTAGCATGTGTCCGGAATATGAAATTTAGAAACTGATAGAACTTTCAAAAATAACAAACCATTAAGCCAAAGGTTCATTCATCTCCACAGGATCACACCTAAACAGTATATAATAATGATATTGATTTCTTGCTTTTAAGTTTTACCCGACCAAATCCAGCTTAACAAACTAATAATTTGGAATAAAGATGAGTTATCATATCCAACATATGTTGTAGTTGAACTCATCTAATTAATGTGTAGGGTTACTTTGAGAATGAATAATGAACTGTTAGAAGAATACATGATCTGCGAGCATATCACAGCCTTTGTTGGATGAGCCCACTGCTCCATTGATTTAAGTTAGACTTGGAAACAAGAAAGATTCTGTTATGAGCAATACATAATCCATAGTTTTCGTGTTCTGATCATTGAGAAAAAGCTTGAGATATGGGAGAAAACTAAAGAATGAATTCCCGAAACTAGTCCATGTGATCTTGTATTCGACGAGGAGTTCGACTGAAAATTGATAATAATTTGAAGAGAAATGAAGCTGACTTGCTCGTAACGGAATTAATGGAACATGAAAAGGGTATCAAAATGAAGTTTATAGAGAGTTAAATAATTTAAATTTGGAAAACTTGCATTGGTTTGGGCTCTTCTTCTATCTAGTACTACTGTGGTTGGATTGACATCCAATTGATGTGTAACATTATCCTTGTTGTCGTTGTTTTTTAATATCTTGAATTTGTATTTGTGGTTTATGACTAACCAAAACGAAGTTTTAAAATAATAACAACAATTTAAATATAATTGGGTATCATCTACCTTCTCAATGAAGCCATTTATTTTTCTTCTTCTTGCCCAACAACAATTCAATTTAACTTAACTTTAACAACTTGTTAGATTTTGATTTTGATTTTGATTTTGGTTTTGGTTTTTAGTTTTAATTTGGATGGAAGGGTATTTTAGTATTTCCACCCCAAAAACACCCCTTAGCGGACACTATTGGATGGGGTTAGTAATTCATATCCCCCAATTAATATAAGTATCCCCCAATCGCGCATTCAAAATATATCAGTAGAGATTACAATGCAACAACAGACTCTTTTGCGAAAGAAGCAAGGATCAGAAGATTCCAACACATTTCAAAACACCTGAACCAGCGGGTGTAAAAAGAAAGCATTACACTAATATTTTTGATAAAAACGAAATTGTAGATCTTTTGTAATAAGTTTCTTTGTTAAAATATTTTGTCTTCTCATAAAAAAAAGTATTAATTATTTTTCATTTTATTTTTAATTTTGATTTATATTTTCATTATTTAAAAGGAAAATATTTTATTGTTATTATATTTATTTATTTTTTTAAGATTTTTCTTTATCATGTTTTTGATTTTTTTTATTAGGTTCGGTTCAGCTATTTTTTTTCTTTTTGTAGCCGAACCTCAATCTGTTCTTCATATGCGAAGAACGGGATGATATTCGACTAGGAAAAAAACCAGTCGAACCCTATGTTGCACAGACACGGACACGGGACACAGCTATGACACGACACAGTTACGGGGACACGTCAAATTTCAAAAATGTTGGTTACGGGGACACGTTATATGTATTACACACATTATTAAAATGAGATTCTACAACAATCTACAAAAGATAATAATTATTTTTATTTTTCAAAATACTTGATTACTAAAAAATAAAATTAATAATAATAACATTTTGATCAAATTTTACATAAATAATGTTTGAATTTGACTAAAAGACGACTAAATTAGCTTCGCATTTAATTTATTTTGATTTTCCATACCAAAATTAATCATTTATGGTGTGTCCGAAAGTGTCCAAATAGTGTCTGCAAAGTGCAAATGTCGATTTTTACGCGACACGTGATGTGGCGTATCCATGGCGTGTCGTAACCGTATCGTGTCCGATCATGTGTCCGACACGGTTACGGCATCTGTCTAGGCGTGTCCGTGCAACATAGGTCGAACCTCAATGTATTCTTCATATGTGAAGAACAAGTTGAGTTTCGGCTAGGAAAGAAAATAAAAACTCAACATAATTTGGGTTTGGCGAAGGAAAATTTTGACTTAGCCGAACCTCAATCTAATCTTCCCATACAGTGACAATTTTCTTTTTTGAAGTTCGGCTAAAAAATACTAGAAAAAACCGGCTATGAACATATATCAACTTAGACGAACTTCAATTTTTTCTTCACATGTGAAGGACAAATCGGCTAGAAAAGAAAAACAGCCAAGTCTCACCCTAATAAGGAATTAAAAATGCAAATCTGCAAATCCACGCATCCAACTCATCCATTTGTCTAACCACGGATGTTAGACCCGCCCCTAGTTAGTAAGTTCGCGAATGATTCGCGAATCATTCGCTAATTTTACCGTTTTATTCGCGACGTTTGCAACTCCGAACCCAAGTCGCGTATTATGTGGCATTCGGATTATTAGCGAATCGTTCACCAATTTTACGTATCCCGAATCGAGAATGATACGCCCGCTAATTTGCCATAAATTCTTTAGCTTTTACGTTTTTAAAGGCCCCACTTTTTGGGGGTTTTTGCCTCCAGGCATATACGACCCAATATTAGACGTTGTTGTAATTTTTATGAAATAAAAATGGTGAAAAAATTTGAAGGTGAAGGTGAGAGAGATCTCAAACTCACCGACCAAGCATGTAAACCCACTATACCACGTCCTCTTGGATGACTAATGTTGTATATATTATTAATATCATCATATTATTTTTATTTTTCTTTAAATAACTCACACATATGCATAAAAATTGGTCACATGACCTTATAAATATAAATTATTTAGTATATATAAATACCGAATTTTCGAGCCGAACTCGCATTTATAAATCGAATTATACGTCGTACGTATGCCGTTCAATTCTTTGACGAATCACGTCCGTTGACCGAATCTTGGACCAAATCAATTTTACAAAACCGTATAATACTAAATACGTTTGTCGTTAAAATGACGTTTCCGAATTCCGAATTGCTAACTAGGGACCCGCCAATGTTGATGGATTGGACATGGATGAAAATCTGAGACCCGCCATTTGGATGGACCGAGTGTGGACGATACCAAATCCATGGATTTTACCCGTTGCTCACCCTAGCAGAAACAGCTAACCATGTTTGTCATCGATCATCATCATGAAGCAACGAAGCATATGCTACGGGGTCACTAGTAGGGGTGAGCATGGACCGGTTTTCACCTCATCCACATCCAATCCAATGCACAACGGATTTCAAATTTGACATCTGCATCCAATCCAGATCCAACGGATTTGCATCCAATGGATGCACGGATGAACAGATTGGATGCGGATAATCCAATGGATTTGTTTTAGTTAAAATTCATAGTAAAGAAAATAAAGATTCCTTATAAAACCTACATATATAGGCTACATATATCCTATATATGTATACAAATATAAACATGTCATGTACAACATCCCAAGCAAACACCTAAAAAATTCCTAAATGATCCATAGTATTTTCTTGAACTATATCAATGTCGTTAATTTAACGGATATGGATGTCGAACGGACTTTCGAGGTTGCATCCGGGCCCGATCCGTAATCCGTTGGATTTCAAATTTTACATCCGCATCCAACCCATCAACAAACGGTCTGGGCATCCATCCACAAAAGAACGGTTGGTCCGGGTAAATCCGCGGATTACGGGTCAAATGCTCACCCCTAGTCACTAGCCCCTGCAGCAGCAGGCCCACCCAAGCTCATTTTATGTCCACCAAGCCTATTTCTCACGACCTATATGTAATGGGCCATGAAACTACATTTGTTTTTTTTTTCGTTCTATTTATTTCCCGCCACCTCTCTATGTAATATGCTCCTGGCTCTGCCAAGGACCTCAGAAGTTTCTAGCAATGGACCATCGCACCTAGTGATTGACAGTTAACATTACCTCTTACTAAAGTCATACGTTTTGAGTGGTCGGAATAGGACCACTATGCAAAAATACACAAACATAACCTTCCAAATGAGGACAATACATAATGCCTATACATTTGTGGATCATATCCTACTTAACAAACGGATAACATAGAAATGAATGAGTTATCACATCAAGCAAATGTTGTAATTGAACTCATCCAATTAATGTATAGAATTTCTTAATTTAAGAATGAATCACATTCGTAAATTGTTTTGATGCTTATAACTCTCCCTTGTTTTAAGTTACATCCTTGGAAGCAGAAACATTTCATCATGAAATTAGGCAAAATTTATCATTAATGCCTTTGTTTTCGTGTTCTGAATCTTCTGATGATTGACAAAAGTTTGAGATATGGGAGAAAACTAAAGGAAGAATTCCAAATAGTAGTCTAGGTATTTTTGTGTCTGTTAGGGAAGCGGAACAGAAATTGACAATAATGTGAAGAGAAATGGGATTAACTGCACAAAATAGTTGGAATGAGAGAAGGGTAAAAAAAAATGAAGATTAGACTGACTGAGCTAACACTATTTGGAATAATTGGTTCAAGCTCTTCTTTTTAGTAATATGGTTAGATTCTCATCTAATCAAATTGTTTTAACCAAATCGCGATAATGGTTAATTGATGTAGCATTTTCATTGTTGATTTTTTATTTATTTGTCTATTAGAGCCATCTTAGAGATCACAAAATTGGTTAAAAAGACCAAAATCAACAATTCCTAGATGAAAAAGACATGTAAATTTTGATACTTTTTAAATGGACGAAAATGTAAAAATAGCCATGATGTAAACATTTTCAAATACTTTTTCTTATTTTTAATTTATATCAGGATACATCCAGTTTCATCCTCACTCTTATTTAAGTTTAAGCCAGGATGAATTCAGTTTCATTCTTGTTATTTTGTTGGTGTCCATTTCACCCATACTAATTTTTACTCGTCTATTAGAACCATGTTTTAAAAATATTTGGACAAATGACTCATTTTCCGTTTTGAGATACTTACATTGAATGAATTCAGCTGGTTATACATATTGTTGCGCTTGAACAAATTTATTACTTTCTGTTTATGAAATTTTTTCATTTTCTTATATGTAGCTTGCACTCTTGTTTACTTCACAAGTGACACTGGTTGTTTAGTTTCTAAGAGCAATTCCTATGGAATGAACAAACTTGACAGCACTGGCGTTTGAGACAAAAACTCTAGCGCTTCTCCTTGCAACGCCCTTTCTTGTTTCACGTGCCGGCATATTCTTCCTTAAAGCGCCGAGTTTTATATAAAAGCGCCAACGACTGAATCTGGACGGCTGAAAACTCTTCTGATCTAACAGATATAATTTTTGAGTTCTATAGATACTCCTCATTTCAACTCTAAATTCACACATTCTACACATTCTTCACTCTCAAATCATCTACAAAAATGCCTCCCAGAGTTCGTGGTGTTAGATTCACTCAACAAGAGGATTTAGCTATTTGTAGAGCCTTTGTTTTTTCACACACAATATGTTTTCATGAGTAATGTAGACGATTCGACGTTGAATTTCTTGGAGAAAGTTTATAGAATGTTCACCGCTGAAACGGGGAACATCCATGGGCGTGATTCTCACAGATTGTCGCATCGTTTTAGTTAAATTAGTATGAATGTATCGAAGTTCGTCGCTCAACTAATGGAGAATAAAAAAAAAACTCAACGGTGAAGCCGAACATGAAGTGTTGCCCAGAACTCTAGCGATGTGGGAAGCATCTCACAGCGGTTGTCCTTTCGACTTCCATGCTTGTTTCAACATTCTTAGGGAGCTCACAATAAGCAAAGATTCATACGATCCCTACATCATTTTCTAGGAATTCCACCACACGCCGAGAATTGACGCCTATGTATTAGTTGTTTTAATTTAATGTAATTCTTTTATTCTCATGTATGATGTGGTTGTTCAATGTAGTATGTTTTTATTTATGAGATTGATGGTGCAATGTTTAATCGAGGAAAAATATAAATTACTTATGATATTGATGGTTTTAGATAATCGTAATAACACAAAATAAACAAAAAACTAAATAACATAATATCACAGTGAATCAATTTGTCCTTCAACTTCAATCAGCCCACTCCAACAAAAAACACTTAGGACATTCCCAGAAATGCCTTCCATATGTGTCTTTTTCATAAGAAGTACAGAAATGTATAAAAGTCTTACAATCGGGCTTTGAGCATCCACTGATTCTCTGTGGACAATGTTTGTATTCGTGATCTCCATATCCACAATGCTTGCAGTGTAATAACTCCTTCTTCAATTTGGCTTTAAGTTTGAAGTTTTTGCAGAGTGTTGCAATCTTTTCTTCTTTTTCTTTTTAATGTCCTCATGGACTCAACTGCATCATAAACATATGAACTTGTTGTTTATCTTTTTTACAGAAAACCATCGTTCAGACCAAGTTTACTAAAGAAAGCGGAAAAGAGTTTAAGAATTTTTGACTCCTATGAACTCTACAAAGAGAATGTCGGTGGATTTGATGTAGTTTGATGTTTTTGTTGGGGTTTATTAAATTGTAGTTTGATGTTATTTGCAAGTTTAAATTGTAATAAATTTCGCTTAATCTGAAGTGGAAATCTCTATTTTAAAATCTAAATATTTTTATTCATTGATGCCAATTCTTTTACAAGATACAAACTTAGGCAATAATAAAACATGCTAAAAAACTTCAATAAAAATCAAGTACAAGTTTTGGCCTCCTGTTTATCTTCAATTGACGTATCTTCCATTCAACGCGCTCTTTGACAATTTCGCCTTTGTTTTTGAATTTTTTGTTGTTAACTTTCAAAACTGGAGCTCTTCTTTGCCTTTTAGCGGAATATTTTCTAGGAACAACTTCAAAAACTTGCACTTCCCTCTTACAAATTTTAATCTTTTTAAAACTCCCACATATCTTAGAAACAGCAGCTTCAAGTTTTGCATCGCAAAAAAGTGTGATCGCCTTTTCAGCTATTGAAATAGATTTTAGAAGAGAAAATTCAAGAGAAGTGAATTTTGATGTGAGTGAATTGTTTGAAATTGATGGTAATTTATAGAGGTAAAAAGTGAATTTTGAATTTTTAATAAACTATCCGTTGGCATTTTTGCTACAAACGCCGGCGTCATACGTTCAAGCGCCGCGTTGAAGCTTTGAGCTCCAAGACTTGTCCTTTCAACGCCGGCGATTTACCTACGAACGCTAGCGCGTGACTTACGCTCGCGCGCTTGGTTATCAAACTCCGAGTGCTTTACCATAGTGGAAAAGCCAGTTTGGCCATCCACATGGCTCAACAAAAAGATGGGTTTGTTTATTCCCATAGGAATTGCCCTAAGATTTGTCAAGAGGTCTTTGTTGCTTTTTGTTTTTCTAGAACTTCTTAACTTTGGGTGGGGTTGTTTTTCCCTTATTTTGGTGTATTTCCTTACAACGGTTCTATACATACCGCCCCCTCCAACAACACTAAAACAAACTCCTCACAATAAGTGTGGGTCCCACCCATGGAGATTAGCAGGGGCCACTTTTGGGTCTACCAATAGGAAATCTGTGAGTAGTTGTTTTAGTGTTGTTAGAGGGGGTGGTACATTAAGAGTTTTCGATTTCCTTATGCACGTCTTGTGTGCTTCTAGTACTTGGATTCAGCTAGACATTAAAGCACTTAAAAATATTGCTCGACCTACCAAAAGTCTATCGTGGATGCATTCCTATTCTGAACCCCCACTTCATCCTCTCCACTCCCAATGATCGCTCTCAATTTTCAAAAAATATATAAAATGATTCTCATTTTCAAATAGAAAATAATAATAATAATTATGTACAAGCGATCTAAGATATATGAGAAAACTTAATAGTAATAATAGTGCTTGTGAATGAGGAATCAAGGTTTTACTGTAGAATCTGTAATCAAAACAATGAAGGCTCACTCTTTTCGGTTGGTAAAGAAATTACGAGGATATTTGGAGAACCTCTAGTTAGAAGATGGGCATTCAACTCAAAACTAATTGGGAATGAGTGAAAATTCCCGAAGGATTATTTGTTTACTGTTGGAATATTTAGTCAATCTACAAGATATATTAAGGTGAATTTGTGGTGAGCTGATGTAGTCGTGAAGACCATGTGCAGTTTATTTAGATAATTACGTAATCAATTATCTACAAATTATGTACTACCTAGTCAAACAAGAGATAACGCATTGTATTATCTCCTAGGTTTATCAAACTCAGCAAAATCTATAAATAGGAGTTTAATGTAAATGTAAATCACTCAATCATCTCAAGTATTAAGCAATAATCTAATTCACCCTAAGGGGTTTCTCCGTGAATGTAGACATTAGTGCGGAACCACGTATATCGGTTTGTCTCTCCTTTTATTTTTTTTTCTTTGTGTTATGATTTTGATATGTAGTTTAATTTACCATAATCACTGATTTTCATAATGATATTCATCTTAGTTTTGATCTACATGTCAAAATCTAAAACCTCTCTAGATAACATTACTGTAACGTCTCTTTCAGTTTTTCTTTTTGGGTGATAGCATCTCTTTCAAACAAATGTTGTAACTGAATTAACGTATAGAGTTTCTTAATTTAAGAATGAATCATTTTCCTCAATTGTATCTATAGTCTATACACGTACTTGCAACTCTCACTTGCTTTAAGTTGGACATTGGAAGCAAAAAGAATTCATTATGAAATTAATCAAAGTCAACTCAAGACATGTGACCCAAACTCCAATAAAAAAATTTGGTGACCTAAACGCAACTCTGGTCACTTTTTTGTGACCCAAAATCAAAATATCCATAATATGATTTTCAAATGAAAATGACCTTAAGAAAAAATTATGACATCTCGAAGATACTTAGATTGAATGAACTGATCATACAATTTGACACATATCAACAATTTCTTGTGTTGGTGTAGTAGTACTTGGATTAAGATAGACCATAAGGAATATTTATAAAAATCGTTTTAACTCATATCAAAAGTCTATCGTCGATGTATTTCCATTTTCAACCCCTACCTCATACTTTTCAGTCTATACACGCTACCCTCCGTTTAAAATTCTATCTTCTTGTTTATTTACAAAAGGTAAACAAAATATATTCACATCGCCATAAACAAAACTGTAACGCCTACAATCGATATGCGATATAGGAGAAAACCTAAAAAGAAATACAGCTTTTGAAAGGGGGCGGAGGCTTTATGTTCGTGGCCAAGTTAAGCACATTCAGGTGAGTGAGAAAATTAATTCTGGAATCAATTTGAAATTCATGGTTATAATTGATTTTGTTATCCAATCAACGATACATAATAGAAAAAATTTAATCAACTTGCGTGTATACAACTATGACCTACAACTTGCATAGAATTGTTCATGGTTGAACAATATTGTTGATGTTGTTTCAGTGATTTTTTCCAAAAGGTATATGCTAAGCTTGTCGGTAACATAATACCCATTTGTTTATTGTTATTTTCTGCGAAATTTTTCTTGATTGATATAACATTGCTGCTTGTTTCATTTTATAACGTTCATTTGTTAAATGATTTTCTTGTAGTACCTTTATTATGTAAACCGAATCAACAAATTTATCAATTTTTGAATCACCACCTCTAACTATACCAAACTAACATTTAAGTTTCCAACTTAATTACTTCTTACACTCTCGGAGTGTTCTCCGCGATGGAATTTTATAGCAATCCTAAACAGGTAGACAGCTACACCTCTTAAGTCATAGCCGTCTTGGACTAGGACCACTGTGTAAAAATACACAAACATAACCTTCAAGATTAGGACAATATGTATGTGCATGGATCATATCTTGCTTAACAAACAAACAACTTAGAATAAATGAGTTATCACATCAGTCAAATGTTGTAATTTAACTCATCGAATTAATGTGTAGAGTTTCCTTTAAGAATGAACCATTTTCGTCAATTGTCCCAATACTCGAGACTCTCCCTTGAATTATCATTTAAGTTAGACTTGTAAGCAGTAGAAAATTTAGCAGTGAAACTAATCCTTCGTTTTAGTTTTTTGGGAAAAGTTTGAGATATGGGAGAAAACTTAAACTCCAGTGCACAAGGATTTAATGGAACGAGAAAAGGTTACAAATTTGAAGATTAAAACTATAAAGACGAAAAGGAAAAATCTGAACTTTAAAGAATCAACTTCACTTAGTGGTTCTAGTTTAAATTTGTCCAATTTGGCTGAAGTTCTATTTTCTAGTGCTAGTGTTTAATTTTTCATTTTCTCATCCTGATCTAAACAATATACGATTGTTGGTGTTATTTTAATTTTTTTGATTTTTTAATATCTTGAATTTGTATTTGTTTTAATATCTTAAAATTCAAAATCAAATCAATGGACTTTATCAATTTTTGAATCACCATCCCCGATGTGAACTTGAAGATAATCTAATTTACGGTGTTTTAAAATAAAAAAATCAACAGAATCATGGATGTAATGTGTTGCATAAAATTTACTCCCTCCGTCCCTATTATATAGGCGTAATATTGGATTTTCCTAATCCTATTAGATAGGCGGAATTCTAATTCCAATATACTTTTTGACATATATACCCTTATTTATGTTGTATGGGAAGTTTTATTGAGAATAAGACAAGGGGTATAAACAAGAAAAAACATGAAAATTTATAAAAACCATGCATTTTCTTAATCTAAGAGATTTTATCTTCTCAGCCTATATATTAGGGACGGAGGGAGTAGAAAGATCCTTGGAGTCTTACAACCATTTTGCAGGGCGTAGATCTTCTTTTCATGTGGTTGAAGAAGAAACCAAAAAAGTTTGGAAACCCAAATTAGAGGTAACTGTCTCTATCCATGGTACAAATGCTTTTGTTTTCAATTTCTCATTAGAGGTGTAGATACCGAAATACGAACCGCCATGTGGATGTTGGGAAGACGCGAGAATCCGCAAAAGATCTTGTATCGTGCCCCGAAAATCTTCGTCAGTGACTTGTCAAATCAAGTCAGATTCACCATTACTGACTAGTTGGCGAAGTAAAAGCCATAAGCGAGATAATGTCTCATGACGAAGTAACCCGCTAGGAGAATTTGAGCTACGAAGGATCGATGGAGTACCCTGCAAGATACCAACCACGAAGTAGGGATGTGCGAAATAAGCTAACTTGGCTAAAAAGATAACCTGCGAAGTAAATAAATTATCGGTCAAGAAAAGAGACAGCTGTCCCGACAAGCCCATGTGAAGGTAGCGAAAGAAGGGGAAAAACTTTATGGAAAAGGGCCCAGGCGAAGTATAAAGCACCTACGCGAGAACGTGATGAAGTAAAATGAGTTGTGCCCTATTAGGGTTAGTTGGCCTATAAATAGAAGTCCTTGGGCAATGTATAGAGGGGGTATTTTGGAGAGAGGGGAGAGCTTAGTTTAGAGAGTGAGATTAGGGTTTTCCTGTATTCAAGAACTTGTATTTTGTTTCCTTGGTTGGTTCATAAATAAATAATTTCTAGTTTATACTGCTAAACATGTCTTAGATCTTGGTTACCTACCTTTTGGGTGTACTACTGGATTTCCAGCAGTTACAAAGGAAGATAGAAAGTCTTCTTGAAGATGGATCATTCCAGTTAGCTGGAAAATTGTTCATAGTTAGTCCATGAACACTACTGATTGAGCAATCCATTGCGGAATTGAAGACAATTCCGGTCTGGGTATTGATCTGCAATGTTCCTTTACATCTGTGGAATAAATTAGGAATTTTTTTGAACTAGCAGCTTTTCATCCGTTGGATAATCAAGATATGACATCAGTTAACTGTAGACTTAACCATAGTTACATTCCATATTTTTTTAAAATATACCATTAATTTGAGCCCATATATTGCGGTAACAATTTCAAAAACATCTCCAGAATTGCATACTCCAGAATTGTATACTGGTGGCTACTATGATGAATCTTCTTTCTCGAATATCATGTTACGAAAATTTCTTTAATGTTTGTTTCATGATCATGTAGATATTCCTTAGTTTTTTTCCGGTCTCGTGCATTTACTGTTATTAGTAAGGGCCATTATCTTTGTTTACCTGATTAACCTCATCTTGATATAGTACGATCAAACAGAGCAAGGTAGATAAATTGAAAAATAACATACATGTTCTCAAACGACTTATTAACCTCTTCTTAATTTCATTGCATTCAGTTATAGCAAGACATCGACCTCCAATCACGTTCTCTTTTCCAATGAGCAATTAATATTAGGTTAATGATTGTATAAAAGTACATAAAATTCTTATGAACCACCGAGATATATACTACACTGATTTTTCAAATCATCTCAAGATTGCAGCAAGGAAGACTGCAAAAGAGAATAAAAGATCATAGTTGGATCATAATAAGCATCCATGGAATCGGAACTAAGATCTTTAAATGATCATGAAAAGCAAACACTATTGATCGAGGTGAGGAATATATAATCGGATTCACATATGTTGAGATTTTGGCGGCTAAATCACAAAGATATTACAGGTATCAGGTTAATACTAATTAGATTTGGCAGGATATGGTAGTTTATTTCAAAGATTTGGCAGGATATTGTGGTTAAGTATAATACAGTTTATTTCAAAGATATGGTATGCAATCTTGATTATCCAACGGAGGTAAAGCTGCTAGTTCAATTTTGAACTCGCACTGCGAGTTCAAAATTGTTTCCAGGAAATTAGGCTTAAGCTCTATTGCTTCTTTCATTGGAAACCTGTTAATAATGGATGAACGTACCCAAAAAAATAATAATACAAGACTCTCTTATGCTAGAGTATGTGTTGAGATTAGCGATGATTGTTCATACCCTAGACTGATTCCTCTTTGGATTGATGGTAGACATGTCATGGATTTACCGGTAAAATATCAGTGGAAACCTCCTAAGTGCTCTAAGTGTTTATCTTTTGGACACACTTCTAGCTCCTGTTCATTATCATAGGTGAAGAAGAAAGTTCACTGGAATCCCGAGAAAAACCAAATTCAAGGAAAGAGTTTGGTCTATGCAAATAACTGAAAGGAGATTGGTAATCAAGAAAGTGTTGGAGTTAGTGGAGCTGAAATTTCAGTCCATAATACGCATCCAAGCAAGGAGGTGCTACAGCTTGATATACCTTTGCAGAAAAATGAGAATGGCTTGGGTAATGCGGGTGCGTAGAAATGGTCTCTCCTAATACAACTGAAAAACGGTATAAAGAAGAGCAAGGAAATCAGGTAAGAAAGGGGAGTTGTCATCGGTTATGGAAGGGGCAAGTACCTCATCTCCCGAACCGTTAGTTCCTCGTGGCTTTGAAAACCACAATAGATTCCATGTTTTCGAAGAAGAGGAGGAGGTTGCCATACCAATTAGCTTTAGAAGACTCTGAGATAAGTATTTCGAATCTATCATCGCACGAGCAAGTTTTAGGGTCTTCTAAGAATTTGAGGTTAAAATCTAAAACAATGTGTATGTTCCCTCCTGGTACTTTAAATACAAAGAAGAAAAAGCTCCAAAATTTTGGAGTCCCTAAAAAGATATCATCATCTAAGCTTTTGGAGTTTGGTTCTTTATGGGAATTATACTTCCACCTGGAAAAGTGGATCGTCAAGACATGTTCAATGGTCTTGCGAACAATCATGATGATTTAACTATAGAAGATGTTGAAGCGCACTCTACTTGAAGTAGGCAGGTTTCTTTTTTGGTTTGCAAATTGCATTTTGGATTTAAAGTAGAACAAAATGTTCTTCTTTGTGTTTAGAATTTTGTTCTCTTTAGTTTCAGCTTTGTTTTTTCTATTCCTTTGAGTTTTTTGCTATTTTCTTGTTGTACGTATCCGCCTGCACACGGCTTGTGAGCTCTTTTATCTATTCTCTTTGATCGATAAAAAAAAAGCACAAAATTGGTTAAAAAGACCAAAATCAACAAATCCTGGGTGAAAAAGACATCTAGATTTTGATATTGTTTAAATGGACAAAAATAAAAAAATAGCCAGGATGTAAACAGTTTCATCCTACCCATTTTCAAATGCTTTTTTTTTTTTTTTAATTTACATCAAGATGCATTCAGTTTCATCTTTGCTATTTTTTAAGTTTAAGTCGGGATGAATCCAGTTTCATCCTTGCTATTTGTTTTTTGTCCATTTCACCCATATTAATTTTTACTCGTTAATTTGAACCAGGTTTTAAAAATATTTGGACAAATGACCCATTTTCCGAAAAAAAAAAGAAAATCAAGTTTTGAATTTGACACATTAGGAAGATTCATGGTTATAAACTGGACGCCAACATCGAAAATATCTCATGTAATTTGTCTCAACACTTTACTTCGAAAGCAGCTCCAACTTTACTTCGAAAGCAGATCCAACTTTACTTGGACTATGGACTGTGAAAATTGGTTCATCACTCGTGCACATGACCCTTACAACTAAATTTTCGCTATGTTCCCCAGTGGAAACATTTCATGAGTTACTGCCAGAATAATGAATTATGTAATTTTTTAAATGAAATTATCCTGTGATAAAATTGTGACAATTTGGAGAGACTCGAATTGAATGAGCTGGTCATACAATAAAAAACCTGGCACTTTTAGGGGCGGCCCCAAAAGAATTAGGGGCGACACTAAAAGACAAAAAAAGGTCACCCAAACGTAAATCTAAGCTACCCCTTATCTTCGATTTTTCGAAATGACCAATATGCCATTATATAATCGGTATCCAACACCATAATCGGTAGGTTAAAGGTGAATCAGTGGGTTAAATTGAATCTATACCTAACGATTATTGTGTAGATACTTCGGCTAATAATCCCTTTTATAATCGGTAGCTTATCCAACTTGTAAGACTACCGATTATAAGGAGCCCCGTATTCAACCTTGGCCAAATTCCATAGGTTTTGAGGGGTGCAGAGCCAACCATAAAAACTTGGCTTGAGTTGTGGATGTAGCCATAATCGGAAGCCTAATAGGTTACATACACTACCGTCTACCGATTATAAGTTGCCCCAAAATGAGTTTTTTCTAAAATCCTTCACGTGATGAATTTTTAAATCCACCATAATCGGTAGGGTATATAATTATATAACCCACCGATTATAACGAGCCCCAGATCCAACCTTTGCCATATTTCATAGGTTTTGAGTGTACAAAGCCAGTCATAACCACTTGGTTCATGTTTTGGATGCAGCGTTAATCGGGAGTTAAATATATTACCAAACCATCCGATTATGGGTTGCCCCAAAATGAGTTTTTTCTAAAATCCTTCATGTGATGAATTTTGAAATATACCATAGTCGGAAGTCTATTCAACTTAACAACCTACCGATTATAAGGAGCCCATATCGAACCCTTGCCAAATTCCATAGGTTTTGAGTGTACAGAGCCAGGCATAGCCATGTTGTTCGTGATTTGGATGTAGCCATAATCGTAAGCCAAATAGGTTCCACAACCTACCGATTATACAGTTGCCCCAAATTTAGTTTTTTCTAAAATCCTTCATGTGATGAATTTTGAAATCTACCATAATCGGTAGTCTACCCAACTTAATAACCTACCGATTGTAAGGAGCCCCAGATCGAGCCCTTGCCAAATTCCATAGGTTTTGAGTGTACAGAGCCAGGCATAACCATGTGGTTCGTGATTTGGATGTAGTCATAATCGTAAGCCAATTAGGTTCCACAAACTACCGATTATAGGTTGCACCAAATTAAAATTTTGAAAGCCACCATAATCGGTAGATATGCTAACTAAAATAACTACCGATTATTGGTTTCTCCACATTCAACCTTCATCAAATTAGCCTGGAATTTTAAACTAAATTTCAGAAATAGCCGTTGGAAGTTTTGGGAAAAAGAAAAAGAGCCGTTGGAACCTAAACCTATATAAAGAAACTCATATCTATCACCCCAATTGCACCAAACTCTTTCCTCTCTTCAGTTCTAATTTTGAAAACCAAAATCATGGATATTGCTTTCGCCGAAGAAGAAGATTGTGCTATTTATAGAGCTTGGGTTGTGGTAACTGCTCATGATCATGTTCACAAGCTCCACAAATGAGAATCGGAAGAGCATTTATGGAACCGTATTCTAATGGTATTTGAGGCGTTAGATGGTAATCGAATTCGAAGATCATCCAATGACATTAAGATGAGAAAGAAGGCGGTCGACAAGGAGATTGACAAACTTGAAGATGAAGAACAATTTGTTAGGGACGCTTTTTCTTGGTGGACGTATGAAAAACGAGTAAGTATCTTTATAACTCCAACTCACATTAACATAAGTTAGTACTAACTTGTTACTCATTCGTAATTTCAGAGAAATCTTACTGATCGTCGGTATATGAACCTCTACGGGAAACGATTTGAACATGAAGGATGTTACAAGATTAAGAGGGACAATTTCTGTGGTGTTTGGACGTTATGATCTTTTTTAATACTTTTAGGGTCGATTAGGAGTATGGATTTAAGTGTTTGTGACGAAATTGTAAGGTTAAGGTCGTTTGAACTTTATGTAATGGATGTAATCGGAGGATTATTAATATAAAAATTTTCCGATTATAAAGAAACAGAAGCATATTTTGTTAAAAAAACTACCGATTAATATATTCGGTTATCTTATGTGTCAACTTTGTTTCCGATTATGGTGTTATTTGGTTCCAGGAAACATAATTAAGTTCTTTCACACAGAATAATCGGATATTAACAATAACTAATCCTACCGATTAAGTTTATTCGGAAGTCAAGGTGAACACTCACCTTCGATTATGGTGTTGTTCGGTTCCAGAAACCATAGTTGTGTTTTGGTAGAATAATCGGAAATTAACAAAACCTAAAAAGACCGATTAATAATATTCGGAATTCAAGGTGCAAAATTACCTTCCGATTATGGTGTTCTTTGGCTCCAGAAAATAAAGTTTTTTTACATAGAATAGTCGGAAGGAACATAACAAATAAACCCACCGATTATTATTATTCGAAAGTGAAGGTGCACAATTCCTTTCCGATTGTGGTGTTGTTTGGATACGGAAGACAAGTTTTCTTTACACATGATAATCGGAAGGCAAAGTATATTAGCAATCTTCCGATTCTGACAAAATATTTTGCGAAATCCCCGAGAATCTCCAGAGGTTAATAACGTATAATGTTACCGATTTCGACTAAAAAATGCAACATCCCCAGAATCGGTAGGTTCATATATAAACTTATCTTCCGATTGTGTTCCAAAATTCAACACTTTCATGTCACTTCGTGTCATTCGCTTGCGAGTCATCGTTAAATGCATAAACATATCAACATAATCATTCATAATCCATAAACATAACGTAACAATTAATAATCTGACACAAACTTTGAAACTGACATAATCTGACATAATCCAACATAAACAAAGTTATCCATAAAGTTGACGAAAAACATCGAGAGTTTACAACATCGTAAGTTTACTTGTTCCTTTTTGCTTGGATTTTGCGACCTTTACCACCTCTACGACTTGGACCAACATCATCATTGGTTTCATCAACTTGAGTGCTCGATGACGCCTGAGTTCTTTTGGTCACCTTGGTTGTAGGTTTCTTTTGTACTTTTTCCCCGAACTGAGATGCATACTCCTCATTGTCAACGTTATCAATCAACTCTTGGTGCTTTTTTATCTTCTCAAGTGGCACAGGCTCTCCGGACTTTATGCAATTAGTGCACCATTTGGACAAACGCTTGAACCTGCTCATCTGTTTTAAATCATATCATACCATCAAACATTTATTACTCTATTTTGACCCATAATATTAAACTAAATTAATTAAACAATACGTACCAATCTATCAAAACCCTTGAGTTTCTCTTTGAGGATACTCTTGTCTCTAAGTGGCTTTGGTTTAAGATCACGGATTACACGAATATGAGAAACATTGCAGTACCAATCCATATGGTTGGGAGCATTTTCAATACCTTGGTTGGCTGCCCTTCCTTGGTAGATCAAGTAATGCGCACTTCTATCCCAATGGAATTTACAGGATGGTGCACCCTTGTGAACCACCGTGATAGAATCTTTATCAGACTCGCAGTTCTCTAGATCCAAAATGAAATTGCCATGGATTTGCTCCTTCGGTATACATTGTACAAAACCGTTTTGTCGCATCACCATTGAAGCATTATACATCACATATCCTGTGGGGTTCCACAACGGTCCAAAATAAAGGGCCAAATCGGACCGGCCGCGATATGTCCATCACTCGGTCTTACTTGTATGGATCAAAGCATACGTCTTGGGCTTTCAACGAGTCCAAATCTCCCTCAAACGAATCAGCTGCTGCTCCTTCGTCCTAGAATGGTTGTCATCGAAGACATACTTTGTTCCTCTAGGGTCACCTTTCGCCCACGCCGCGTTTTCAATGGCCAATCCCAAGATAGGGAAGTGGTCGTAGATCCATGTCTATATTGTCATTTTTGCAAGTATTAGGAAATTGATTCTTCAATGGTAGAAAAATAAAAAAATAACCAAGTATGTAGAGTTAATAAACAATACCTGTAGTAGACTCACGTGCCTCGACCACTTGGCTAATTCCAAGCCTCGACGCCTTTCTCAACTCTTCCATCAACCACGCATGGCATGCCGTGCCCCATGAGTACTCATGCACTTTATCGAGAGGATCCGGAAGTTGTAAAAGGTTGGCGTCGACCCGATTGCCACCGGCATTGGGAAAATGACACATCCCAATACACATAGGAGATATGCGGTGGCGCGTGGTTGACTTGCTCATCGGTTAAAGTTCCTTTCGCTTCTTTTTCCTTGGTGCCCTTGAACGTATCCATCAGAGTACCCATGTTGAACTGTCTAGTTCTATACTTCATGCATCTGTTGAACTCAGTTGTTGATGTTTCTTCATCCCAACCCAAACACTTCTTAGTTAGATCATAAAGTTTCTTCCATTCCAACTGCATAGTGAACTCATCCCTAACATCCTTGCCATGGACGGGGAGTTTAAGAATCTGCACAACATCATCTGGGGTTATAGTCATCTCCCCAAACGGCATATGGAAGGTGTCGGTCTCAGGATAAAGTCTCTCCAAAACACCGATATAGCCACCTTGGCCATGTTCCAATATTGAGTTCTCGCAAAGATCGCCCAACCCTCGAATTTGCAATAATGGTCTTGAACCTTTCACATTCATCCTCCAAAGGCCAATCTAGCATTTTTGTTGGTGCGGTCGCTTTGAGTAAACGAACCGCATCGAATGATACTATTAAAAGATGACAAGTTAAAAAATAAAATTAGAATAACCTAAAACTATAACCCTTGAAAGTATTACGAAGAACATAATAGGTTAATAAAATGGATACGATCATTACCTCGGTTTCGTATATTTCTCTGGCCCAGGATTATTTGTATCTAAATAACAATTCTCCTCCATCCTCCTAAGAGCCCAAGGATTACACCTTTTGGAATATCCTTCACCTTCGATTCATCCGGGACAAGGTGTTTCGCTTTCTTTCGAGGAGGATTTTTTTTTTCGGCTTTCTTTCTTCTTGAGCACCACTAGGTTGTCCTACTTCTACGGGTGGTTCTAGTTCAATTTCTGGTTGTGATGGCGGAGCACTTGGTTGAACACCTTCTTGGATTGGTTGTGATTGAGGGGCACTTGGTTGAACACCTTCTTGGATTAGTTGGAATTGAGGGCACTTGGTTGAACACCTTCTTGGATTGGTTGTGATTGAGAGGCACTTGGTTGAACACCTTATTGAACCGGTTCTGATTGAGAGGCACTAGGTTGAACAACTTCTTGTCTTGCTTGTTGAGTTCCATCTTGAGCACTTGAAGCGGCTTTAGAAGTCCTAGCTCTCCTTGCACTAGCTGTCAGCTTCTGACGCCTTTCCTTCCTTGCACTAGGTGAGACAATTGCATCTTCCATTTTTTTACCTCGCCTATCCCTAAACAACAAAAGAAAGTATAACAGGTTATTAAACTATATATTCGGTTGGTTGAGTAAACCAAATGCCCCCGATTACACTCAATCGTAAGTATCAGTTCACCTAAAGCTACCGAATACGTATAATCGAAAACAAAATAAAGTTTTTGGTGTTCGAATGTGTTTATCTACACAATAATCGAGATCTATATTTCAACATAACACTCCGAATACTAATAATCGAACGTCATAAACAGTCCACCCTTCTGAATGCATCACAATCGAAATCCTCACAAAACTAATGTCTACCGAATATGCATTACTTTGTGTCCAAAAATTACTCAAATGGTTCAGCCTAAACAATCGGAAGGAAATTTCAAAAGATATCACACGATTATTGCGTCTCTAATACTTGTTCTTCCCTAGTATATTCGGAAGGCAAAAAACACAATTAACTTTCGATTATGATCGATTTAGGCCTCAGTAATGAAAAACGTTCTATAATCGGTAGGCAACCAAAATATTTACCACCCGAATACGACAAATGTTCTCGTGAAATGAAGAATTCGGCCACAATCGTAAGTTTAAAACAATACCTAACCTACCGAATCTGGATAATAACCGAAAGCCCTAAAAAAAAAACATGGATTCGTCGAATTGAAGCAATATAAACCAAAAAAATAGTAGAATCTTACCTAATCAGCGCCATTTCAAGTTGCCTGAGAGTTTGGCTATCAGTATCGCCTACATCAGGGAATTCATCATCTTCGTGTTCTTCCGGTTCCTAAGTTAAAACCACTTTATTACGGGCATGCAATCCAATATTCAGATCCTCACCGCACTACGTTTTTGGTTCGAGCTTTCTTATGTTCCTTTTCTTTCATATTTATAGAGAATAATCGACGATGATTCGATTCGGCGATGTATAACGAGGAGAGGGGGAGAGTTTTCCTCTCTGCAATCGGAAGGAAAGAGGAGAAGAGAAGTTGAAGTTGAAAAGAAAATGAAATGAATTTGAATTTAGGTCGACTTTGGTTTTATATGTCAAACGGTTATTAATCGGTAGGTAATACCACCTCATTAGCTACCGATTGTTGAGTAGCCCAAAATCGGTAGAGGGGGTTACTTATAACCCACCGATTATTGGAAGCCCCAAATTGAGCATTGGCCAAATTCCCTAGGTTTTGAGGGGTGCAGAGCCGACCATAACCATGTTGTTCGTGATTTGGATATAGCCATAATCGGAAGCCAAATAGGTTACCCAACCTCCCGATTATAGGTTGCCCCAAAATGAGTTTTTTCGAAAATCCTTCATTGCAGGGAAATATGAAATCTACCATAATCGGTAGGAATTGTTACTTTTACCATTCGATTATGGGAAGCCCTAAATCGGTAGCTTAAACATTTTTTTATTCGTCCGATTATATAGGAGCCCAAATTTCACCATTGCAAAATTCAAAAGATTTGTTATTTCTATACTTTAACAATCGGTAGTCTAGTGAGGTTTTTTTTTTCCTACCAATTATTATAGAAGCAAGATACGTGTTAGGCACAAAATCGATATTAATCGGTAGTATAATATAGTTACTAATCTTCCGATTGTTGTATAATAATCGGGCACTAAATATCTTCCGATTGTGTAAGGGCATTAACGTATTCTCCGCGTTTTTGGACATCCCTTAACGGTGTATATGGGTTGGGAATAAAAAAGTCGCCCCCTAATTCTTTTGGGGTCGCCCCTAAAAATGCCAGGATAAAAAAAGTTTACTCTCAATTTATAACTTCTTCCACTTTCAGTACTTGGATTTAGCTAGGCCTTAATAAGGCAAATCTATAAAGGCTTGTCCATAAATTGTTTGAACTCGATCAAAAGTCTAACGTCTATGTATTTCCATTCGAAACCCTTCCACATGCTCTACACATCTACCCCTTGTTCTCAATTATCAAAATTTAAATAAAATGTATTCACATTACCCAAAAGAAAATTGTAATAGCTACAAGTTATATGAGATATTGGAGAAAACCTAAAAGAAATAATGCTTGTAAACAGG
Organism: Papaver armeniacum; assembly: GCA_023531295.1. NCBI lineage: Eukaryota > Viridiplantae > Streptophyta > Magnoliopsida > Ranunculales > Papaveraceae > Papaver > Papaver armeniacum. Next base: position 351,894 of record JAJJWW010019027.1, read on the forward strand.
GATCAAAAGGTATCGTAGAATCTCTAAATAAAAAATACGAAGATTTATTCACTTACTTTTGTTAAGATTTTGTTAGTATCTTAAGTGAACATCTAAGTAACCGAATGAAGCGATTAAATCTCTTTCATTGAATAGGGATCAAATTCTTTGTTCCTTCGTCTGTACAAATACTGATTATATCATATGAAATTTCAATCATGATAAAGATTTTTTGATGATCATATCACCTTAAATCATCTAATACAGATTCATTTTGAAATCACTCAATTAATCCATTTAGTTATATAAAAATTTTCAAATTTAGTTTCACCCACATACATTTCCTCCTAGTCTCCATTTCTTCCCCTCCTATTAATATAACAATACCTGAATGCTTAATTAAGAACGCGCAATTGGGGATAGAAAAACTAATTGGGGGATATAAATTACTTCCCCAAACAGTAGTGACTGTTAAGGGGTGATTTTTTGGTATGAAAATACTAAAATAACCTTTGGTTAATTAAAAAATATTATGAAAAGACTAGTATACCCTTTCAAATCACTACCGGCAGTGTTCTAGGTTTAGGTTTTTGAATATTTTTTTCTTCATCGTTTTTCATCCGTTCTTCGTCGATTCAAAAAAAAAAATCGTCGATTAACCTACCCGAATCATAACAATGCCTCCACGAAAGAAACCAAATGCCCAATCGAACTCAAAATCGATTGGTGAACATAAATTAAAACAAAGACTTGCTAAGATTGCTCAAGCGTAAGTAGAAGAAGAAGCAACGAACTCTGACAATCAACCTCTCGCAAACATGGCTTCTGTGAGAAGGTAAGTGATTTAAACTATTTTATGAGTGTTTAAATCGATTTATATCATTGGGTTTAGGTTAGAATCGCGAACCCTAACTGTAACAATTGAGTTGCAGAGAGTACCGGCACTGAAATATATATGAATACAATGTTGGTATTGAGTTACGGCATTCAATCTAAAATGAATACAGTACCGGTATTAAGTTACGGCTTAAATGTTAACATGAAGGCAATGCCGTTTCCAAACCCAGAGTCGCCTGAAACTGAATATTATCTGCGCATAGAAATTGGGTTGAATATTATGCGGTTTTAGGATACGACATTCCCTAATAATAATTCGAGTATGCTCGTAGTGGACTTAAAACTTAAAGGAACACCTATGAATTTGTCACCAGTACCGGCATAGGTTTTAGGTTGCATTGTATGCCGGTACCCAGTTACGACATGGAATTGATTTATTTCGAGAGTGCCGGTAGTGATCTTTTGGTATCCAGGAGAATTACATATGACTACTGGCATTGTCAATAGTTAATGTTCACTGCCAGAAAAATGTACCGGCAAGAGTTATTTGCTAAGTTTCTATGCCGGGAGCTATGTACCGGTGTGGTTTGTTTAAGTGAGTCTATACCAGTACTAAAAATGAAAATGAGTTGTCTTATTTTCATTTCGTGTGCTTATGATATAGGTCAAAAGCCAAGGAAGCTAACAAAATAAAAACTAAAGATGATGTCACTAAGAGAAGAAGGAAGGACGGTCTTGATACTCCTCAGTCTCTGCCTTCTCGAGGGAAAAATCAAGGTCGCAACAAGCGTTTGGGGGCTGATACAAGAGGGATAATTTGGGAGAGTGGTGGTGATCGTAGTCGAATTGTAACCCGTGAACCTACTGGAACTATTGAGGATGATGAGCATGATGAAGAGGAAAGTGAGGAGAAGATGATGAGGTTCATCCAAGTCAATTAGCAAGCCAAAGCAAAGTTGGTGAGCCAAGTCAACAACCAACAAAAGGAAAGGGCAAGGGCATAGTCAAAGTAAAAGTTAAAGGTTCTCACCTTCCTCACATTGATGACATGATACCTGACCTTGAACGTGGTAAAATTTGGGGTGAAGATCCGGAATCGAAAATACTATTTGGATACAAGGACTCATGGGCTCGTACTATCTATCAAACCTATGTGAGTATTTTTTATCTTGTGCATATGTATTGTTGTGTATTTATGTAAAATATCTTAATTGTATTTGTTAGAGCACTGCTCGGTCGAACTCGCATGCATTGCTTTCTCAAGCATGTTTGTCAATATTAGTGATTAAAACTATATGTCTTGATGTCGGGTTTACTTATGACTAAGTCTCGGTATAGAATAGTTAAGTGTAGTTGAGCTCCAGACTCCATGGCGATCATCTTACGAAGACGGAGAACTACTCGAGGAACAAGTGGAACTTCATCCGATAAAAATATATGTGGAGACTTGAACTTATCTGTCACTCAAAAGTCTACTCTATCTCCCACTCTTGAGACAATAGTCGTATAAGTATGATAGTTTTCATACATACAAGTTGGATTCTGTTTCAGAAGTTTTGAATGAGAAAACGATTCCTTGGTGGAGGTACGGGTTTGGTGGTGGTTCTAGTGTTGGTTGGGTGGTGACAGCAGAAGAGAGTAGGGATGATCATAAGAGAATAAGTTTTTGGTTTGGTTAGGAGGTGGTTCCGGTGGTGCTATTCGTGGTGGTGCTGAAGCTTATTGGTGATGCTGGTTAGGGATGGTTGTGTCGGCGGCGGCGCTGGTTATTATAACAGCGCTGGCAGTGATGGGGTGGTGGTGATGACAGTGGCGATGTGTGTTAGGGTATGCTGGGGCTTAATTTGGGGTTTACTCCCCACCTTCTTTCTGATGCACGGACTGCTTAGACAGGTGTTGGTTAGCTGGATCATGGGTAGGATTACCCTTATTCTTTTTTCTTCGGACTGTAACCCAAGGGACGTTCACATTTTGGTTTGAAAAACCTTTGTCCAATTGGTTACCCCTTAGCTGAACTTTAGACACCCTTTTCCAAACTTTCTTTAAATTTCTTCTGCCGAATTCGAATCTGAAGTATAATTCGAATTTGAAGACAACTTATTTTCCGGCGACAATTTCGAAACTGAAAAATTAGAATCCTAAGAATCAGCCAAGATCTCTTTACTATATTTTGGAACAAGCTTATTATAGGGGCGGCATGTTTTATTGGAGGGGAGGCATTCTAATAGGAAAAAAGGGGTCATTACATGATCATTCAAGGTGTCCCTTATCATAAAATACTGGAAATGACAAATTAACCCTCATAATTGATAACCTAGTTTAGTGATGATAATCAAGTTTAGTGTTAATGATTAATTTCACTTATATTAACTCAAAATCAAAACAAAATTAGATTTTTAGAGTTAAAAAAAAAAGTTTAGAGGAGAAGAAAAAGAAAAACTTATGTGATATTTGTGAAACCCTAGATTTTGATTCACTCAACCAAATGAGTGATTCCAGTTGCAAATTTGAGATGGATGAATCTCTATATGATAGAGAAAACAAGTACTACATACCTCTTAATGGAAATCCTGATATGGAGTATTTGTTAGATGGTATAGATGTTTTAACCCAAAGTGAAGGTCAATTTCAACCAATTGAAGAAATTAACCAACAAAGTGAAGAACCCAGTACTGAAAATGACCAGGTATACTTCTAAAGTACGTAAAAAAAATCAGATTTTTTAAAATTTCAGAAGAACATACGGTTGGAATTGAGCTCGGTACCACCGTAACATATGTTACGGTACGTAATGTATCAATTACCAACCGTAACTTGCTCAATTTTGGGGAAAACCCAAAAATAATACCAGTTACGGTTGGTATAATTTGTTTCATTACGACCGTAAGAACTTAGGGTTTGTAACTTGGGAAAACAATACCAACCGTAGGACCTTACGGTTGGTAACTTTGGTTTCGTCTCAACCGTATAAAAACTTGAAAATTAATTTTGAGACTCAGGATAATTTACGGTTGAAGAAGCAAAAAAAACTTACATGCCTTAACTAACCTACGGTTCATAATGGGGTTTCAAATACCAACAGTAACTGAGAAAATTTCTCAGACCCAAGAACACACGGTTGGTATCTTTGATGAATTCGATAGTTACGAACCGTAGAAGCATCAAATTGTTCAGTTACGGTTGGTAATTGAAACAATACCAACCGTAGAAACAGGAAATCCAGAATTTGAACACAATAAACAAAATACTAACTGGGTTTTCCAAAACAACGATGAAATTTTCGATTGAAATGGAGGTCGTTACGGTTGTAATGGAGGAGAAGAGAAGATGAAAAGAAAAAAAAAAAACTGATTTTGATTTCTCTTCTAATTAGGTTTAAATATGATAGAGGACAAATCAGTATTTTCAACTAAAAAAGAAGGGGCAAATTAGTCCATTTAAGATGAAAAGGGTAATCTAGTCAATTTATATCACCTTTAGGACATCCCTAACCAACTAAAGGGACATTATTCACACTGACGCCCCTCTAATAAAATATGCCGCCTTATAATAATATTGTTTTGGAAAGCTGTAGCGTGTTTTTTTCCCTTTTCGTGCTAACCTTGGACCTTGTCTGAGAAGTTTCATATAAGTATTTAAGTGCAGTGGACCATTGGGACTGGTGATTTCCACTTTGACACCTCTTACCGAGCTCAACAGTCCTGGGATCACTTTGAATGGTTTTATTATAGCACTCTCTTTCCTCTGTACGACTGAGTCTCTTTCCTCTCAATTCTTCAAGTCTCGGAAACCACCCTCGAGGTGGTTTCTCTACCATATTTTCTTAATTAATGCCCCTGTTACCGCTGAAAGAGCCGTTATCTTACCGTTACCAATCGGAAAACTGGAAGAATTGATCTGAATCTGATCGGAATTTAAAAAATCCTTCAAATCTTTTATATTTCTATACTCTTTGTTAAACCCATGCTTTAATTATATTTCTATTTCTATTTCTTCTATGTTAACTAGATGACCGCTACCACGGTGGGGAGGGCCGACCGAAAGAAAATAAAACATAGCTGTAACGATACTGTAGAAAAAAATTTGTAATCCCTAAGAGCAACCGCAGTGGTGGGATCATAAATCAAAGAACAAAGAGCAAAAAAAAACCAAATTTTGGGTTTAGTCCGTGTTGTAACGCAATGGAGGGAGACTAAAATTTGGCCAGGCGCAACTTTGAGTTACGCCCCAATCAGGCGCAACTCCAAAATGCGTCCCTGTTGGGGCGTAACTCCCCAATCCGGCGCAACCAAAAAAATGCGTCCCATTTTTTTTTTTTTTTTTTTCTTAGTTCGAGCGTAACTTTGAGTTACGCCCCATCAGGCGCAACTTTAATCTACACCCGATCAAAATTAAACCAAAAACCAAATATGATCTGGTTTTTGGTTATAGTCTGATATTTGATCGATAGTCCTCTCCGTTTTGCAATCCGTGTTTCACCAAATTTTTAGTTTTGATCGATGACTGTGGATGCTCTAATAACAAATGCAATCACTTTGTGGTTTTTTTTCCTGCAAAAATTTTCGAAGAAAAAAAATATTTTTAACAGTTAATAATAAGAAAACAAAAAAAAATGTAAATACAACTTGCATCTAAAAGTGTACGCAAACGTTCATCGGAGGGAAAGTTAGCATGTAGGCCAGCATCAGTGTATGTTCCCAACACGTGACGTCGAAATTTTGGCCATGGAGTAGAAATCTTGGCCTACGTGTGTCCATCGCATGGAGTAGAAATTTTGACTTTTCAAAATCAAAATATGCGAAACACGTGTATCCGATACAAAGATTCTTAATTTCTCAGTGATATCGAAACAACTCTCTGTATCCTCCGTTTCCATCTTTCTCTTCAACTACAGACCAAAGCTGTTAGATTGATTTTTTTTTTTCATTTGGGAATATTCATGATATCTAAAAATTAGATTAGATCTATCTTTATAAATGTATAAGAAGAATTGTAATTTATGTAATCGTATGTGACTAATTCAGTAATTACTAAGAAAAATCAGATCTATCTTTCTCTGCAATTGTAATTCATGTAATCTAATGTGAGTAATTCAATAGTTACTAAGAAAAAATGATTTCTCAAGGGATGATTTGGATGTTGGTTACCAAAAATTTGATCTGATTATTAGTTAATTAAGATCCTCAAACTTAAAATTTTAAATCCAATTGCAGATTCAGTAAATGATAAAACGATTCATTGGTGGTGGTGGTGGTGGCTGGTGGCGCTGGTGACAAGTTGGATTCTGTTTCAGAAGTTTTGAATGAGAAAACGATTCCTTGGTGGAGGTACGGGTTTGGTGGTGGTTCTAGTGTTGGTTGGGTGGTGACAGCAGAAGAGAGTAGGGATGATCATAAGAGAATAAGTTTTTGGTTTGGTTAGGAGGTGGTTCCGGTGGTGCTATTCGTGGTGGTGCTGAAGCTTATTGGTGATGCTGGTTAGGGATGGTTGTGTCGGCGGCGGCGCTGGTTATTATAACAGCGCTGGCAGTGATGGCGGCGGTGGTGATGACAGTGGCGATGTGTGTTAGGGTATGCTGGGGCTTAATTTGGGGTTTACTCCCCACCTTCTTTCTGATGCACGGACTGCTTAGACAGGTGTTGGTTAGCTGGATCATGGGTAGGATTACCCTTATTCTTTTTTCTTCGGACTGTAACCCAAGGGACGTTCACACTTTGGTTTGAAAAACCTTTGTCCAATTGGTTACCCCTTAGCTGAACTTTAGACACCCTTTTCCAAACTTTCTTTAAATTTCTTACTGCCGAATTCGAATCTGAAGTATAATTCGAATTTGAAGACAACTTATTTTCCGGCGACAATTTCGAAACTGAAAAATTAGAATCCTAAGAATCAGCCAAGATCTCTTTACTATATTTTGGAACAAGCTTATTATAGGGGCGGCATGTTTTATTGGAGGGAGGCATTCTAATAGGAAAAAAAGGGGTCATTACATGATCATTCAAGGTGTCCCTTATCATAAAATATCTGGAAATGACAAATTAACCCTCATAATTGATAACCTAGTTTAGTGATGATAATCAAGTTTAGTGTTAATGATTAATTTCACTTATATTAACTCAAAATCAAAACAAAATTAGATTTTTAGAGTTAAAAAAAAAAAGTTTAGAGGAGAAGAAAAAGAAAAACTTATGTGATATTTGTGAAACCCTAGATTTTGATTCACTCAACCAAATGAGTGATTCCAGTTGCAAATTTGAGATGGATGAATCTCTATATGATAGAGAAAACAAGTACTACATACCTCTTAATGGAAATCCTGATATGGAGTATTTGTTAGATGGTATAGATGTTTTAACCCAAAGTGAAGGTCAATTTCAACCAATTGAAGAAATTAACCAACAAAGTGAAGAACCCAAGATCGAAAATGACCGGGTATACTTCTAAAGTACGTAAAAAAATCGATTTTTAAAATTTCAGAAGAACATACGGTTGGAATTGAGCTCGGTACCACCGTAACATATGTTACGGTACATAATGTATCAATTACCAACCGTAACTTGCTCAATTTTGGGGAAAACCCAAAAATAATACCAGTTACGGTTGGTATAATTTGTTTCATTAAATAGTAAGAACTTAGGGTTTGTAACTTGGGAAAACAATACCAACCGTAGGACCTTACGGTTGGTAACTTTGGTTTCGTCTCAACCGTATAAAAACTTGAAAATTAATTTTGAGACTCAGGATAATTTACGGTTGAAGAAGCAAAAAAACTTACATGCCTTAACTAACCTACGGTTCATAATGGGGTTTCAAATACCAACAGTAACTGAGAAAATTTCTCAGACCCAAGAACACACGGTTGGTATCTTTGATGAATTCGATAGTTACTTAACCGTAGAAGCATCAAATTGTTCAGTTACGGTTGGTAATTGAAACAATACCAACCGTAGAAACAGGAAATCCAGAATTTGAACACAATAAACAAAATACTAACTGGGTTTTCCAAAACAACGATGAAATTTTCGATTGAAATGGAGGTCGTTACGGTTGTAATGGAGGAGAAGAGAAGATGAAAAGAAGAAAAAAAAACTGATTTTAATTTCTCTTCTAATTAGGTTTAAATATGATAGAGGACAAATCAGTATTTTCAATTAAAAAGAAGGGGCAAATTAGTCCATTTAAGATGAAAAGGGTAATCTAGTCAATTTATATCACCTTTAGGACATCCCTAACCAACTAAAGGGACATTATTCACACTGACGCCCCTCTAATAAAATATGCCGCCTTATAATAATATTGTTTTGGAAAGCTATAGCGTGTTTTTTTCCCTTTTCGTGCTAACCTTGGACCTTGTCTGAGAAGTTTCATATAAGTATTTAAGTGCAGTGGACCATTGGGACTGGTGATTTCCACTTTGACACCTCTTACCGAGCTCAACAGTCCTGGGATCACTTTGAATGGTTTTATTATAGCACTCTCTTTCCTCTGTACGACTGAGTCTCTTTCCTCTCAATTCTTCAAGTCTCGGAAACCACCCTCGAGGTGGTTTCTCTACCATATTTTCTTAATTAATGCCCCTGTTACCGCTGAAAGAGCCGTTATATTACCGTTACCAATCGGAAACCGGAAGAATTGATCTCGAATCTGATCGGAATTTAAAAAATCCTTCAAATCTTTTATATTTCTATACTCTTTGTTAAACCCATGCTTTAATTATATTTCTATTTCTATTTCTTCTATGTTAATTATTAATTGCTTCGGATGTGCTTTGGCTTGTGTTTAAGTTTAAAACGAAAATAGATTTGGTTCATGTTAATTTGTTTGTGAAGACTCATTGACGGTGGTAATATCAAATTACTGAGACTCTAGAGTTAGCATATCAGCTTCAATCTTGACACCTAAGTCTCTTTCTATGCTCTAAGACACTTTTTCGAATTAAGTTACTAAGACACTAGCTTGCCTCTGTTATTGATTCCAAGACACTTTTGTTTACCAAAGACCTGAACTATTACCAAAGACATCTAAGACCCCTTCTCAGCTCATCTGCGAAGATAACAGTTTTTCTTCAGATTGGTATACCTGAAACGTTTTCAACCTATTTACATCGACATCGTTGATCCCATATTTGCTTTTCCCGTATGCTTGAGTTGTGATTAAACCCAACTGAACTTTTATCTTCTCGACTGGGCTTTTAAGCCTTCTATCTTTTGCACTCCAACATCTGTTTGCTTTTTTGATTGCAGTAAAATACGAATTATGTTTCTTGATGTTTGGTATCTATAATAAATTTCAAACAATCGGTTTTTTCAATCATGAGCATTCTCGAGCGGAACTTGCCGTGGGTTTGGAAACCAGAGCAATTCGAGAACTCCGTGATTTGGTTAAATTGAAAGCTCCTGACATAATTTTTATGCGAAACTATGAGTAGCATCGGTGACTACCGCTTCTAAATTGAGATCTATAGGCTATCACAATTCTACTGTGGTGCCCCGCAGGAAGGAAGGGAGGTGTGGCTCTTGCTTGGAAGGATGGATTCGACATTGATATAAACCATTCCAAGTCAACAGGGTTTATATGCACAACCAAATCTATCAAAGCGATAAGGTATGTAACATGTTCTTTGTTTATGGTGAACCAAACGTAAATTTAAGAAACCACTTTGGGAGAGTTTTATGTCCCAAAAATATGATCCACATACTCCTACTATTGTAGTAGGGGATTTAAATTGCATTCTTTTAGCCCAAGATAAGTGGGGGAAGATGCCGGTCTTCGAACAAGATACAAAAATTTTGGAAAATCTTATGAAAGGGTGGGACTTGAGAGATCTACCCTTCTCTCGAGTCCAGACTTTACATGGACTAATAAACAAGTAGGAGAAAATTTAGTTATGGAACGTATTGATAGAGCCTTAGTGAATGGGGTTTGGGAAAATGATTTCCCACATACTCACACACACAGCACTTCCCTAGGATTAGCTCAGATCATGCTCCTATTTTAGTCTCCTTAAACCCCGAGGTCAAAGGCCGCAAAAAACCATATCATTTTATGTCAATGTGGACTAAGGATAGTTCATGTAAACAGTTATAGAAAAAGCTTGGTCATTACATGTAAGGTTCAAAAGCTTACCAACTCAAACAAAACTGAATCATGCAAAAACAAATTGAGATTATGGAACAAAGTTTCTTTTGGCAATTTAAATGTATCTCTACAGATACTAAAGCCAAAATACATATGGTCCAAACAAACAATCCAGGGGATACAAGGAAAATTGCAAATCTAACTCGATGTACGACATACTTGTATTCTTTGGAAGAAATCTTATGGAAAGATAAGTCTAGGGAGTTATGGTTAAATGAAGGTGATAAGAATATGCCTTACTTCCACAAATGCATTTATTTCAAGAAAAAAGAAATAATATTTCTAGTTAAAGTCTAGAACGGGTAACTGGCTCACTAAAAGAGAAGCCATTGGAGATGAGTTCATCTCATACTTCAACCAATTATATAGCACTTCTAATCCGATGACCAGGATGTGGTGTTAGATACTATCAAACCAAAATTGTCTAAGAATAGACAATGATATCCCTGGAAACCCCTTTATCTCGAAGAGGAAATAAGAGTGGCGGCCTTCCAAATGGGGCAAAAAAGCACCAGCGAGATGGCTTCACCGGTCTTTTCTTCCAATCTTCTTTGGGATATTGTGGGGGTAATGTCACTCAAATGGTTAAACATTTTTTTTGAGACGGAACACCTTCCTGACTGGGTTCAATCCATCTGAACTTAGCACTAATACCAAAGAATCCTATGTTTGATAAAGTCACTGATCAATTTAGGACCAATTGGTCTATGCAATTTTGTCTACAAAGTGATATCTAAGACTCTGGCAAATAGAATGAAACCTTTAATGGATAAGGTGATTTCACCTAACCAAAGTGCCTTCATCCCGAAGAGGCAAATTTCTGATAATGTTATTCTAGCTCATGAGCTCATAGATTCTATAAAAAAGAATAAAAGAAAAATGGGAAGTGTTGCTATTAAGCTGGACATGTCCAAGGCTTATGATAGATTGGAATGGTCTTTTTAGCTAAAACTATGGCAAAATTGGGGTTTAATCCAAAATGTATTAGACTAATTATGAATTGTATAAGTCTTGTTTCTTACTCAATTCTCGCTAAATGGAAGTCCTATTGGGAAATTCAAACTGAAGAGGTTTAAGACAAGGGGATCCTATGTCCCCTTATCTATACATCATATGTGTTGAAGCCCTTACTTCATATATCAAACACCTGGAGGATACTAATCTGGTACATGGTATAAAATGTGCTAAGACTGGTCCTTCCATTAGCCACATTTTGTTTGCGGATGACAGCCTCCTCTTCACTAAGGCAACCATTCCTGATTTCCATGCTATCAAAAACTACCTGCAAAGGTATTGCAATGCAAGTGGTCAAGAGATTAATTTTAACAAATCAGGGATTTTTTTAGTCCTAAAGTTCATCCAAGGCATAAAAAATTGTTAGCCAAAATTTTAAACATCACTACTCTCAATCTAGGAGAGAAATATTTGGGAACTCCAATTACTATCCTAAAATCTAAAACCCAAACCCATTTATCTCTCTTAACGCAATGTGGAGAAAAGGGTGAATAATGGTTAACCAATTTTTGGCTCAGTCAAAAGTCTACACTTTGGTAAAGCACAGGACAAGCAATGTCACTTTACCAAATGGCTACATTCTTAATTCCAAAAACATGTGCAATAAAATTGATTCTCACCTCAATAGATATCGGGTGGGGGAGAATCAACACAAAGAAGAGGAAACTACATCTTATTGCTTGGGAAAATATCTCGCAAAACCAAGAAAGAAGGTGGATTGGGATTTAGAATCGCTGTGAGATAAATAATTTAGCCATGATGGCTAGAAGTGTTTGGAGATTAATAGAAAATCCACTTCTCTTCTAAAGACAAGTTCTAAAAGCAAAATATTATGCAAAATGTGATATCTTGAACTCTCAATGTCCCGATAAGGCTTCGTGGGTATGGAAATGTCTTCATACCACAATGAACAAAATAAAACCATTTATCTCATGGGTAGTAGGGAAGGAAATTTTATAGACCCTTGGTGTGATAACCGGATACACAGGAGAAAGGAGTTGCAATACCAAAAGCCAACTCAATTCCCGATAAGAACTTAAAAGTGATTGATCTTATTAACCATGACACAAGAACATGGATACAGCAAAATTAAGTGCTGTTTTTGATCGATCTTCAAAAGAAATGATTGAAAAAATCCCTCTTAGCTCTGAATCTTCTATTGACAGAAGAATTTGGACCCCAACTAAAGATGGGGTATTTACAAAAAAGTCTGCATATTCAACCTTAAGTGTAAGGGGGATGACTCGATTTTGCTCTATGGAGTGCGGTTTGGAAACTTAAAGTCCCTACAAGAATTCAACTTTTTGTATGGAAGGCTCTAAAAGGGGCATTACAAAGTGAATGAAATTCTACACAAAAGAATTCATACATCTCACTACATTTGTCCAAAATGTAAATTGAAGATGTAAACAATAATGCATGCTCTAGTCACCTGTAAAAAATTTAACAAAGGTGTGGCAACTTATAAACATCCAAAGCAATCAATTTCGGGATCTTACCTTTACACGTTGGACTAAATTCTCGCCGTGTGCATCCTTACCAAGACCAATCCTTGAGAGCGGAGCAATTTCCGTTGGATTGCTTGTGTCATATGGTCTATTTGGACAAATAGAAATGATATAGTACATAATGATAAACAGTAAGAACCGATGGCTATAATATCAAGAGCAAAGGCCATGATGTTGAATACCTCTAAAAGATGCATCATCAACGAATCTCAGCCCAATACCACAAAATCAATCAATACCCTCTCTTTGGACGTGCCCACCTAGAAATTGGTTGAAGATTAACACGGATGGTGCTTGGAATCTTAATTCAGAGATTGGGGGAATGGGTTTCTTGATAAGAGATTCTTTACATCAATTTATCTATGCAGAGTCGAAGAACTTGATTTGCTTTTCAGCGGAAGAAGCAGAAGTGTGTGGGATAAGAGACGCGTTAAGAGTTGCAAAGAAGATGAAGAAGGATCGAATTATAATCGAAGCGGATGCCTCAGAAGTGATAGAGAAGATAAATAGAAAGTGTTTTTTGGGAGATTTAAGAACGCATAGCATGCTTCAGGATATCAAATCCCTAATTTGTAACTTTCAATCGATATCGTTTAATTATGTGAATCGGACTTGTAATGGGGCTGCTCATGAGTTAGCCCAATGGGGTAAGAACAATGTAACCCAAATGGCTTGGTCTATGCCACCAGTTTGGCTCTTCCCTGCCCTGTGTGGCGATTTCAAGGGGGACAATTTGAAGTCCTGTAAGTTTTGGTTTGTTTCATTCTTGCTTATAAAAAAAAAAAAAAAAAAACAGTCCTGGGATCCACTATACAAAACAAAAACAAAATCCAATAAGTGAGGAATCAAATCTTCCTAAAGAAACAATATTCCTAGAACCAAATGAGCTAGCTATCACATCAAAACAGTTGTATTTTGAGTCAGGCAAACTTTTAAAATTCCTAAAGATCCTCAACCATCCGGCAATTTTGGAGCTATGTCAGAATTATTATTATATTTTACCACATGCACATGGGAGAGTGACAACCAAGTACTAACTAAGACTTCCCAAGCAGACATTATGTCCTTCAAATACTTTGCTATTATAAGCTTGAGCCGTATTCAACACACCCTGGTTTTCTAGAACATGCACTCTGTCCGGAAAAAATTACGAGAGCTACAGGTAAAGTCTTTCTCACCAACAACGAAACTGCAGTGAAAAAAAGAGAGCATATTTTAAACATTTTGTTGCGTAACGGTAATAATGCGACCATTGACCACCAAAAATTGTTAAATTGCCCCCACACCACCCCACACAAATATAATAACACCACTCCCCACAACAATAGTAAAAACACCCACCAACCACCGTTTGCCACCAAGAAAATAATAGTAAGAAATACTACTACTTTCCCCAAATCCAAATGCCAGGGATATCTTTGTTTAAATAACCCATCTAGATCCAGTTTACAGTTCTCAATAATTTATGAGATACTCCACCGTTTTTAAAAAATAGACAAATTCGTGTGTAAATTTACGGTCTTGCATTCACTTCGTCACTTATAAAAACTTAGCTTGGTTCAGAAATTTAAAGATATATAGGAAATTTAGAGATCTGAGAGTGAGAATTTGAAAATCTAGAGAGAAAAAATGATTCATCTTAAGCCTCATGTTGTCTGCATACCATACCCAGCACAAGGTCATGTGAGTCCTATGCTAAAACTAGCAAAACTTCTTCATCAGAAAGGTTTTTACATAACTTTTGTCAACACAGAATACAATCATCAACGTTTGCTTAATTCGCGAGGTCCCGATGCACTTAACGGTTTATCGGATTTCAAGTTCGAAACTATTCCAGATGGTCTTCCAGCTACTGATAATATCAACGCCACTCAAGATATCCCTGCCTTGTGCGACTCCACTAGCAAAACTTGTGTAGTCCCGTTCCGCGAACTCCTAGAGAAACTCAATGGTTCGACTTCACCTCCGGTTAAGTGTATCATCTCTGATGGTTGTATGAGTTTCACTCTTGATGCTGCTGAACAACTCAACATTCCGGAAATATTGTTCTGGACACCTAGTAGTTGCGGTTTCATGGCTTATTTTCATTACAAGGATCTCATAGAAAAAGGTGTTACTCCCCTAAAAGGTATGTACAAATTATACTCACCGTTTAATTAATGGTTAATCGTTCGGATCCAAAAACTAAATCATTTGCTCAACTTTTTCTTCGCGTGCAGAGGAAAGTCAGCTTACAAATGGTTATCTTGACGAGACCAAGATCGACTGGATTCCAGGAATGAAAGAACTGCGTCTAACAGATTTGCCAAGTTTTGTTCGAACAACAGATCCGGACGACATCATGCTGAACTTCTTAACAAGCGAAGCACAAAGATCTAAGAGAGCATCAGCGATTCTTCTTAACACATTTGATGCATTCGAATGCGATGTTTTAAACGCAATGAAATCTATTTTACCACCTGTTTATAGCATTGGTCCTCTATCATCGCTTCTCCTCAGTCTAGTACCTAAAGAAAGCGAAGTTCAATCTCTTGGATCCAATCTATGGACAGAAGAACCGGAATGTCTAAAATGGCTTGATGCGAAAGAACCCAATTCAGTTGTTTACGTGAACTTTGGTAGCATCACTGTAATGACTGCTCAGCAAATGATTGAATTCGCTTTCGGGTTAGCTAACAGCAAGCACACATTCTTATGGATAATTCGCCCGGATTTAGTCCGAGGTGATTCGGCCATATTGCCGCCGGAGTTTACAACTGAGACTAAAGATAGAAGTATGATAGCAAGTTGGTGTCCACAAGAAGAAGTTCTAAAACATCCGTCAATAGGTGGATTTTTAACTCACAGTGGTTGGAATTCAACTCTGGATACAGTGATCGGTGGTGTTCCTATAATCTGTTGGCCATTTTTCGCCGAACAGCAAACAAACTGCAAGTATTCTTGTGTTGATTGGGGAATTGGAATGGAGATTGATAACAATGTGAAGAGAAATGAAGTTGAGAAGCTAGTTAGAGAATTGATGGAAGGTGAAAAGGGTAAGGAATTGAAAAGGAGAGTTATGGAATGGAAATTGAGTGCTGAAGATGCAATTAGTTCACCTAATGGGTCTTCTTTTGTCAATTTAGACAAACTGGTTAAGCAGATTCTCAACTTTTAGGATCTTGGATGTGTGAATCCATTTTAGTATTGTTATTGATTCAAAGAATTAAATTTGTACTCCTTTTTCTTCGTTATTCTAATGTAATAATCATTTCTATCAATGTGAAATAAAACTATCTTGCTTTCTGTAATTCATTGACTTGCGCGACTACTTACACCACCGGTTAAATTATCTAGGTACCAGGTCTATATTGCAGGGACTACCAATGAGACATGGACATCATTATGAAGTCCAAAAACGAGGACATCACTGGGAAATTGAGAGGTCCACCCTATTTTACTCTATTGGCGTTTGGCAAAGATGAAGATCCTTTATGCCATATTAAATTAAACATCTGGTTTTTTCGCACTACTTTGGAAAGTAACATTATTGTTAGTTTTCTCGCAAGTGATTGAAATGTTTAGTTGGGGTGGTCTCTCCTTTGTTGCTCTTTTGACTTTGTAGTAATTTTGCTGGTACGGTACATCCTTTTGTTTTTGTTTGATAAATTCTTTTTGTTGTTCTCAAAGCTAAATAAAAATTGTTAAAGGGTATTGCCAAAGTTGGTTGTAAATTGCTCGCAGACCCACAGCGTCACAGGCCTTGGGTTATGGCTTTCGCTCCAAAAGAGTGCACCATTTATACAATGTAGGGTGTATATATGATTGGAGAGATTGTTTTTTATCTTTCTGAAAGAGGAAGTTCTATAGTTTATAAAACAGAAAAAAATGAAAACAGCAAGCTCCATGACATCCAAATAATATATTCCCAGTTTCAGAGTGTCGTTCACAATAACATGCATGCCTGAATATGTCGATCTGTGACAACCAAAGACCAATCTGTATCTACGGACTTACATTTAGACCTAAAAGCTTTTTCATTGAGTTCGGGTAAACACACATTTTTATGGATAAATCAAGCGGATTTAGTCTGACGTGATCCGGCAACATTGTCACCGGATTTTACAACTGAGACTAAAGATAGAAGTATGACAGCAAGTTGGTGTCCTATAATTTGTTGGCCTTTTCTTATTGCTGAACACAAACTACTCTGGAATCGGAATGGAAATTGATAACAAGAAATGATGTTGAGAAACTAGTTAGAGAATTGATGGATGGAGAAACCTAATGATAGTACAAAGCAATGGCATCGGCAGTCACCTGATCGGATCACCAACCTAAGCATACACATGAATTGTGCTAACTGAGGTTCATCTTTGAAGAAAATCGAGTTCTGCGTTTATAAAAGCTAGCTACCACTAGTATTAGTATTAGTTGTTTCAGCTCAATCCCCCAATCCAAAGATTTTAACAATTTGCAAAGCTATTGACATGCCAATGCAGTGGAACAGGATTACCTGTTGGGCCATGAATTATCTCCAACTGTTTAAACTCGATGTCATAAGAGTAATAACTATACTTACGGGGATAAGAGTAACGCTGCGCAAGCACATGGGTGTCAGAGCAATGTGCAAATAAGAGCTTCTTTGTAGGAATTGTGAGAATCGTCAAAGGCTGAATAGAAGACACGCTAAACTTTCCTGTGATCTCCTCCATGCTAAAGTAGAACCTCATCTCCGCCCATTCATGCTCATCTTCATCACAATTATAGTCTTTCAAAGTCCATACCCTTAACTCATGTGTCTTCGTATAATGTGATAAACATAATAACCCTTCCATCTCATTGAGAACACATTTGAGCTTCAAAGTCGAAACCTCGTTGGGGAGCTTGATTTTAACATAAACTTCTCTAGTAGCATCAAGACGAAGTATGTAATATTCATCTGAACCACGCGGTTTAACCAACCCATGTAAATAATCACGTGGTTTATCGTTTTTACTGAGATAACTGCCTGAACCAAATAAATATAACCTGTCCGCATAAAAGTTGATATCAGATAAACGAAAAGCATCCGGAACAACTATATCTCTCCATGGACCGTCATCTCCAACCGTGATAATTTTAATCTTTCGTAAGAATGGAGATGATGATTCATGTCTATTGCTGCTGTTGTAAGGTCTACAAAACACCACCTTGTGTTTTTCAATCAACGGGTCGTAACACAAACAAAAGCAATCTTTTTCATCGGCTCTAAGATCATTGATTGGTAAGGGTATGACGGTTGAACAACAAGTGATCGGGTTGTAAACATAGTACTTGTAAGTATAAGTAATAAGGTCATAACCATAGACCTTGGAAGATGTAGTATGGTCACACCGTAATAGCAAAACACCATTTAAAGATTGAAGAATATGAACTTTCGTGTTATTGAATAATGTATTTGTTTGTTTAAATGGTATGATCCTCCTTTTCCTGCCATTGTGATTTATAAACACGAGACTAGATATACATTCATGGCTAATGGAATCATCTTCATATTCGACGTCCATAAAACCTGATGAACTTGATTTGTTATCATATCTTTGAGAATGTAATTTGATGAATAGCTGGTTATTGACAAACAATTTTGACCACGTTTTGCATACGCACCTGAATCGGACCAAACTCTCCGTTGGAACTCTTGTGAGTATATCATATGTTATGATATCGCAGGGAATTACACATGAATTCTGCGTCTCCATTAATCTTGGTTTATACTTTGCGAAGCCCTAAACCCTAAAGCATAAATAAATTAAGAGTGAAGACTCCTCTGGACTTCTATAGTTGTGTCATGTGACTAAAGCTCCTACACATTGTTGGGACGTGGTCAAAAAGCCAAGGCCTTGCTTTTTATCCTACAATTCTTGCCAAGTGAAGGTCTTTGACATTCTTGCAAACCTAATTTGCAAGTGTTTGCTAGGTGCAATTTTTCTGTTTCTCGTTAAACGGGGCGGGTATCATGTGCCTTCGGAGTCCATGATATGTAAAGGGGTAATTTCAGTTAGGGGGTATATGTATTTTACCACTTACTGTATGTCTACAATTTGTTTCATTACCCCCTTGAGTCCTCCTCTGTGGTGATGGCATTTGAGTCCATCAATATGATGAATTGCTCATTCAAAAATATTCTCAAGTCACCTACAATGTCCCTATCTTTACATGCTCGAAGCAGAAAATTCTTGAGCTGCTTGATGGGTTATGTATCAGGGAAGAAAAAAAGAACAAGGACATAGTATCTGATCCATGTACATATGACTCTCCAGCAAAGAGGTTGAAACTCTCCAACAGGCAACAGCAGCAGCAATGCAATTAAGAAAATGTACAATCTTGCTTGCCTTATTACCAACCCAAGTTTAGGGCAGTAACAACGGAGTATAGACATTCATCATTTTCACCCCCTTCGTCTTATATTTTTGACCACCGTAGCTACTGTGGTTCTGTCCTAATCAAGTTTATAAAATCACTAATCCTAGCATGATTTAATATTAATTCAACAATCAGTATAGCCAAATCCAAACTCATCCAACATTGCTAAAACCCATCTGCATACAAAACTCCACCATGATTTAAGAATCAATTTTTTTTCAACAATACATTACTGCTAACTTAAATTTGAACCAAAGTTAGTACCATGATGATCATCATTACCAAAATAGTATAACCCAAAACCAAAAATAAAGGCTAAGAGAATATAATTTACACCAACCAGTTCCTTAAACAAAAACCAAAAAATATTCCAACCTAATCATTCATCTATTAGCAAACACAAACCTGGCTTGATTATCGCTTTGTCCTTGGAAATGGTTGCTCAGATGCAGTCGTTTGAGAAGCAGGGACTGCTGTTGATGTTGGTGCTGGTGCTTTCCTTGCAGTTCTACCCTTAATGTTGTCTCGATAGTAATCATCCATGGATGTCCTTTGCATGTCAAGTTTATCTACCTTCGGCAATTTATACTCATTCCGACAAATAACTGATGTACTGAATTCCTCGCCGACTTCATCACCAGCATATTTCCAGATTTTGGTAGTGTTTATGGGTAAAAATCGTTTCTGCCGATTTCGGTAAATTCGGTTGGTGAGTGAGAAACTGGTTCAAACCCTAAACAAATGTGTTGCACGTGAGCACTTTATAGATTCGAGAGATCAATATGTACAAGTAGGCCTTAAACCAAGAAATGGCCGTTCCGGACTTGCTTCGGTCACAAAGTGGAGGAGAAGGGTTGATTTGGGGAGGGAAGCAAAGAAAGGTGTTGAGGCCGAGAATAATTCCTGGGAGAGTAGTATCTCGACTTGTATCGTAAAGTGAAAGCTTGGGAGCTTGCAAGAGGTGGAAGCTTTTGGGAGAGCTTGCAAAGTTGTCGAGAGTGTAGTATTTCTCTCCCGACCGAGACTTGTTGTCCGGTGGAAATAGGTAAGACCTATTTATACAAGTCGAGATTTGAAACGATTCCTGACCTCATGAAGGAAGAGAGTAAAGGGTGAAATAATGGGAGGAGGTGGTAACCGCATGGTGTTAATGGGTGAAAACGTTTTTCACCATTATTTCCTCTTTTATTTGACCGCTTTATTCCTTTTCACGCTTTCTTAATGTGAGCGTAGTGTACGCTCGCATGCTTTGTGACCGCCAAACCAAAACCCTAGAAAGCATCCCCGGTTGTGTTGATGTCTCGAGTGTTGGTTGCATCTTGCGTGCAAGTGGTGGTCGCTAGGGACACATGTGGCATGTGCCAATGGCATGTGCTAATGCCTTCGTTGCGAGTTGCACCTCGGCGTAAGTGGTAATGCCAGAGATGCTAGTGGCATGTGTGGCATGTGCCAACGGCATGTGCGAAATGCCTTGGTGGTAGGTTGCACGGTTTGCAAGTTAGGCTACCAGCGTGTGTGTTTGGCATGTGCCAATGGCATGTGCGGAATGCCTTGGTGGTAGGTTGCACGGTTTGCAAGTTAGGCTACCAGGCGTGTGTGTTTGGCATGTGCCAATGGCATGTACGGCCATGATGACCTAGTTGCAAGTCTTGCAAGCCTAGGGCGCTATATTTGGCGTGGGCCAAAGGCATAGCGGCTTGGAAATATGGCCTGCGATACGTGTTGGCATGTGCCAATGGCACGTACGGCCATGTTGACCTAGTTGCAAGTCTTGCAAGCCTTGGGCGCTATATTTGGCGTGGGCCAAAGGCATAAGCGGCTTGGAAATATGGCCTGCGATACGTGTTGGCATGTGCCAATGGCACGACGGCCATGTTGACCTAGTTGCAAGTCTTGCAAGCCTAGGGCGCTATATTTGGCGTGGGCCCAGGCATAAGCGGCTTGGAAATATGGCATGCGATACGTGTTGGCATGTGCCAATGGCACGTACGGCCATGTTGACCTAGTTGCAAGTCTTGCAAGCCTAGGGCGCTATATTTGGCGTGGGCCAAAGGCATAGCGGCTTGGAAATATGGCTGCGATACGTGTTGGCATGTGCCAATGGCACGTACAGCCATGTTGACCTAGTTGCAAGTCTTGCAAGCCTAGGGCGCTATATTTGGCGTGGGCCAAAGGCATAGCGGCTTGGAAATATGGCTGCGATACGTGTTGGCATGTGCCAATGGCACGTGACGGCCATGTTGACCTAGTTGCAAGTCTTGCAAGCCTAGGGCGCTATATTTGGCGTGGGCCAAAGGCATAGCGGCTTGGAAATATGGCTGTGATACGTGTTGGCATGTGCCAATGGCACGTACGGCCATGTTGACCTAGTTGCAAGTCTTGCAAGCCTAGGGCGCTATATTTGGCGTGGGCCAAAGGCATAGCGGCTTGGAAATATGGCCTGCGATACGTGTTGGCATGTGCCAATGGCACGTACGGCCATGTTGACCTAGTTGCAAGTCTTGCAAGCCTAGGGCGCTATATTTGGCGTGGGCCAAAGGCATAGCGGCTTGGAAATATGGCATGCGATACGTGTTGGCATGTGCCAATGGCACGTACGACCATGTTGACCTAGTTGCAAGTCTTGCAAGCCTAGGGCACTATATTTGGCGTGGGCCAAAGGCATAGCGGCTTGGAAATATGGCTGCGATACGTGTTGGCATGTGCCAATGGCACGTACGGCCATGTTGACCTAGTTGCAAGTCTTGCAAGCCTAGGGCGCTATATTTTTGTGGGCCAAAGGCATAGTGGCTTGGAAATATGGCCTTGTTGCCATGGTGCGCGAGGGTTAGGCTTGGTTTGGCATTGTTGCCATGGTGCGTGGTGCGGCTTGGTTTGGCATTGTTTCCATGGTGCGCGAGGGTGCGGCTTGGTTTGGCATTATTCTTATGGTGCGCAGGGTGCGGCTTGGTTTGGCATTGTTGCCATGGTGCGCAGTATGCGGCTTGGTTTGGCATTGTTGCCATGGTGCGCAGTATGCGGCTTGGTTTGGCATTGTTGCCATGGTGCGCAGGGTGCGGCTTGGTTTTGGAATTAGGGTTCGTGGTCGAAAACCCTAATCTCGGTATTTTGAAGAAAAAAAGTACCCCTATTAATTATTTACACTCGAGTTAAATGCTCTTAGTTAATGTGTTGCGGGTAACGCTAGGTCATGGGGTTTTACGTTTTGCCCCTTGTTTAAAAACCACCATCAACATTAAGTCCCATGCTTAGCTCGGAGCGTGGGCTTTGTTACGGGGGTAAGCATAAGATGGTGATAAACTATCAACACAAACCGTAAAGAGGATTGAGGAGGCTTGTCCGACCTTTTATGAATAGGATTTGGAACCCTTGCCTCGGGTAGTTTTGCACAAATCGGGAGGTCGGCTCAATTGGTGGGGAGGTGCGGCTTGGGCGACGTTGGGAAATTGCGTGTCTTTGTTTGGTAGGGCGGGCAGCAATATGGAAGCGTGCGTGCTTACGGGCGTGACTTGGGAAAACCGCGTGTCGGTTGGGTGGGGGCGGCGCAATGTGGAAGTTGTGCGTGCTTGCAGGCGTGACTTGGGAAAACCGCGTGTGCTGGCTGGTGGGGCCGGCGCAAAGTGTAGAAGCCGTGCGTGCTTGCAGGTCGGCGCAATTGGTGGTGCCGGTGCAGCTTGGAAACCGTGCTTGCAGGCGTGACTTGGGCGACATTGGGAAGTCGCACCCTTTGTGGGCCCGTTTCTTGCACGCGTGATTTTGGTAAAAGGGAAATCCTTCCTATTTCAAAGTCTTCACGCCTATATATATATATATATATATATATAAAGCCCCTTTCTCCCCATCCTACGCTTTATTCTTTCCTCTTTTTCATACTAGCGGTAAAGAGAAACCTCGTGTATGTCTTGAGTACTTTTCTCTCTTTTTTTTTTTTTTTCTTTTCACGTAGGTGTAAACCTTAAGAGTAGGCGCTTCCACAATCCTTGCATATGATTTCTTGGCGTGCCTCTTGTAGAAAATATTGTATGTATGCAACCAAGGGAAATACCTGCATATATTGTTTGAACCCGTAGGAAATATTGCATATATGAATTTTCGGTCCCGAAAGAAATATTTGAACTCGAAGAAAATATCGCGTGTGTATTTTGAACCCGTAGAGGATGCTCCGTATATAATTAGAACCCGAAGAAAGATACTTGTAGACACACTTGTACCTGTATAGAATGCCGCGTATATAGTCTCGAACTTCGAAGAAAATATCGTGTATAGTCTCGAACCCGAATAAAATACGTGTGTATAGTCTTGAAGAATAAAATCTGTATATAGTCTTGAATAATAAAATACTGTGTATATAGTCTTGAACCCGAATAAAATACCGTGTATATAGTCTTGAACCCGAATAAAATACTGTGTATATAGTTTTGAACCCGAATAAAATACTGTGTATATAGTCTTGAACCCGAATAAAATATGTCCTCCTTCCCCTTTCTCTTTTTTTGTTGTTGTTGGGTACGATTATGTGTCAGGGAGATAACTTCGTCTTTCTCCGTTTGTTTTGTGCAGATATCTTATTACCAAATTGTTATGAAGGAATTTGATAAGATGTTACCCGAATCAAATTTCACTTCGTCGAAGGATGCTCATAATTCCAAACCGAACATAGAGGATGAATTCTTCACTAGAGCCCTCGCCCCGCTCTAAGAATCACCAGGTTTCGTGGACAATTTTGCTAACCGGTGGTGAGGATGAAAGGAAGACACTTTCGGTTTGCCCAGAGAGCACCATTCGGTTCTGTCTTCATAAAGGGGTGTATTCTTCTTCCAACATTTACTTCAGGATGTGTCAAAGCCCATTTCGTTCTTTTGATAGATGGGTTGAGTTCATGGTGAGCAAGGAGCATATAAATACCATCTTGACTCGAGCGCAGGTCATTGATGCTGTCAAGACTTGATGAAATCTCCATATTAGGAAGGATATCCTGTGGCTTGGTTGCTTTCATCTCCGGATGGTGTTCGGACACCCATACAATCATATGTAGATGGGGCGAGATAACATTCTCCTGGAGAGTGTGGCCCTCTTCTTTGAACCTTCCGTGAATCGGGAATCTTAAAATCCAATTATCCGAAAGTGAGGTGAAGATGCGGGATGACCTGGCCGCTAAGTTGGGGGATTTTGCTCGAAAGACTCCATTGTGAAGTCGAAGGATTACGCCCGTAAAGAGGATGAAAGGTGCCCTTACGGTTGGTGGATATCTCAATGGTTTCCAGGACGAGTTGGAGCCCGAACAGAAAAGCAAGTGATCTTCATGTCGCCGCATTTTTGCCTCTCCGGGTTGTCCAGAGACATTTTTGATGACGGTTCGGCAAGAAAGGAATAAGACCGAGTTGTTAGCGATTGCCGTGAAGTTGGCAAAGGGTGAAGTTCTTCCCATTGGCAAGCTGTTCCTTGGTTTCCTGTATGTGCATCCGGATCACCTGTTGCGAACATGCAAGCCAAATGGTTTCATGAAAGTGGATTCATATGTGCACGTTGCTTTTCTCGCAAGTCCGGCTATGGGAGCACATTGAGAAGTATGCTCCAAACCGCCGCCTTCGCTCCCGTGAGTTGGGGTGGCTCCGAATTCTTCGATGGGTGAACAAAGGCCCAAAAGTTGGCGTGAGCTTGGTTAGTTTTCTTGATAATTGCATGAAATCAATTTTCGTCCATGGGGGCTAGGTCCATAAGTCATGTGACTCAAATTGACACTTTTGCTTCTCGCTTCCGCTCATGTCTTTGTCTTATGATGACGATTTGAGCGTTGGTGAAAAACCTTTCATTCAAAGTCGCTTTGCCCGGTTATATGCCATCTTTCTTCGTGGGGGTCTTTCCAGATAGTTTGCCTTAATATCGACCGTGATGCTCGTCACATGGGTTTCGATCAAGGGGTGCCTCTTGTTTACCGTCAGGTGATCCCTAAGGATTCATTGCGTGTCGCCCCTTGACACCGGTTCTTAAGCGGGTATCCGTCTTCTTTCCTTCTTTCAAATGGGAAGAGTAACTTGACGACCTTCGGCTATAATGAGTTTTGGTGCAACGAGTTTACTATGATCCGAGATTTTGTGAATAACGTGGTGGAAAACGTTCGTTGCAAACCTTCCCCAATAGTTCGAAGGAGTATCCAATGTTGAGAGATCCCAAGCGAAAGTTGCCTAGCAATTCGGAAAAGCCCCGGTGCCAAGGAACGGAGAACGAAGAATCGTCTTTGGCGGGTTAGGACGGTTTCACAAGATCCTCCCACGGCCCTTGTGTCTTTCAAGTTCTTCCAATAACCGGTATGCGTCGCTCTTCATTGGTTTGTCTCAAAACACGTGAATTTCCAATGAGAATATGTGTCTTGTTTCCTTCTGTGGCTTTAGTGTTAATGCTTTATTGCTCTTGAGACGTTGCCGAGAGACGGCAATTTCTTCAAAGAACTCAAAGAGCATTGAGCCTTCTCACAAAAGCGATGATGAGTCGCAGAGAGAAGAAGGTTCAACGAGTGAGAGTGATTCCTCCCAAAGACTGGTTCTATTTCGGAAGTGGTTCGATGAGTTTCGCACTTTTTTCTTTCTTATTTTGTTTCCTCTTTTTGGGAAATATCTCGACTCAAGTTCGCAGGGAGGAATCCAGGTTCGGAGGATGATTCTCGGGGTAGAGCCGCATGAAAACTTGCATTTGGTGACCATGGCGGTGACTTGGAGACGAGCGTTATCCAATTGCCCGGGCACGGATGTGGTTCAAACAGTGGATGATTCTTTCCATGGTTCTTGTCAGTAGACATGGAAGAAGACCCTCCGCGAGTAGTGAGGCCGAGGGTGCGGGCGCCATTTTTGATCCCCCGTACTTGGTTCCTTATCCGTGTCATGTCTTGGTTAGGCGGACAAGCGTCTTGGGCCCAAATGAGGCGTTGTACACCGTAACTGCAGGAGAAGCACGGACATATGGCTATAACCAATAAAGTCACTAGTCGATTTGCGCTGGTTAAGCGTGTGGAAGAGGCTTTATCTTCCATTGAGGACATGCGTGAGGTGACTGGCCACACCGTTTCTGAAGACGTTATTGCCGACTGGGAGCACCATCGCGACGTGTGCGTAGAAAAGGAGTTTAACACTTCGTGGTTTGTCAAAGGCCTTGCCGAGATCCAAAAGTTGAAAAATACAAGCAATCGAAAGCCTTTCCGCTGAGGAGATTGCACGACAGAGATGGAACTCGAAAAGCTTTCCAAGATGTTGACTATGAAGAGAGCGCTCTTGAAGATGCGAAGTTGACTTTCTCCAAAAGAGCAGACCACATTTGGATGATTTTCCTTGAACGTTTCTCCGTTAAACGTTCATTTAGGGTTGTTTTTTTGAAAGACATATTGGATGTAGTTCAAAACTTGACCTTCGATAGACAATTTGGTAGCTTTTTTAGGGTATTGGATTATTTCTGGATGAATGGTTCCGATAATATGACTGTGATTATGTTTTGTGAAAGGAATATTGCTTTTATGAAAGTGTGTGCTAGCAATAGGCACAAGACTCGTAGGTATGACGGTTTTACTAAGGACCTAGAAAATAGATCGTATATCTTGTAGTCTAAATTTACTCACTTCATAGGTTTTGTGAACACGCCCCTCCGTGTAAAGGCGGCCTTCCGGTAGTATCGCGCTTGATTAGTCCCCAATTGTCAGTAGCGTATTCAAATGAGTCCGGCTTTTCGGTGTAGTTTTAATCAACCGATAACCGTGTTGTTCGGGTTGAGTCTGACCGAGTCACAAGTCCCCGATTCTTTGGTAAGATCTTTAACGAGTCCCCGGTTTTCAAGTAGTTTACAAATCGGTAAATCGGGGCGTCTAGCAGATTGAGTTTGACGAGCGGTAGCATCTTCGGCAAGTCCCAGTTTCTCGTGTAGTTTTACAACTAGTAACTGGGTTGTCCGGTAGTTGCGTCGGATTGAGTCGACTTCCCCACCATCTTGACATCCTGGGTCGAAGAACGAGATCGACAGGCCCGACATTGTAGCCGAGTAGATCAATCCTCCATTGTCGTGGTCGCCAATTGTTTATGGGTAAAATCGTTTCCGCCGATTTCAGTAAATTCGGTTGAGTGAGTGAGAAACTGGTTCAAACCCTAAACAAATGTACTGCACGTGAGCACTTTATAGATTCGAGAGATCAACTGTACAAGTCCGGCCTAAACCAAGAAATGGTCGTTCCCGGACTTGCTTCGGTCAAAGTGGAGGAGAAGGGTTGATTTGGGGAGGGAAGCAAAGAAAGGTGTTGAGGCGAGAATAGGGGAGAGTAGTATCTCGACTTGTATCGTGAAAGTGAAAGCTTGGGAGCTTGCAAGAGGTGGAAGCTTTTGGGAGAGCTTGCAAAGTTTCCTTTCTCGAGAGTGTAGTATTTTCTCTCCGACCGAGACTTGTTGTCCGGGTGGAAATAGGTAAGACCTATTTATACAAGTCGAGATTTGAAAACGCACTCGACCTCATGAAGGAAGAGAGTAAAGGGTGAAATAATGGGAGGAGGTGGTAACCGCATGGTGTTAATGGGTGAAAACGTTTTCACCATTATTTCCTTTTTATTTGACCGCTTTATTCTTTTCACGCTTTCTTAATGTGAGCGTAGTGTACGCTGCATGTCAGGATGCCAAACCAAAACCCAGAAAGCATCCCCGGTTTGTGTTGATGTCTCGAGTGTTGGTTGCATCTTGCGTGCAAGTGGTGCTGCTAGGGACGCATGTGGCATGTGCCAATGGCATGTGCGGAATGCCCGTTCGCGAGTTGCACCTCGAGCGTAAGTGGTAATGCCAGAGGCCGCTAGTGGCGTGTGTGGCATGTGCCAACGACATGTGCGAAATGCCTTGGTGGTAGGTTACACGGTTTGCAAGTTAGGCTACCGAGGCGTGTGTTTGGCATGTACCAATGGCATGCGCAATGGAATACCTTGGTGGTAGGTTGCACGGTTTGCAAGTTAGGCTACGGGGCGTGTGTGTTTGGCATGTGCCAATGGCATGTACGGCCATGTTGACCTAGTTGCAAGTCTTGCAAGCCTAGAGGGCGCTATATTTGGCGTGGGCCAAAGGCATACGGCTTGGAAATATGGCATGCGATACGTGTTGGCATGTGCCAATGGCACGACGGCCATGTTGACCTAGTTGCAAGTCTTGCAAGCCTAGGGCGCTATATTTGGCGTGGGCCAAAGGTATAGCGGCTTGGAAATATGGCCTGCGATACGTGTTGGCATGTGCCAATGGCACGTACGGCCATGTTTACCTAGTTGCAAGTCTTTCAAGCCTAGGGCGCTATATTTGGCGTGGGCCAGAGGCATAGCGGCTTGGAAATATGGCATGCGATACGTGTTGGCATGTGCCAATGGCACGTACGGCCATGTTGACCTAGTTGCAAGTCTTGCAAGCCTAGGCGCTATATTTGGCGTGGGCCAAAGGCATAGCGGCTTGGAAATATGGCATGCGATACGTGTTGGCATGTGCCAATGGCACGTACGGCCATGTTGACCTAGTTGCAAGTCTTGCAAGCCTAGGGCGCTATATTTGGCGTGGGCCAAAGGCATAGAGGCTTGGAAATATGGCCTGGCGATACGTGTTGGCATGTGCCAATGGCACGTACGGCCATGTTGACTAGTTGCAAGTCTTGCAGCCTAGGGCGCTATATTTGGCGTGGGCCAAAGGCATAGCGGCTTGGAAATATGGCCTTGTTGCCATGGTGCGCAGTGGTGCGCAAGTCTTGGTTTGGCATTGTTGCCATGGTGGGCAAAGGTGCGGCTTGGTTTGGCATTGTTGCCATGGTGCGCTGTGGCGCGGCTTGGTTTGGCATTGTTGCCATGGTGCGCAGATATGCGGCTTGGTTTGGCATTGTTGCCATGGTGCGCGCTGATGCGTCTTGGTTTGGCATTGTTGCCATGGAAAAAAGATGCGGCTTGGTTTGGCATTGTTGCCATGGTGCAAAAGATGCGGCTTGGTTTGGCATTGTTGCCATGGTGCAAAGATGCGACTTGGTTTTGGAATTAGGGTTCTGTGTCGAAAACCTAACTGGGTATTTTGAAGAAAAAAAATACCCCTATTAATTATTTACACCTGAGTTAAATGCTCTTAGTTAATGTGTTGCGGGTAACGCTACGTCATGGGGTTTTACGTTTTTACCCCTTGTTTAAAAACCACCATCAACAGGTAGGTGCACCTAACACAATAAACTTTTTTTTTTATTTTCCTGGTCTGGCACATAAAATACCTGCTTAGCTTTGGAGGCTAAAATGAAAGGATCATCCCTGGAGTCCCAACTTATCAAGCTCAACCAAAATGTAGCCAAGTTTGTCTTTTGAGACCCTTTGGTAACCCATTTACACCCGAAAAGTGGCATTTTCAGCGAATGATATGTCGCACCCATATCTCTTGTAAAACACCATAATAATACTTTGCATTAAGGGTAATCCCCGATTTTCTAATGTGCGTGTCGGCTTGCCTCTTCTTAAACCCCGCTATTCGGTTAACTAACCATCATGAGATTTTGTGCGAAACAGGTATCCATTGATGTGATATGCTTCGTATGTCTCTACTTGTGCATTCAGTGGGATTGATAGCCACCTTAAGTCCTGATTGAAGTTTTCCCTAGAGTCTACCCACTCACTCTCAACCTGAAATACATTATAAGGATTAGCCTCCGTCTCAATACAAAAGTTACATAGCAAGAGTGACATTTTCTGAAAACTCTTACCACTTTTTGTAACCATTTGGCGAACTCTTCACGATGTTTCTGATCTAGCTGTCTATCACTCATACCAAGATATTTATCCTTCAAAAAATTCTGGTGTCGGCTGGACAATGCAATGATTAATTAATGTTATTATCTTTACGTAAATTCGGATTACGTAATCAAAACTAAATAAAAAATGAGGTTATTTGGTTAGATCTAGTTATACATACTTAACGTATGAGCAACTTCAGGAGAATTCCGCAATACATAGAAATACGCTTTATCAAACAGATCCTTATCAAGAAGAATCTTCGCCAGTGTCAGATGTGTTGAGTTTGTCTGGTGGAATTCTGACTGTATCATTCATGCTCTGTTGGTGCTCACCGATAACCTCAATTGTCTCTCCCGCAAGGTTCCCTTCAAAGAATGCTTCCTCCATGTTTGTTTCTATTTCGCACATGCCCTTTAATGACCTTTCATGCACCTTTCAAATGGATACATCCATTGAAAGAATACAGACTACAAATTTGCACTTCCTCGTTAAGATGCACATGTTAAATGAACCATGATGTCGAAAAGGATGGTGGAAAGTATTTCTCGAGCAAGCACAACGTCACAACGAGATCCAACTACAATTTTTCTAGCTCGCCACCTTGATTTCTTTGCTAGATATTACCCCGAAAAAGAAACAAAACCCGATAATAGCATATCTTGTTGGCTGTGGCATAATTGATTTAATCGCAATGGGCAAAAAATCCTGCATTAGCATGTGATAATCATGCGATTTTAGTCCGATAAGCTTTCGATCTTTTCGATTCACCAGGGTTGAAAAGTTTGAACAATACCCTTGTGGAACCTTTATCTCGGATAATGTTGCACATAACTTATCCTCTTCCTCCGGGATTAATGAGTGACATGTTGCCTTTAGTATATATCTCCCTTGCCATTTTTCCCGAGGTTGCAACTCTTATATAAAACCCATCTCCTTCAGGTCCATTCGAGCAGCAAGGTGGTCTTTCGACTTAAATTCATTGTTCAACAATGTTCCAACGATACTCTCGCATACATTCTTTTCGACGTGCATGAAATCTATGCAATGGTCGAAAACATGATACCGCCAGTAGGGGAGGAACCTGAACCATATATTGAACTTTTTCCAGTAGGGCCTTTCGGTCTCCTTCTCCTTCCCCTTCCCCTTTTTTGGGTCAATGGTCTT
Organism: Papaver armeniacum; assembly: GCA_023531295.1. NCBI lineage: Eukaryota > Viridiplantae > Streptophyta > Magnoliopsida > Ranunculales > Papaveraceae > Papaver > Papaver armeniacum. The sequence goes on from JAJJWW010019027.1 coordinate 382,677, forward strand.
TTTGATTCTCTTCATCTTTCCACCTCTTTCGGGGTTATCCTGCACGAATTCCACCACAATGTTCTTCCGTCCCTTTCTCCATTTATTCTTTATAGACTTTACCTCATTGTATATTTGTGACGGGGTCATAAGTTCCGGAGCCTTTTCAGTTTCATCTTTTCCGTTGAACCCCTTCTGACGTCTGAATGGATGATCGTATGGTAGATATCTTCTATGCCCGGTATAAAACTCCATTATACAATGTTTTAGCTTGACATAGTAAGTATTTCTCCCACACACCTTACATGCATCTCATCCTTGGTAGGGGCAACCACACAGTGTACCGAGAGCCGGGTAATCATTTATTGTCCATAAAATAACCGCACGTAGAGTAAACATCTCCCTGTTTTCAAAGACATCAAAACATTCGACTCCCTCAAACAATTCCTTGAGATCCTCGACAAACGGTTGTAACATAACATCAATGTCCTTACAAGGCCCCCCATCGATAATTAATGACATCATGGTGAACTTTCTCTTCATACACAACTCTAGCGGAAGGTTGTAAATCACCTGCTTTAATTGGCCACACACCGTCTTTTTTGCATGCATTTGTTTACGTCAACCCCCGTCATCCGAAATGCCTAGCCGCAGATTTCGAGGATCATCACGAATTACGGATATCTTTCATCTATATTTTTCATGCCGGGTGAGTCCATAGGATGCTTTAAAACACCCTCTTCTTTCTTTCTCGTGTCGTGCCACAATAAATATTCGACAATTCTCTTTGATTGAAATAAATAAGTTTCAGTCTTGGGATAATTGGGAAATACCACAAGACTTTTTTGCCGGAATATTTTCATAAACCTCTTGGGTGGTGTCGTCAACTTTCCATCTTGATTCCCCATGTGGGACACTTGATGTGATCCTTGTAATTATTCCTATAGAGAATGCAATCATTGATGCATACATGTATCTTTACGTAACCTGAACCCAAATCTCTCATCACCTTCTTAGCTTCATATGTACTTTTCATCATCTCATTTCTTGGAGGGAGCATGGATTTTAACAGTGGAAGAATTTCATTAAATAACTTGTCGGAAGCTCCGTGCTTGCTCTTCAAGTTAAATAGTTCACACATTGCAGATATATTTGTAAAATCGGCACATCCTTCGTATAATGGTTTCCCAACATCTTTGAGTATTCATTGCATATTCTCAGAATCCTTTGAAAAGTTGTCTCCTAATAAAGCACTAACCATTTCTATAGTCTCTGCAGCATGTGTTGGTTCATCAGAGTGCGGACCGTAGCTGCTATTACCATCCAGAAGTGTCCACCTTGATGACTCATCTCCTTCTCCGTGCTTAGTCCATACCGCATAATTTTGAATGAATCCAGAAGAATATAAATGAAACTTAACTTTACTTTCCTTGTGCGCGTAGAGGTTGAGACATTTCACACATGGACATAGAAACTTAACTTTGCCCTTGTCGTATGGTTTTCGTTTCCCATTCGCAATATCCTGTTGGTATGTATGCGTATCAAACTTTATAAATGCATCGACTCCGTCTTGATTACGCGTTTTGGTTCTATCGGTATACATCCAAGATTTATCCATTACTCTAGGATCCATTATGAATTCTCAGATACCTGGACGGAGAAAAAACTTGTGAACATCTTGTGAAAATGCTATTGTGGTCCGAATAAAACTACGAATTATCATTGCAAAGAGTAATACGTACACAAATAGTAATCAAAAATCACAATGTGAGTTCAGTTATCATATATGAATCATACAAATAATCAGAGGTTAGCTACCTACATACAGTTGCATGTGAAGACAATATTTAACCTACTATGACCATTAGAGTTACAATCTCGCTTAACAAAGCAAAGATCGAAAAGAATTACTTACACTGGTCGATCCGATTATTCCGCAAAGCAAAACCGACAGGGAATATATGGTTTATCCAGAGATGAATCGATGATCAAAGTAAACCACTTGTTTCGTTTTCTAGGGGAGGTTAGAAGATTTAAGAGTAGAAACATGAAATGATTTAAGACGAGAGAGATGAACACAGAGGGTAAATGGAAATTTGGCAATATTTTTACTAATAAATAATTTGGCAAAATATTTAAGTGTATATCGTAAAAAAATTGGTAAAATAGGAAGGTAAAGATCCTTCAATTTGCATGCCGCACGTTCTATGTTAAGAATTTTCGCAGTCAAATCTTGTTATCCTGCTGCATAATTTTCTGCTTTGACGGCTCTAAAAGACCGGAGTGCGATGCGACTAATATTCATTCCATCCTAAAGATTTTTTTTTCGTCCCGACCGAATCAGAAAATAAATCAAAATGATAGCTAAAAAAAGCGGAGTACGTGTTGTTGCAAGCTTGTTATAACGGTACTAAAGTAAAAAACTAACTTTGTAAAAAGTGGAGTACATGTTGGTACAGTTAAAAAATAAAATCGTAAGAACTGGAAGAAGCTATGGCCCCAATTAGAATTAAGTGAACTAAAACACATTACTCTAATTGTGTGTTCTATCCAATTAAAATTTAATATCTAAAACCAAAGCTTGATTTATCCAATTAATATAATAGGTTTGATCATTGATGGATTTCATTAAAGTCTCACAATCTGACACATAGATAACATAATTAAAGTTCTTAGAGGGTGTCAGAGTAACAACTACCAGCATAGCCTTACATTCCAGCTCCTCAGCTTCAACTCCTATCTTCATTCCTCCATTGAAACATTGTCCTTGCACCCGAAAGCGCCTACACCGCACAATTCCTCACTATTAATTAGCCATATTCCACCTTGTAATGAATATGACTTAAAGAACCATCAAAATGTAAAAGAAACAAGATTAGTTCCAGGAGACACGAGTTTATTAATGCCATCTATTGACATTTTCCTATTTGGAGTTATGTTTTGAAAAATCTTTGAACATCAAATAATCCAAACCGATGCTAAAAAAAAAAAAAATTATCCAAACTGAAACCATTAGCAATTTATTAATCTCTTGTCTAGTAATTCCCTAACCAAAGGTAATATTGATATTTAAAACCAACCAAATAGATCTAGCATAACCACATTCAAGGAATAAGTGATTACCGGAAGATGATTACACAAACCGCAATGCAATGAAGTAAACGATTGCAATGCCAAATAAGAGTATGAAGTCCGATTCACCCACCATTGAGTTCTCGTGGTACTCCGTAGTTGGTGGTACTCCAAAAAATATGAATACTATGAAGTAAACGATTTCATCAAATGTGAATGCTTCCCCTTTTCCTCTAAGTAGCGCGCTTTCACGGCTCCGTTCTACAAAAACAACACACAAACTTATTTGGTTACATATAAGTTGAAAAAGTATTGTGCCGAATAAACCATAAAGATACGTACAAGTTGTAGAGGGGACAAGCTATGGTGTCTTGGGATATCCGGTGTTTGATTTTAAAAACCCGATACCGCATCTAGGATGATGTTGTGCCTATCCTTGATTTGTTGAACACTTGTTCTTTCGGTTTCCCATAATCTTGGCTAAATTTTTATGTATCTTCGCCCAATAGGTCTCGGTCGAGCAAGCGATCTAGAACTCAACTTTGCCCATGCTTTGGTGATTGCCAAATCTTTGCGGAGTCAAACGATGCCATTTGTTGTATGTGGAGGTATGGAATGAGTAGGTTATCTAATAGATGCAAGTGGAGTGCACGTGCATTGCTGGTCGAACACCGAGTTTCAAATACGCCTTCTTCCCTGTTAAACCAGTTGCTTAGCATGATATAACACTGTTGTGAAGTGAAGAAAAACAAAATCGAGAGAATACAACAACACATATTCTCCTTTCGGGCTCTATAATAACGCCGGCTTAATCTACAATGCAACTTTTACTCCTTACAAAGAACAAAAGCTAATTCCTAAATCCATAAAAAAAACCACCAGTAACAAAATTTAACTCAACCTAAACTAAATTCCACAATTTCCGTCACAAAATTCACACAAAACATCAATTGTTTCAACCAATTAATATTGTCTAACAAAAATTAATAAGGAAATCATAAGGAAACGTGATCATCCATGTGAACCCAAACCCAAAATTATAATCTTATTATTAGAATTTATCAGAGAATGCTCTAGATGAACTCTCTCTAAATTGGTTTATGATCATAAAACAATAAAAGACTTGAACAAAACAAAAGAAACCCTAACAATATCGATGTGCTTCCACAATTTCCATCACAGTAAGATATAGAATCACAGCCAAGATCAAAAAGAACTCTTAAAATTGACAGAACCCTAGGTTTACAGAATATAGTAAAAAACGATTTTAGTTTTAGGAAATGTATATACCTGAAACCCTAACGATAATAATTTCAAATTAAGAAAAACATCCCCCATTCATGAAATTAAACAAGTTTGAATTTAATCTGATAAGAAAAGGAAAGAAAAATTTTGTGTATTTCCTTACTTAGGGTTTCTCTATTTCGCCTCTTCCAGTCTTTCTCCCGCGCGTGCAAGTAAGACAAGGAAATAATCTTTTTTCTTTTTTCTCTACTAGTTGTTAAGGATATTAACCAACCAAAATGCCATTTTACCTAGGTTTATCACGTCATTATGACATAGTGGGTAAGGAATAGATTCTAATTAAACTAGTGTATGTGTTGGATTAAAGCTTTCAGGGACCTGATTTGCTTGACCTATGTTTGACTTGATTTGTTTGAAATTAGTTGATTAATTAGTTGTTGGTTAGGACTCAGAGACCAGGGTATTGAGATATGGCATGATGCCTGAGCCAAACCATGCTGCAGTTGAAGATATAACCAATCTGTTAACTAATTAGAATTAAATACTCCCTCCGTTCCTGAATAATAGGCTGGTTTCATGTACAAATTACACATGAAACCAGCCTATTATTTAGGAATGGAAGGAGTAAATATACACAATTGTGCAGGGACCTATTATGTTTGACCATTTTTTGATTTTAATTGTTGGTCGAGTTAGGGGTGGGACTTGGGTTGGGTCCTAGTTAGCAATTCAGGGTACGGGTAGTAGTTCGGGACGACATACGTACGGGAATTATACAGATTCAGATAGATCGGATTCAGTCAAAATCCGGTCAACGGTTCGTTGTTCGGAAAGTAGTTCGTAATGGCATACGTACGTGCATATTCGTTTTATAAATGTGAGTTCGGCACTTAAAATTCGGCTAACATATATGATAAATTGATAAGTATTATGACCTTATTACGAGACTAATTTGATTTGTATATGATTTATAAGATGGAAAAAAACATTTTAGCGTGATTATTTAACAAGAAGTAAACAATTTAATCACATAAATGTATTATAAAACTTATAGACTTTTAAACAAAAATCAACACATAAAACACTGGTTAAACAACTACCAATAGAAAATTTTAATTGAATAATTGTATTTAAATATAAAGTATATACAAAATCAAACAAAAAACCAATCAACAGAACTCTGGTGAGAGAGTTACCTATGGGAGTTCTAGTTCGGAAATATCATTCGGATACGGTCACTTCGAATACGTTCGCGAATCATTCGCGAGGTCCATATAATCCGGGAACTAGGTTCGGAGTTCAAATAGTTCGGAAGTATCATTCGGATTCGGTCAGTTCGGATACGTTCGCGAATCATTCAGGAATGATTCGGAGAATTACTAACTAGGGGTTGGGTTAACCCACTCAACCCATGCCCAACCCGATCGTTAGGAGAACATGGGCAATGTATTTCAAAACTTTAGGCAAGCTTGGGCATAAATTTTATAAACCCGAGTTAAATTTGGGCAAGCATGGGAACAAATGTTTCTAGCCCAAGCAACCCACCCAACCCAAAGAACTATGATATAGCTATATAAAACTATTTTTATAATTGACATTATTATCTATTTAGAGTAATTTTAGATACATTATCTTCAAATCTAATAATGAAAATATAAATAAATTATATTTATCCCATGAATCACTCAATATGAAAAAGTTTATATTATTGAAAATAATATTCAGTTGTTTAGAAATTTGAGATAAATGGAGCAATTGAATCTTATTATTACTAAAAAAAATATTATCATATTAACAAACTAGTATATCCAAAGAAACTTGGGCCAACCCGAGGAACCCTGGGAGCCAGAGGAACATAACTTGGGCGGACTTGGGCAATATCTCCATAGGTTCCACGGGTTCGATGGGCAATCTGGGCAAAGGATTCCTAGCTCGGGTCTGCCTCGGCCAAGCCTTCTAACCCGCCCAACCAACCCAAGTCCTACCTCTAGGTCAGGTACTTGAGATATGGCATGATACATGATCCAAACTTGTAAACCCTGGTGAGCCATAATGCTACAGTTATGGCCTTCAAATTAGGAAACCGTCTCGTTTTACTCTTAAAGATAACGTTGTGTGCAATTAAGAGATGAGACGGGTCTGGAGAGGACAATAATGATGTATTTTGAAAAATTGCGTCTTGACACTGATGAGGCGTGGTCTTCCAAGGGACAAGAAGTTTAACCGTGCGCCATAAATGGTCATTTATGGTTAATCTAACCACTCTACAAAAGGATGAGAAACTGATATACTTGCAATTACTCTTAATCACAAAAAAATAAAGAAAATTTGCAGAGAGAAGAAGATTAAGAGATGGCTGAACCAAACCAACCTGATGTTGTTGAAAATCAAACACAAGCATTAGAAAATGCAAAGCAAGCAACTCAAGCTTACTGTATTCAATCCATTACTACTGAAATCAAAAGAGCAAGAAAAACTGACACATTATGTTCAAACCCGCCTTCAAAAATACATGCATCACAAGTTTAATACTACTGAAAATTCAAACAACTTCAAGAACACAACTAGTTTAATTACATCTAAAGAAGGACAAAGCAAACAGAATACGACTTCTAAACACCCGACAGGCTACCAATGCCATTACAAATTTCTTTTTACAATCAAAATTCAAAGATACAACATTACTAATCTACCTGACATAAAAAGTTTACCCAATCATAACCAACTCTCCCTGCTGCTATCCAAACCATGCACCTGCTGCAAACTGAACCCCAAAATCACCCTAGCATATTCTTCATCAACACCATCTATCAAAAAAAAAAAAAAAAAAAAAAAAAAAAAAACTACCACCAAATGTCTGAAATTGAAACCCCATTATCCATACACTTTTTCAGCAACATAAAGTACCATTAATATCCCCAAAAGTTTTCACAAAGATGCACAAGAGAAATAGTAATCAAAATATCACATTACTCTAGTTCTAAGGGATTTGACAAAAAGATAAGGCAAATCACCAAGAATCGCCATCACCGTTGTAATTTGTAGTTTAACTCATCCTCTTCATAGTAGGGCACCAAGTACCATCATCATCGTCTCAAGATGTGTAGGAATCCCGGGAGATCATCATCTTCGATTTCTTCTTCCTCATCTTCTCGCTTCACCGCAAACCACCATCTCACCTAAGCAAACACAGGCTCTCCATCGAGGTTTAACCAGTGAATCTCCTCTCCGTGATCAGAATCCACGTTCAGGGGTTCCGACATGGTTCGAGAAAACTTACGAGGGTTGTTATTCTTTTCGAAGAGATAGCACTTGTACATCACATCTTCAAACTCTTGGGTCTTGCATCTTCCTCTTCTTTTTCTCTTCTTCTTTTGCTCTCTCGTCTCTCTTCATTGAATCATCACTGCTGTTGATGGTGGTTTTTAAACAAGGGGTAAAAACGTAAAACCCCATGACCTAGCGTTACCCGCAACACATTAACTAAGAGCATTTAACTCTGTGTAAATAATTAATAGGAAATTTTTTTCTTCAAAATACCCAGATTAGGGTTTCGACTACGTAACCCTAATTCCAAAACCAAGCCGCATCCGCGCACCATGGAAACAATGCCAAACCAAGCCGCATATCGCGCACCATGGCAACAATGCCAAACCAAGCCGCATACTACGCACCATGGCAACAATGCCAAACCAAGCCGCATACTGCACACCATGGCAACAATGCCAAACCAAGCCGCACCCTGCGCACCATGGCAACAATGCCAAACCAAGCCGCTATGCCTTTGGCCCACGCCAAATATAGCGCCCTAGGCTTGCAAGACTTGCAACTAGGTCAACATGGCCGATCGTGCCATTGGCACGTGCCAACACGTATCGCAGGCCATATTTCCAAGCCGCTATGCCTTCGGCCCACGCCAAATATAGCGCCCCTAGGCTTGCAAGACTTGCAACTAGGTCAACATGGTCGTACGTTCCATTGGCACATGCCAACACGTATCGCAGCCATATTTCCAAGCCGCTATGCCTCGGCCCACGCCAAATATAACGCCCTAGGCTTGCAATACTTGCAAATAGGTCAACATGGCCGTACGTGCCATTGGCACATGCCAACACGTATCGCAGCCATATTTCCAAGCCGCTATGCCTTTGGCCCACGCCAAATATAGCGCCCTAGGCTTGCAAGACTTGCAACTAGGTCAACATGGCCGCACGTTCCACTGGCACATGCCAACACGTATCGCAGCCATACTTCCAAGCCGCTATGCCTTTGGCCCACGCCAAATATAGCGCCAGGCTTGCAAGACTTGCAACTAGGTCAACATGGCCGTACGTGCCATTGGCACATGCCAACACGTATCGCAGCCATATTTCCAAGCCGATATGCCTCCTCGGCCCACGCCAAATATAGCGCCCTAGGCTTGCAAGACTTGCAACTAGGTCAACATGGCCGTACGTGCCATTGGCACGTGTCAACACGTATCGCAGCCATATTTCCAAGCCGCTATGCCTTTGGCCCACGCCAAATATAGCGCCCTAGGCTTGCAAGACTTGCAACTAGGTCAACATGGCCGTACGTGCCATTGGCACATGCCAACACGTATCGCGAGGCCATATTTCCAAGCCGCTATGCCTTTGGCCCACGCCAAATATAGCGCCCTAGGCTTGCAAGACTTGCAACTAGGTCAACATGGCCGTACGTGCCATTGGCACATGCCAACACGGATCGCAGCCATATTTCCAAGCCGCTATGCCTCGGCCCACGCCAAATATAGCGCCTAGGCTTGCAAGACTTGCAACTAGGTCAACATGGCGTACGTGCCATTGGCACATGCCAACACGTATCGCAGCCATATTTCCAAGCCCGCTATGCCTTTGGCCCACGCCAAATATAGCGCCCTAGGCTTGCAAGACTTGCAACTAGGTCAACATGGCCGTATGTGCCATTGGCACATGCCAACACATATCGCAGCCATATTTCCAAGCCGCTATGCCTTTGACCCACGCCAAATATAGCGCCCTAGGCTTGCAAGACTTGCAACTAGGTCAACATGGTCAGACATGCCATTGGCACATGCCAAACACACACGCCGGTAGCTTAACTTGCAAACCGTGCAACCTACCACCAAGGCATTCCGCACATGCCATTGGCGGATGCCAAACACACACGCGGGTAGCCTAACTTGCAAACCGTGCAACCTACCACCAAGGCATTTCGACATGCCGTTTGGCACATGCCACACACGCCACTAGCAAACTCACGGCATTACCACTTACGCTCGAGGTGCAACTCGCAACGAAGGCATTCCGCACATGCCACATGCGTCCCTAGCAGCACCACTTGCACGCAAGATGCAACTAACACTCGAGACATCAACACAAACCGGGGATGCTTTCTAGGTTTTGGTTTGGCGGTCACAAAGATGCGGCCGTACACTACGCTCACATTAAGAAAGCGTGAAAAGGAATAAAGCGATCAAATAAAAGAGGAAATAATGGTGAAAACGTTTTTCACCCATTAACACCATACGGTTACCACCTCCTCCCATTATTTCACCCTTTGCTCTCTTCCTTCATGAGGTCGAGTACGTTTCAAATCTCGACTTGTATAAATAGGTCTTACCTATTTCCACCGGACAACAAGTCTCGGTCGGGAGAAAATACTACACTCTCGTAAAGGCAACTTTGCAAGCTCCCCCAAAAGCTTCCATCTCTTGCAAGCTTCCTAAGCTTTCACTTTACGATACAAGTTGAGATACTACTCTCCTCAACACCTTTCTTTACTTCCCTCCCAAATCAACCCTTCTCCTCCACTTTGTGACCGAAGCAAGTCCGGAAACGGCCATTTCTTGGTTTAGGTAGGACTTGTATGCATTAATCTCTCGAATCTATAAATCGCTCACGTGCAGCACATTTGTTTAGGGTTTGAACCAAGATTTCTCACTCACCTACTCAATTTACCGAAATCGGCGAGAACGATTTTACCCATAAACAATTGGAGACCACAGTGGGAGGATTGATCTATCGGCTACAATGTCAGACTGTCGATCTCGTTCTTCGACCCAGATGTCAAGATGGTGGGGGAAGGTGACTCAATCCGACGCAACTACCAGACAACCCGGTTACTAGTTGTAAAACTACACGAGAAAACTGGGACTTGCCGAAGATGCTACCGCTCGATCCGACTCAATCGCTAGACGCCCTGAGTTACCGGTTGTAAAACTACACTTGAAAATCGGGACTCGTTAAAGATGCTACCAGCAATTGGGGACTTGTGACTCGGTCCGACTCAACGCCGGACAACACGGTTATCGTTGATTAAAACTACACCGTAAATATGGAGACTCATTGAATACGCTACCAAAGAATTGGGGACTAACGCGCGATACTACCAAAGAAGGCCGCCTTTACACGAGAGAGGGCGTTTCACAAAACCTATTAAGTGAGTAAATTTAGACTACACAAGATATACGATCTATTTTCTAGGTCCTTAGTAAAACCGTCATACTACCGAGTCTTGTGCCTATTGCTAGCACACACTTTCATAAAAGCAATATTCCTTTCCCAAAACATAATCGAGTCATATTATCGAACCATTCATCCCGAAATAATCCAATAAAGCTACCATTTTTGTCTATCGAAGGTCAAGTTTTGAACCGGACATCCAATATGTCTTTCAAAAAAAAAAAAACCCTAAATGAACGTTTAACGGAGAAACGTTCAAGGAAAATCATCCAACAAGTCTGCTCTTTTGAGAAAATCAACTTCGCATCTTCAAGAGCCGCTCTCTTCATAGTCAACATCTTGGAAAGCTTTTCGAGTTCCATCTCTGTCGTGCAATCTCCTCGGCGGAAAGGCTTTCGATTGCTGCATCTTTCAACTTTTGGATCTCGGCAAGGCCTTTGACAAACCACGAAGTGTTGAACTCCTTTTATACGCACACGTCGCGATGATGCTCCCAGTCGGCAATAACGTCTTCAAAACGGTGTGGCCAGTCACCTCACGCATGTCCTCAATGGAAGATAAAGCCTCTTCCACACGCTTAACGCGCAAATCGACTAGTGACTTTCATGGTTGTAGCCATATGTCCGTGCTTCTCCCAGTTACTCGTGTGTACAACGCCTCATGCTTAGTCGCACGCTGAAGCCGCCAACCAGCACATGACTGGATAAGGAACCAAGTACGGGGATCAAAAATGGCGCTTGCACTGGCCTCACTACTCGCAGAAGGTCTTCTTCCATGTCTACGACAGAAACCATCGAGAATCATCCACCGTTTGAACCACATCCGTGCCTCGCAATTGGCTAACGCTCATCTCCAAGCCACCGGTGGTCACCAAAGGCAAGTTTTCATGCGGCTCTACCCCTTAATCATCCTCCGAACCGGATTCCTCTTGCGAACTTGAGTCGGATATTTCCCAAAAGAGGAAACAAAAGAAGAAAGAAAAGAAGTGCGAAACTCACCGAACCACTTCCCAGAAACAGAACCGCTGTCTTTCTTAGGAGAAATCACTCTCACTCGTTGAACCTTCTTCTCTCTCGACTCATCATCGCTATGAGAAGGCTCAATCTTCTTTGAGTTCTTTGAAGAAATTGCTTTGTCTCCACGGCAACGTGCAAGAGCGTGAAAGCATTAACACTACCGAAGCCCCGAAGGAAACAAGACACATATTCTCACCGAAATTCACGTGTTTTGAGACAAACCAATGAAGAGGCGACGCATACCGGTTATTGGAAGAACCAAAGACACAAGGGCCGTGGGAGGATCTTGTGAAACCGTCCAGGAACCCGCCAAAGACGATTCTTCGTTCTCCGTTCCTTGGCCTCGGGGGCTTTCCGATTGCTAGGCAACTTTCGCTTGGGATCTCTCAACATTGGATACTCCTTGAACTGTCGGGGAAGGTTTGCAACGAACGTTTTCCACCACGTTATTCACAAAATATCGGATCATAGTAAACTTGTTGCACCAAAACTCATTATAGCCGAAGGTCGCCGGGTTACTCTTCCCATTTGAAAGAAGGAAAGACGGATACCCGGCTTAAGGGCACTGCGCGCCAAGGGCGACACGCAATGAATCCTTAGGGATCACCGGCCGGTAAACAAGAGGCACCCCTTGATCGAAACCCATGTGACGAAAGCACGGTCAATATTGAAGCGGCTATCCGGAAAGACCCCACGAAGAAAGACGACATATAACCGGCAAGCAGCGGCTTTGAATGAACAGGTTTTCACCAACGCTCAAATCGTCATCGAAGACAAAGACATGAGCGGAGCGAAGCAAAAGTGTCAATTTGAGTCACCGACTTATGGACCGCCCCATGGAAGAAAATTGATTTCATGCAACTTATCAAGAAAACTAACCAAGCTCACGCCAACTTTTGGACGCCCGTTCACCCATCGAAGAATTCGGAGCCACCCCAACTCACGGGAAGCGAAGGCAGCGGTTTGAGCATACTTCTCAAAGTGCTCCCATAGCTAGACTTGCGTAAAAGCAACGTGCACATATGAATCCACTTTCATGAAACCATTCGAAACTTGCATGTTCGCAACTAGGTGATCCAGATGCACATACAGGGAACTAAGGAACAGCTTGCCAATGGGAAGAACTTCACCCTTTGCCAACTTCACAAAGAATCGCTAACAACTAGGTCTTATTCCTTTCTTGCCGTAACCGTCATCAAAAATGTCTCTGGACAACCAGAGAGCCAAAATGCGGCGACATGAAGATCACTTCTTTTCTGTTTCATGCTCCAACTCGTCAGGAAACCATTGAGATATCCACCAACCGTAAGGGCACCTTTCATCCTCTTTCCAGAATCCTTCGACTTCGCAATGGAGTCTTTCCGAGCAAACTCCCCCAACTTAGCGGCCAGGTCATCCCGCATCTTCACCTCACTTTCGGATAATTGGATTTTAAGATTCCCGATTCTGGGAAGGTTCAAGAAGAGGGCCACACTCTCCAAGGAGAAAGTTATCTCGCCCCATCTACATATGATTGTATGGGTGTCCGAACACCATCTGGAGATGAAAGCAACCAAGCCCAGGATATCCTTCCTAATCTGGAGATATACTTGGAAGTCTTGTGACATCAATGACACGCGCTCGAGTCAAGTTGGTATTTATATGCTCCTTGCTCACCATGAACTCAACCCATCTATCAAAAGAACGCAATGGGCTTTGACACATCCTGAAGTCAATGTTGGAAGAAGAATACACCCCATTATGAAGACAGAACCGAATGGTGCTCTCTGGGCAAACCGAACGTGTCTTCCTTTCATCCTCACCACCGGTTAGCAAAATTGGCACAAAACCTGGGTGATTCTTCCGAGCGGGGCGAGGGCTCTAGTGAAGAATTCATCCTCTGTGTTGGTTTGGAATTATGAGCATCCTTGACGAAGTGAAATTTGATTCGAGTAACATCTTATCAATTTCCTTCATAACAATTTAGTAATAAGATATCGCAGGCAAAACAAACGGAGAAAGACGAAGTTATCTCCCTGACACATAATCGTACCCAACAACAAAAAAAAAGAAGAAAGGGGAAGGAGGACGTATTTTATTCGGGTTCAAGACTATATACACAGTATTTTATTCAGGTTCAAGACTATATACGCAGTATTTTATTCGGGTTCAAGACTATATACGTGTATTTTATTTGGGTTCAAGACTATACACGTGGCATTCTATCGGGTACAAGTGTGTCTGATATCTTCTTTCTTCGGTTCGTGAATTATATACGGAGCATCCTCTTCGGGTTCAAAATACACACGTGTGTTTTCTTCAGTGGTTCAAATATTCTTTCGGGGACCGAAAATTCATATATGCAATATTTCCTACGGGTTCAAACAATATATGCAGTATTTCCCTTGGTTGCATACATACAATATTTTCTACAAGAGGCACGCCAAGAAATCATATGCAAGGATTGTGGAAGCGCCTACTCTTAAGGTTTACACCTACATGAAAAGAAAAAAAGAGAGAAAAGTACTCGAAGACATACACGAAGCCGGTTTCTCTTTGTCGCTAGTATGAAAAGAGGAAAGAATAAAGGGCAGGATGGGGAGAAAGGGCTTTTTATATATATATATATATATAGGCGTGAAGACTTTGAAATAGGGAAGGATTTCCCTTTTACCAAAATCACGCGTATAAGAAACGGGCCCACAAAGGGTGCGACTTCCCAATGTCGCCCAAGTCACGCCCGCAAGCACGGTTTCAAGCCGCACCTAAGCACCACCAATTGCGCCGACCTGCAAGCACGCACGGCTTCTACACTTTGGCAGAGCCCCACCAGCCAGCGCACGCGGTTTTCCCAAGTCACGCCGCAAGCACGCACGGCTTCCACATTGCGCCGAGCCTACCGGCCCGAAGACACGCAATTTCCCAACGTCGCCCAAGCCGCACTGGCCCCACCAGTGGGACGACCTCCCGATTTGTGCAAGACTACTGAGAGGCAAGGGTTCCAAATCCTATTCATAAAAGGTCAGACAAGCCTCCTCAATCCTCTTTACGGTTTCTTCGTTGATAGTTTGTCACCATCTTATGCTTACCCCGCAACAAAGCCCCTGTTCCGAGCTAAGCAGGGGACTTAATGTTGATGGTGGTTTTTAAACAAGGGGTAAAAACGTAAAACCCATGACCTAGTGTTACCCGCAACACATTAACTAAGAGCATTTAACTCAGGTGTAAATAATTAATAGGGGTATTTTTTTCTTCAAAATACTCGATTAGGGTTTTCGACCACGTAACCCTAATTCCAAAACCAAGCCGCACATCGCGCACCATGGCAACAATGCCAAACCAAGCCGCATCATCGCGCACCATGGCAACAATGCCAAACCAAGCCGCATATCGCGCACCATGGCAACAATGCCAAACCAAGCCGCATCTGCGCACCATGGCAACAATGCCAAACCAAGCCGCATATCGCACCATGGCAACAATGCCAAACCAAGCCGCACTTTGCGCACCATGGCAACAATGCCAAACCAAGCCGCACCCTGCGCACCATGGCAACAATGCCAAACCAAGCCGCTATGCCTTTGGCCCACTCCAAATATAGCGCCTAGGCTTGCAAGATTGCAACTAGGTCAACATGGCCGTACGTGCCATTGGCACATGCCAACACGTATCGCTGAGCCATATTTCCAAGCCGCTATGCCTTTGGCCCACGCCAAATATAGCGCCTAGGCTTGCAAGACTTGCAACTAGGTCAACATGGCCGTACGTGCCATTGGCACATGCCAACACGTATCGCAGGCCATATTTCCAAGCCGCTATGCCACCTTGGCCCACGCCAAATATAGCGCCCTAGGCTTGCAAGACTTGCAACTAGGTCAACATGGCCGTACGTGCCATTGGCACATGCCAACACGTATCGCATGCCATATTTCCAAGCCGCTATGCCTTTAGCCCACGCCAAATATAGCGCCCTAGGCTTGCAAGACTTGCAACTAGGTCAACATGGCCGTACGTGCCATTGGCACATGCCAACACGTATCGTTGAGCCATACTTCCAAGACGCTATGCCTTTGGCCCACGCCAAATATAGCGCCCTAGGCTTGCAAGACTTGCAACTAGGTCAACATGGCCGTACGTGCCATTGGCACATGCCAACACGTATCGCAGCCATATTTCAAGCCGCTATGCCTTTGGCCCATGCCAAATATAGCGCCCTAGGATTGCAAGACTTGCAACCAGGTCAACATGGCCGTACGTGCCATTGGCACGTGCCAACACGTATCGCAGCCATATTTCCAAGCCGCTATGCCTTTGGCCCACGCCAAATATAGCGCCCTAGGCTTGCAAGACTTGCAACTAGGTCAACATGGTCGTACGTGTTGGCACATGCCAACACGTATCGCGAGCCATATTTCCAAGCCGTTATGCCATGGCCCACGCCAAATATAGCGCCCTAGGCTTGCAAGACTTGCAACTAGGTCAACATGGCCGTACGTGCCATTGGCACATGCCAACACGTATCGCAGGCCATATTTCCAAGCCGTTATGCCTTGGCCCACGCTAAATATAGCGCCCTAGGCTTGCTGTAAGACTTGCAACTAGGTCGACATGGCCGCACGTGCCATTGGCACATGCCAACACGTATCGCAGCCATATTTCCAAGCCGCTATGCCTTTGGCCCACGCCAAATATAGCGCCCTAGGCTTGAAAGACTTGCAACTAGGTCAACATGGCCGCACGTGCCATTGGCACATGCCAAAACATATCGCAGCAATATTTCCAAGCCGCTATGCCTCGGCCCACGCCAAATATAGCGCCCTAGGATTGCAAGACTTTAAACTAGGTCAACATGGCCGCACGTGCCATTGGCACGTGCCAACACTATCGCAGCCATATTTCCAAGCCGCTATGCCTTTGGCCCACGCCAAATATAGCGCCCTAGGCTTGCAAGACTTGCAACCAGGTCAACATGGCCGTACGTGCCATTGGCACATGCCAACACGTATCGCAGCCATATTTCCAAGCCGCTATGCCTTTGGCCCACGCCAAATATAGCGCCCTAGGCTTGAAAGACTTGCAACTAGGTCAACATGGCCGCACGTGCCATTGGCACATGCCAACACGTATCGCAGCCATATTTCCAAGCCGCTATACCTCTGGCCCACGCCAAATATAGCGCCCTAGGCTTGCAAGACTTGCAACTAGGTCGACATGGCCGTACGTGCCATTGGCACATGCCAACACGTATCGCAGGCCATATTTCCAAGCCGCTATGCCTTTGGCCCACGCCAAATATAGCGCCCTAGGCTTGAAAGACTTTCAACTAAGTCAACATGGTCGTACGTGCCATTGGCACATGCCAACACATATCGCAGCAATATTGCCAAGCCGCTATGCCTCGGCCCACGCCAAATATAGCGCCCTAGGCTTGCAAGACTTGCAACTAGGTCAACATGGCCGACGTGCCATCGGGGCACGTGCCAACACTATCGCAGCCATATTTCCAAGCCGCTATGCCTTTGGCCCACGCCAAATATAGCGCCCTAGGCTTGCAAGACTTGCAACTAGGTCAACATGGCCGTACGTGCCATTGGCACATGCCAACACGTATCGCAGGGGCCATATTTCCAAGCCGCTATGCCTTTGGCCCACGCCAAATATAGCGCCCTAGGCTTGCAAGACTTGCAACTAGGTCAACATGGCCGCACGTGCCATTGGCACATGCCAACACGATCGCAGCCATATTTCCAAGTCGCTATGCCTCTCGGCCCACGACAAATATAGCGCCCTAGGCTTGCAAGACTTGCAACTAGGTCGACATGGCCGTACGTGCCATTGGCACATGCCAACACGTATCGCAGGCCATATTTCCAAGCCGCTATGCCTTTGGCCCTCGCCAAATATAGCGCCCTAGGCTTGAAAGACTTGCAACTAGGTCAACATGGCCGTACGTGCCATTGGCACATGCCAACACATAACGCAGGCAATATTTCCAAGCCGCTATGCCTCTGGCCCACGTAAAATATAGCGCCCTAGGCTTGCAAGACTTGCAACTAGGTCAACATGGCCGTACGTGCCATTGGCACGTGCCAACACTATCGCAGGCCATATTTCCAAGCCGCTATGCCTTTGGCCCACGCCAAATATAGCGCCCTAGGCTTGCAAGACTTGCAACTAGGTCAACATGGCCGTACGTGCCATTGGCACATGCCAACAAGTATCGCAGGCCATATTTCCAAGCCGCTATGCCTCCTGGCCCACGCCAAATATAGCGCCTAGGCTTGCAAGACTTGCAACTAGGTCAACATGGCCGTACGTGCCATTGGCACGTGCCAACACGTATCGCAGGCCATATTTCCAAGCCGCTATGCCTTTGGCCCATGCCAAATATAGCGCCCTAGGCTTGCAAGACTTGCAACTAGGTCAACATAGCCAGACGTGCCATTGGCACATGCCAACACGTATCGCAGCCATATTTCCAAGCCGCTATGCCTTTGGCCCACGCCAAATATAGCGCCCTAGGCTTGCATGACTTGCAACTAGGTCAACATGGCCGTACGTGCCATTGGCACATGCCAACACGTATCGCAGCCATATTTCCAAGCCGCTATGCCTTGGCCCACGCCAAATATAGCGCCCTAGGCTTGCAAGACTTGCAACTAGGTCAACATGGCCGTACGTGCCATTGGCACGTGCCAACACGTATCGCAGGCCATATTTCCAAGCCGCTATGCCTTTGGCCCATGCCAAATATAACGCCCTAGGCTTGGAAGACTTGCAACTAGGTCAACATGGCCGACGTGCCATTGGCACATGCCAACACGTATCGCAGGCCATATTTCCAAGCCGCTATGCCTTTGGCCCACGCCAAATATAGCGCCCTAGGCTTGCAAGACTTGCAACCAGGTCAACATGGCCGTACGTGCCATTGGAACATGCCAACACGTATCGCAGACATATTTCCAAGCCGCTATGCCTGGCCCACGCCAAATATAGCGCCATAGGCTTGCAAGACTTGCAACTAGGTCAACATGGCCGCACGTGCCATTGGCACATGCCAACACGTATCGCAGCCATATTTCCAAGCCGCTATGACTTTGGCCCACGCCAAATATAGCGCCCTAGGCTTGCAAGACTTGTAACTAGGTCAACATGGCCGTACGTGCCATTGGAACATGCCAACACGTATCGCAGCCATATTTCCAAGCCGTTATGCCTCTAGCCCACGCCAAATATAGCGCCATAGGCTTGCAAGACTTGCAACTAGGTCAACATGGCCGTACGTGCCATTGGCACATGCCAACATGTATCGCAGCCATATTTCCAAGCCGCTTATGCCTTTTGCCCTCGCTTAAAATATAGCGTCCCAGGCTTGCAAGACTTGCAACTAGGTCAACATGGCCGACGTGCCATTGGCACATGCCAACACGTATCGCAGGCCATATTTCCAAGCCGCTATGCCTTCGGCCCACGCCAATTATAGCGCCCTAGGCTTGCAATACTTGCAACTAGGTCAACATGGCCATACATGCCATTGGCACATGCCAAACACACACGCTGGTAGCCTAACTTGCAAACCGTGCAACCTACCACCAAGGCATTCCGCACATGCCAAACACAACCACTGGTAGCCTAACTTGCAAACCGTGCAACCTACCACCAAGGCATTCCGCACATGCCATTGGCACATGCCAAACACACACGCTGGTAGCCTAACTTGCAAACCGTGCAACCTACCACCAAGGCATTTCGCACATGCCGTTGGCACATGCCACACACGCCACTAGCAGCTCTGGCATTACCACTTACGCCGAGGTGCAACTCGCAACGAAGGCATTCCGCACATGCCATTGGCACATGCCACATGCGTCCCTAGCAGCACCACTTGCACGCAAGATGCAACCAATACTCGAGACATCAACACAAACCGGGGATGCTTTATAGGGTTTTTGGTTTGGCGGTCACAAAGATGCGGCGTACACTACGCTCACATTAAGAAAGCGTGAAAAGGAATAAAGCGGTCAAATAAAAGAGGAAATAATGGTGAAAACGTTTTCACCCATTAACACCATGCGTTACCACCTCCTCCCATTATTTCACCCTTTACTCTCTTCCTTCATGAGGTCAGGGTACGTTTCAAATCTCGACTTGTATAAATAGGTCTTACCTATTTCCACCAGACAACAAGTCTTGGTCAGGAGAAAGATACTACACTCTCGTAAAGACAACTTTGCAAGCTCCCCAAAAGCTTCCATCTCTTGCAAGCTTCCTAAGCTTTCATTTTTTCGATACAAGTCGAGATACTACTCTCCTCAACACCTTTCTTTGCTTCCCTCCCAAATCAACCCTTCTCCTCCACTTTGTGACCGAAGCAAGTCCGGAACGGCCATTTCTTGGTTTAGGGTAGGACTTGTACAGATTGATCTCTCGAATCTATAAAGTGCTCACGTGCAGCACATTTGTTTAGGGTTTGAACCAGTTTCTCACTCACCTACCGAATTTACCGAAATTGGCAGAAACGATTTTTACCCATAAACAACTGCGCTCGTCATCTTCTCCTCCTTCACAGTTCTTTTGTTCATCTTCACTATCACTGCCGCATCGCATCTGCGAAGTTTCCCCATGAACACTTCCACTCTCCTCGTCGTTGAAGCTTCTTCCTGTGTCGACGTGCGTCTTTGGCATCCAAATTTCTCATCCACAACCGAAAAATCCTCATCATTTTAAACCCTTAATCTTTCAAATTCTTCTCGCTCCTCTTGCTCTTTCTTCCTTATCTTCTCCCGATTCAGGAAAGGAATTAACCTTTCAATCTCAGAGCTTGATAAAGTCCCAATTGTCAATTTGCACGTACCATTGCTTATGAATCGGGTGGTGGCTCGGTGTGATTTCCATTTGCTGAACTATTAGCATTCTCTGCCTTTATCTATTTTCTTAATCACTATTTCTATGATTTCTTCTTTTGGTATAATAATCTGTTTATCCCCCTGCCTTGTTTAATAAATGGTAGTAGCTTGGCCATAAATAGTCTTTTATGGAGATTAGTCAAGTGTCTGTCGCTTGGCTATTAACGCCTTTTCAATGCCATGCGCACCCTCTTCAAAGCCGTCATTACTCTGCTAAACGTACCCTATTTCCAAATCCTAAATCTAGTCGCTTAATTCATTAGCTTTTACTCCAATTAATAGGTGCATTGTTAGGTAAACCGTTTGGTTTTATGCATTCATAGAAGGCAAGTCTATCAGATGTGTTTTTTATAGACATTCAGATGCAGGTTAACTTGGCAGAACATCTTGGACTAGTTTTTGTTGTTGTCTTCTTGTTTGTTGTTGAATCCATTAAAACACTTGCACAAGTACCAAAATATATTACTGGATTCATGCAGCAAACAAGAAACAACAACAAAACCAATTCCAAGCATTAGTGCTAGTGTTTGGGATTAAAGGGGTGAAAGAGTAGTAAAGGAGGAGGAAATAGAAATATAGGGGTAAAAGGGATGAATGAGTTGCAGAGCATGAGGAGGAAGAGGAAGAATTTCTTCTTTTTGAGTTGCAGAGCATCAAATGATTCATCTATAGATTGTAACTATCCTTTGGTCCTTATGGAATAGAAGAAATAATTTATTGTAACTAATCTTAAACAACTATAGATTTGCAGCTTGGTGGATGGATTCGTCTTGTTACCTACCTCCTTCGAGTCGAGACCATGCGTTCGAATTTGGGTAGAAGCTTTTTTATTTATTTTTTGAAAGTCAGTTAATGACTGTTGGAGAAGAAAAAGGCCCTCAATAGAGCCTGGGCAGTCTTCATCAGCGATTCTGACCCATTTCATCTACCCAGTAATAAATAAAACTGGCGTGTCTATAAAACGCACACTATGGACACGCATGCTAGCGCGTCTAATAGAACCAACTTTTTAACCACGCATATAAGCCGGCGTCTATAAAACACACACTATGGACACGCATACTAGCGTGTCCAATAAACCGAACTTTTTAGCCACGCAACAAAACCGGCGTGGCTATTAAATGCCCACTATGCACGCGCATACTAGCGTGTCCAATAACGAACTTTTTAGCTACGCAATAAAACCGGCGTGGCTATTAAACGCACACTATGGACACGCGTACTAGTGTGTCCAATAAACCGAACTTTTTAGCCACGCAACAAAACCGGCGTGGCTATTAAATGCCCACTATGGACACACATACTACTATGTCCAATAAACCGAACTTTTTAACCACGCCTCAAGTGGCGTGACTATTTAAACCAACTTTTTAACCATACCTCAAGTGGCGTGACTATTTTTATGGGCACACCACAACTGGTTCACGTGGCCATATACTGGTCTATAAACACGCACAATCAAAAATTAAAAGTTAACGTGACTGAACGGTTGATATTTGGACACACTACTAGCCATGGCGTGGCTTAAAGTACTTATATTAACACGCTCATAGAAAATGGCGTGTCTATAGGGTAGAAGTCAACCCTATAGACACGCCAAAACCAGAAAGGCGTGACAGGGAAATTTATATCTGGGGTGGTTAAAGCCCATTTCTGTACTAGTGACGTCTCAACATTCCTAAACTTTCTAGTCTACCCAAAACGAAGTTGACTCTAGTAAATAATCAAGCGACTCTAGATGAGTTTTGGTACTAAAATATGATATTCAAACTTGACATAGCAACGCTATGCTCTAACAGACTCGTTACTCATTAAGTAGTGCCATCAAAAAGGAACCAAAATCGTAGGGACCACCGGTGGGAGGTGGATATCACATCAAAATCATTGTTGAGTCCAATAGATGATCAAAAACATGGGACAAACCAATCAATCAACGGATATTTGAGAAGTACACCCTGTTTTACTGTCCATTTAACTGTATCGGCATTTGGCAAAGGGATGCTTTTATTTTGTCCTCCAGGCTGTTAAAACATCAGTGGACTACTTTTCATGGCCCTTAATTGGAGTACCAATTTACTAGGGGTGGATTAAAATCCACATAAAACCAAACATTTTTTCGGTATGGATTAGTACACCCCCAATCATATTGGTACCCATGTTACTTTTGAAACAAACGTTGATATCAAAATATTTTTCTAATGTAATTGAAGTGTTAAGTTAGTTTCATGTGCACATTGTTGTCGTTTTGCATCTACTGTGTTATTACTGTTGTACGAGGAAATTTTTTGTTTTTGATGAAAGAAAAATTAAATCGTTGCTATAGGGTTTAGTGGTTTACCAATGCGTTTGGGTGTGATAATTTGGGAATAAATCTGGTCAATATCGCCTTATATGTCTCTCTGTTTTCGCAAAACCTCTTTTTATATTTTTCAATTATCAAAAATTTATTTTTTTGTAGATTTTTCCATCTTCAAATTTAGATTTACTTCCTGATTTGATCCGATATTTCGAGAAAAAGGTTTTGAAGATGATTTACCAAGTAGATATGGGTTTCGTAATTAGTAGATTTGAATTTTAATAGGACAAATATGGATTTGTTGAAGTAGATTGTTTTACTAAATTATGTTATCAATCTCATGTTGACGAACTACTTATAGGTAATCTCTTAGTCAATGACTTTCCGTCAACTTCTGCATCGGTAATTTTTTGGAAGAAATTTTGGAGAATCTTAAACTTCTTACAAAAGATTGCGGATGGCTATTCAGTTAATCTTTGAAAAGAATTTTGGGACTACTGATTATTAATTTTGATACAACTTCTGAATGGCTGAGGAAAAGTGGAAAACTCAATTAATTAAAGATTTCAGTCTCATTGATGTGATAATTGAAGAAGATGCAGATAATATTGATCAAGTCATTCTGGGAAATAATCAAAAGGTTTCTTGGAGATTTAAGGATTCAGTTACATTCTTCCATGTTTTTCAGTTTCATATAGATCAAAGAAATCACATTGTAGATTGGTTGTACAATGTGTAATTTATAATGATGTGTCATAATATTGAGTTAGCCATTATGGGAAATGATTAAAAAGTTCCTTGGAGATCCAATAAATTGGTTAGACTCTTCCATGTTTTTTAGTTTTTATATAGATCAAATAAATCACATTATAGATTGGTTGTATTTATATGCACTCTATAATAATATAATAGAAGGATATGTCTCTCTACCACCTCTTCTATGTAGCAATCCAAGCCTCAATTTATACGAGGTATTCTAATAACTAATTCTCACGATTTTTTTAACCTGGCGAGATTGGGGTATACCCAAACTAATTGGGGTATACCCAATAGCACAAAATAGGGTCAGCTTGAAGTAAAACCAAGCCACCCCTTAACCTTGTATTTTCAAAATGGCAAAATTGCCCTCGTTTAATTAACACTAAAATTTTGATTAGATTAATTAATTAAGTTTAAATTGATTGAATAGATTAAAACTTATGAATTTTAAGTTATGAAATTTTGTTTTGATTGAACTTTTGTGGGATGATTTTTGATGATTTTTTTTTTTTTTTTTGAGAATATATCTTGCAACGAAAATGAAGCACACAACCGAAATACTTCTAAAAAGGGATTGCAAATATGTTATATGAAATCATACTCAAAATCAAAGAATAAATCAACACTTTCGGGCCTTCGAAAGATGAAAAGTCAGCAAGGTCGACTAATGAAGATCATGCCGCCCAAAAGTGGCCTAAGCCAAGATCTTCATCGTCACCTCGCATACGGAGATGACATAAAAATTTATTGGCGGCAAGGTATTCAAAATACCCTTCCTACTTATTTTGGCCTGGGCGAGGTATTCAAAAATACCCTTCCTTTGTATTTGGCCTGGGCGAGAATTCAAAAATACCTGTACTGCTGAAAATTTGAACCGCCGCCATGGTGCTATGAAAAGTCAAGCAAGATATGCATGTTACGACCTTGCCGACCAAAAAAAAGCGTAAATCATAATTTTCGATTTCTAACCTAATATAACAATCAAATCACACAACACAATGATGGGTTTGAGTTTAAACATCATTTATAGTCTTCTTTTCGCTGGTAGAGTCAACATTTTTTTAGGAATTTCAAAGTTGAAGATGTTTATATGGCTTTGGTTGATGGAAGATGAAGATGAAGATGAAGAAGAAGAGAAGAAGATGAAATAGAGAGAATAAAAACTGATTTAGGGTAATTAAAATTATTAATGGGTAAGGATAGTTTTGTAACTTACCCATTAGGACTCCCCCTAAAACCCACAAAAAGTGTCCCTTTAAAATTGGGTATACCACAATTAGTTTGAGTATACCCCAATCTCGCCAAGTTTTTTAAGCCCCTCACTCCATCCATTTTTTTCTCATTGGTATATGCCAATCCAATGCTTGTGACTTTTTTTTTTTGTATAAAATGGATTAACGAATGTTTAAAGCTATCCCATTAGTTGCAAATTGTTCCCAATGGGGACGTGAGTCCCTAAAATTCCTAAGAACCCCGGATTTTGGCGGTCGCTCTAACAGCGTGTGCACCAGCCACGATTAGACGTGCCTTGGTAATAATGGAAAAGTAAGAAGGTTATATTTGTAAAAGAGCAGAGGCATGGGTGGTTCCTAATTAGGTTATACTCCTAATTCTTATCGTCTCTGCATCATCTAATTAGGTTATGACAGACCGATGGAGTTCCGATGAAAAAAGTAAACCTTGTAAATTAAGAACTCCAAACTTATACCCAATTCTACTACTTCGAAATTTCAATTCCTCGAACCTCTTCCAATCCTGTAAAACACATTTCACTTAGGGATCGACGAATCAAATTCATTAAGGTAATCAACTGGAACTTTCTCTTACGCAACTTCTTTAAATTGATTATCATCCGTATTTGTTTGCATCGTAGCTAGTTGAAACCCATATTTGTGGGAAAAAATGTAACAAATTTACATAGTCAATGAGCCTAGACGAATGAGAATCAAGAAGTTACCTAATCTTTTTTTTAAGTTGGTTTTGTGTTTAGAAATGAAACAGTAGAATTGCATCTAATTATGAACGGTAAAATGTTATATCGATTATGCTCTTAGCGCCTTCGTAATAAATTTTTGTTGTTGGCTGATTTAGGTGCTCTTAATTTTACAAGCACTATTTTGAATTGGGTACATTTTCGGGAACCACTACTTGTCCCCGTTAAGTAGATGAGATCTTTGCTTTATTTGTTTATCATTGTGGAGTGTTCAATATTCTTCGTTAGACCGCCATAGTGCATTCCTAGATGTCCCTGCAAATTTGGTTTTGCAGTTTGGATTTGGTTATTAATAGAGATATAGACTCTAATGCTTATTATGGATTATTATGGCAGATTACTCAGGGACAACAACTTACCTAAAGAGCCAAAAAAACAAGAAGGAAATAGTGCAGGCAGAGGTTTATCTTCCATGCAAAGAAGACTGCTTTTGTTATTGAGCGCGCATAATCTTAGAATGACGACTTATCTTGCTGACGGAGTAATTGTATACGAGGGGCAACCATCTATTGACTGAACTGCCTGCCAATGCTCCTCAGTCTTTATTGATAGGAAGGAACCTTTTCCTATCTGTAAGTTGCAGTTCTAGCATGTTAAGTTACTTCGGATCTGATATTCTTTAGCTCAGATCACAAGATTTTTTCTTTTTTTCTTTTTATGTTCAGCAATTGACTGGAGTTGCATGGTGAAAGGATCATGTTATTCAAGCTTCATACGTTTTGTTTATGTGCTGAAAAATGTTTCTGAATTTCTGAATGAAAATTGCAGAAAATTCGGTGCAACATGACCGAACGAAGCACGTGGAAATTGATGGGAACATCATCTGTGAGAAATTCAAAGAAAAAATTATTGAAGTACGATATGTTCGTACAACACAACAATTGCCAGGTAGTTTGACCAAGCTAGTAACAATTACTAGTATATTTAACCATTCACTTATCAAGTTGGCATATGTGAAATTGAATCGTACACTTAGGTAGTAGTATAACTATGTAGCTAGGCGTATTGCTGAGTCAAAATCTTTTGTGTAGTTATTCTTCTTCACCTATTTATGGTTAGACATGTTTGTGGTTGTATTTACTTCTTCTGTTTGTTTTTTTCTTTTGATAAATATCTCTGTTGTAGTTGGATAAGATATACAACATTATTGAACTGAACCTTAATTTTGAGTGCATTGTTGTTGAGAAAGACATAACCCCATCTCTTACTGATATTTCGATCGCTAGAGTAATCAACGGCTTACATTTGGAGAGACACATTTCTTCACAACCTACAGTCATCATAGTAGAATTGTTGTTGTAGAATTCTTGTTGGTTGTTTGGTTTCTCTATAAAAGGTTATCACATCCGATCACTCCTCTACATATAACATTTTTTGTCATCTCTTGATCACTCTAGCCAGGTATGCTTTTCCTTCATATTTTTCAATCGTATGTTATGTTTACGTCTAGTCTTTGTGATCTCTGTAATCAATTCTATGGATTTTCTCTCTTCTGAAACTTGTGCTGTGCTCTTTGTATTTCTAAGTAGAAAAACTGAAGACTTTGTTTACACACAAGTGACTAACACCACTATGACATTGGTTGGTGGACTTAGAGAGCTAGCAGCTTTATTGTGCAAGTCCCTCCACAAACACAAATTTGGGCCATAAGGAGAGAAAATTCCCTGGAGGTGACCAATTAATAGGACTCGTACCATCATATTACAATCTTTGCATACCACATTAGCTGATATGATTTGTGTCTCTGGCGGGCAACTGTCCACCATGTGAGAAAATATAGCATGAAATTCTCTTGATCCGAGACCAGATCATTGTGAATTTACGATATCCTTGGATGACACCCATCTAGTGGATATGTGGAAATGATAGAATGATATATCAAAACTCAGTCAGGTAGACATGGTTGATGGTTCGTGTGATTACATTAGCTGTCTTAATTAAACACATATTTGGAAGGGCTTACCTTGGATTGTGGCTCGTTTCTTTGTTTGTCTACTCGCGCTTAGACTAATCAACTAATGTAGTGTGAGATACAGGATTTTTTTTCAGCTAGAGTACGTATAGTACAGAAGAACTTGAGTTAAGAAGGTTTTACGGACTGACCAATCGGTTGAATATGTTTAATTTCTAGGAAACATGGTGGTTGGAGCAGTTAATGTATGTGAATTCCAAGAGTTGGCCAAAAAAGTTCTTCCAAAGATGCATTACGATTTCTTTACTGGAGGCGCAGAGGACGAACACACATTGAGAGAAAATGTGGAAGCATTTCGCAGAATCACGTGAGATATCAAAGCAGAATCACTACAGTCACAGTTAATAATATGGACTAATGGAATTATGATTTAACTGTTTATTTTAAATGGTATATTCAT
The DNA here is from genome assembly GCA_023531295.1 of Papaver armeniacum. Lineage (NCBI taxonomy): Eukaryota > Viridiplantae > Streptophyta > Magnoliopsida > Ranunculales > Papaveraceae > Papaver > Papaver armeniacum. The sequence goes on from JAJJWW010019027.1 coordinate 410,758, forward strand.
TATCAGGCTTCGACCAAGAGTTCTTATTGATGTGAGTAGAATAAATCTATCAACAAACATATTGGGTTACAATATGTCATCGCCAATTATGGTTGCTGCAATTGCATTTCAAAACTTAGCTCATTCTGAAGGTTTGAATTCACTCAGAAAAAACAAACAAGTTAGTATGTTATGTTTCTTTTATGTGATTCAGTTAGGGGTTGTCGTTTTGACATTTGCATTTCAGGAGAAGTTGCAACAGCCAAAGCCGCAGCTGCAGCTAATACTATTATGGTAACAATGTCAAGCGTATTTGTCCTTCTTATATTCAATATTTCAGTATAAAAGTCTGCTAATGTATTTCTCTTGTATCACAGGTATTATCCACTACCTCGACTTGCACGATAGAGGAGGTTGCTTCAAGCTGCAATGGTATTCGGTTCTTCCAGTTATACGTAAGCTACTACCCACAAAATTTGATTAGTTTCAATAATCTTATGCTCACGAGTGGTTGCCAACTTAGTATATCATTTTCTCGCTTTATGAAAAGGTATACAAAAGAAGGGATGTTTCAGCTATACTAGTGCAGAGAGCTGAAAGAAGTGGATACAAGGCTATTGTATTAACGGTAGAAACTCCAAAACTTGGTCGAAGATGGGCAGACATAAAGAATAAGTGAGATCCCTTTTATTTTATTTGCTGAATGTGAGGAATGCTTTACACCAATTGAACATACAAGTGATGTTTATGCAGGATGGTTGCACCCAATTGAAGAACTTTGATGGTCTTTGTCAACTGAACTGGTTGATGTGCGTATATCATTTCATTGGAAATCGAGGTTGTCGTTAATCATTCCGTTGCACCAGTTCTTATAATCTTTTTGCAGGGGAACGGGTCAAAACTTGAAGCTCTAGCCTCTCAAGTGCTTGATTCTTCTTTAAATTGGAATGTATGGGGCGATATCTTGTTATCCATTTAAGCATTGTAATTCAACTCCAATTAAACTCCCAGTAGAACTTTTCATTAGTTTCATAAACTTTGTATGATTACTTTTTAGGATATAAGATGGTTGAAATCTATAACAAACTTGCCGATTATTCTCAAGGGGTGCTCACCTCTGAAGACGGTAAGTTCAACATTAGCTTTGGTTCAATGCATATCCATAACTGATTAACTGAGCACTTCATGGCCTTTCTTGTAGAGCATGGTTTTCGTTTTCGTTATTTGTCTCATTCAGTTTAACAGGGTTGTTTACAAATGGTGTTCTTTTTTTCAGCTATAAAAGCTGTAGAAGCAGGGGTAGCTGGGATTATTGTATCAAACAATGGAGCTCGTCAACTTGACTTTGTTCCAGCCACAATTTCTGTTCTCGAAGAGGTGATTTCTTGCTAAATGTTTTTGAGAAAGTCACTTCTTGATAAAAAAACCATTCGAGATGACAAGTGACAGCTATTTTCTTTGTTCTGCTGAACTGTTCTTATATTGTTCCTTGTAATGTGAAGCATGTCTTGTTTAAAATTGTAATATTATGGAATGTTTTGCTGATGATGGAGAATTGCAGGTTGTGCAAGCTGTTGGAGGAAGGATTCCCGTTCTCTTTGATGGGGGAATTCGACGTGGAACTGATGTTTTCAAAGCATTAGCCCTTGGAGCTCAAGCTGTTCTTGTAAGTTATGAAATATCGCAACGGTTTTCAAGGAACACTAGTTCATTTTCATACCTCTTGCTTATAAAAAAGTGGCAGTGAGAGTGGGAGTTATAGGGAGCTTAATATTTGCAATCAGCTTGTATTCATGTCTATTGCAGGTTGGCAGGCCAGTGATCTATGGGTTAGCAGCAAAGGGACAAAACGGAGTAACATGCGTCATTGAGATGCTGCAGGATGAACTTGAACTAACCATGACCCTATGTGGCTGCTGTTCTGTGAAGGATATAACGAGGAATCATGTACGTACAGAACGTGATAGATTGCGATCGCTGCTCTAAATACCATGGCAACAACTCCATGTTTTAAAGCAATACACCAGCTGAATTGTTCAATTAAGGGCGATGAATTTTTTTTTCTTTATTTTTTAGTTTTTTTTTTTTGAGCTTGTGGAGTCTGACTGAGCGTTTGTGTGTGTGGGTCTATTTCCCTGTTGAAAACTTGAAATAAAGAATTTATAATGGTTTTCTCAAATAGCCGAAGTCAAAGCAATTTCTGTCATTTGTGGCAGAGAGAGTGGGCCTGATGTCTTTCGGCCCGGACGGTTCTCTGTGCAGCCCTAGAACTTTCTGTTTGTTTCCCAGTGATTTCCTTTTTCCAGTCCTAGTAATATTTGGAAGAAATCATGAAGCTTAAAAAAGGACAAGTATTTTTTTTTTTTTTTTTTTTTTTTGAATTAATTAGTTGAACATCACCGTCGCACAATTAATCTTTCACTTACAATTCCAGTTGTTTTCTTTCTCTGCGAAGGGCTACTGTCTTTGAAATATACATGTAGTTGTATTTGCATGAAATTAGACATCAAAGTTCATATATATCGAGCAACCAAATAAAGGAAAATTGCTATTCACATGACACAACGCCTTCAAGTTTCTTTCGCAGCTTTGAATGCGTAGGGACCAAACTAATGAATACCGAATCTAACCTGTGGTTATTACATCACCATTGCAGAACTCAAAAGATGCCGTGAGACTCTATAAAAAGGGAATGGTGTAAGCATTGTTAGAACAACCAGTAAGGCAAAGATAAGAGAAAGCGAGTGAGATTAAGTTGAGAGGTAGGGTTTCCAATGGAGACAAATAGAAAGATGTCATTCTTTTCTCTCATGATCATCATAATCTTTGTTGTAGGTTTAATTAATGGTGGTGAAGTTGAAGGAGGAAGAGGAATACCAATGACTAGCAACACCAAAAGTGCTAGTACTACCACTGCCAAAGATGCTTACCAACCTCAGGGTCTCTCTCGTAGTGCTGGTGCTGGTTTTGGTGGTAGTGGTGAGGCTGGTAAGGAATTAAGTAAGCCATTCAGTTCACCCATTAATGAATCTAGTATGGGTCAGGCTGGCGGTTATTACTCTGGTGTCAGTGGTGGTTCGTTTTTTGATTTGGGGGGGAAATGCTGGCGTTGGTGGAGGATATGGTGGTGCAGATGGAAGTACTGCTGGCACTGGTGGAGGCTATGGTGGTGCAGGTGGAAGTAATGGCATTGGTGGTGCAGGTGGAAGTACTGGCGTTGGTGGAGGCTATGGTGGTGCAGGTGGAAGTACTGGCGCCTTTGGTGAAGGCTATGGTGGTGTAGATGGAAGTACTGGCATTGGTGGAGGCTATGGTGTTGAAAGTGGAGATGGTGGTAGTGTCGGTTTCTTCGGCGGTATCAGTGCTGACAGAGGCTTTAACATCGGCGGTGGTGAAGGAGTCCAATTTGGCGGTGGTTATAACATTGGCGGTGGTGAAGGAGTCCAAGCTGGCAGCGGCTACAACATCGGCAGTGGTGGTGGAAGCTATGTGGGTGGCCAAAGTGGTGCTGTCATTGGTGGCTCTCTTTCAGGGTCTGAAAAGGGCCAAGTTTCACCATAACTGACTAGAACTCATGCTACTGGTGAGGATGGAGAAGCTACAAGGATTGACCTTTAAGAAAATATACATCAAGTGTTGTCAAGTGTTACCATGTATTCCCTCATTGAATAAATCTTATGAGAAATTAGAAATTGAATGATTTTTTATGATCTTTCTTTCTTTCAGTTTGGGATTTGGGGTTCTTTCTTTCAATTAGAAAAAGGACAAGTATTGAAGAGCAACACAATTTTACATCAAAAATTATTATTCACTAGTTTTGCTATTGTTTCTGTGAATCTATTAATTGATTTCACACTAATTTTCACTAGCTTGACATCACTTTTCAATGGAATTTCCTAAACGCTCATTAGAGACCGAACGTTATGAGACCGTAAAGAAAGCCAGAGAAAGGTATTGGCGTCGTAAACGTGCACGTCTGTACAATTTCCTAATCGCTCATTTGAAACCGAATGTTATGATGAAGCCAGAAAGAAAGCCATAGAAAAGTATCCGGAAGCTCAACGCACTGAGGAGGAAGTGCAGGAGGATATTCGCACGTCTGTACTGAAAGTTGCGCGCATGCTTCATCAGGCAAAGCTTGCTGTCAATTTGCAAAGAAGACATGAAGGAATAATGTTGGGGAGAGTCGGTCTGAGAAAAAACAAGTACTACGATAAAGAAGAAATGTACAGAGCTGAGGATTGGGAGGAGTAATGTCTCTAGTTTATATTTAGTTTAAACAAATGTTGCTTTTGTTAAGTGTCTATAAGTATTTATAACGATTTTTTCAAACACCATCTCAAAAGGTCGTGCTATCACACCAAGTCAAAGCAAGCCCAGCACTTCTTATCGCATCATTTGTTTTCAAACATCATCATCTCTCCGCTTTCCAGAAGAAAAGTCCAACATTCATTAACCTCCACCTCTGAAGACTTCGTTTCATTTTCATTAATCTTCATCTCCTGACTCTCTATCAAGATTGAAAAATCACGATGAATAGAGAGAACAACAAGCATGTAAATCCCTTTTTAAAGCTTTAGCCCTTGGAGCTCAAGCTGTTCTTGTAAGTCAATCATCAGCAATGGTTTTCAAGGAACACTAGTTCGTTTTAATAAACAATGAACATACCTCCTACTTACAAGAAGACACTACAACAAAATATGCTTTAGATAACACACTATATATCACAACTTCTGAATAGCTATTATCTTTTTATGGCTATAATTCAAAAATCACAAACTTTATAGTGTTTGTGATCTTAGATGTAGATTAATCACTTATATTACCAAGTTTGTGATCTTAATGTCACAAATCAGATCACTAATTGTCGTTAAATTATGATCTGAGAGTGAGGACCACAGAAAAAAGTCCAATTAGCTTTTGACCGGGCCCAAGTGACCACTCAGTCAAACATTTTAAACGACAAATTCGATCCATTAAACTTCATTCTCATTTTTCTTTCTCTCTCATTTTCTCTGTGCGAAAAACTAAAACCATAGATAGGATATCGCCATCTTGATCCAAATCAAAAAATATTTCACCCTAAATTTCCGATTTTCCTCTCCAATACGATGATTCACTGTTTTAGCAGTAGTAATTGTGTTTATAGTTTCAGATTTCACGAAGAAATCTGATTTTTGGAGTTTATTTTAAATGTGATGGTTAGGGTTTTGAAATTAGATTTACATCGATGGTGAAGTTTCTTCGGTAATTTCTTTAATATATCTCCTAATCCTCTAATTTCGTTGTGGTTGCTTAACATATAACGATCGGGAATCAAATCTAAAGTTTTGATTCTATGTTTAGGTCGGGAGTGTGAGAAATTGTAGTTTCGAGGAAGTATCCAAAACTGTTGTATATTGTTGTATTACAAGAAGTTGAAGATGAATTAGAAAGAGGGGAAAACACCTAATAATTCTTTCGATAGATAAGGGTTGTGTTTCAGAGTACTCTGAAACTTATGGGTTGCCAAGCTAGACATGCTTCTAAGGTAATTAAAATTTCACTTGCTGATTTTTATTAATTTTTATAATTTTGGTTGTTTGAATTACCAGTTAGTTACTTTTGATTGAAGAAGAAAATTGAATGAATTTCATTAAATTCATTAAATGTAGAATTTTAATTTAGCTTATAGTATGAATAATTTTACTATTTATTATTCTTATTACTTGTGATCTGTTTTTGTTATGTTGCAGATGGTAAGTACTAAAAAATCTAACAAGGATGTATGGCAGGGGAGATATGGTGATCGATAATTCGAAATTGAAGGTAATACATCTACTTGTTCGGAGAAATTAATCTTGTTTCTATTCCTTGCGAAGTTTGGCATTGGCGCAAGCTTCAGGTATATGCCACTTGAGGAATGTTATTATAGAATTCATAGTTGTGTTAGGTCCGACAAAGAGTCTTAACAGGAAATTACAATTATTTGTGTTGTTGACGTGAAATTTACCTTTCTACTTTATACTTGCCACCAACCTTTGTTTGATTTTTTCCTTTTAGTCTTTCCTTATGTATTTGTCCACTTACCAACTTCTCTGGATAAAGCAGTCAATTGCTCGACTTCTCAAGCAAAAAACCGTTTATTCGTTGATAATATTCCTGAAGCTTGGGTCGGGGGAGAACGATACAAGGAAGGCTGTGACAGAAGTTTGTCCTGATGTGAAACCGTGAAAGGTTGGTTCATTAGTTTTGTTCTGTGGTGATTATTACCAGCTGGGTATTCTAAAAGCTTGGGATTGCTGTTGTACTGAATTCGTGGTTTTAATTGCTTGTCTGTCAGGATCCATACAACTCTAGCCGCAACCATGGCTTTGGTTTTGTGGAGTATTATAACAATGATTGTTCTGAGTACTTGAGGGAGAAGATATCGAGCCTAAATTTAAGCTAGACAAGAATGCTTTAACTGTAAAGTGGGCAGACCCTAAGCATTCCGATGCTTCGTCTTCCTCTCAGGTGATTATTTTTCCTTCCCGGAGGTTAAGATATTCTGATTTAGGAACATTAAAGTGGTATGATGATTTCGTTTGGGTTCTTACAGTCTTTGTTGATTGTTTACCTTTTCTTCGTATGTCTATTGTCTTTATGTTTAACTTTTATATGTCTGCTTATTTCAGACAGGGTCTTCTGGAAAAATTGAAGTATTTATGAAGCTTATTTCATCTTCGGGTCTGGGTTCAATTCAGAACTGTGAGTATGGTGTGTAAACTCTGATTTTAAATTGGAGGCATGTGGGTACTGACTAGGAATGGTGAAGGATCAATAGGTACTCTCGCGAATCCTGTATTTTCTGGTATTAGGACAAGTCTATATGCCTCTGCCTCGTGACATTGTCACATTTGTTAACATTTTAATTTTAGTTCTATATAAATAAAATCCTGTAAGTTTTCATCTTGAGAGTTTGACTCTAGCAATTCTCTTTGATATCAAGGACCAGATTCCAAAATTTGAATCTAGGGCATTGTGTTTCAGAGATTTCAAGTCTGGCTAAATCCTTTCGTGTACTAGCATACATGGAAGAACCAATTGGTTGGGTTTTGGCAAGAACTTAGGTAACTAGAGTATATGAGGATATGTTTTTCTCTTTGAACTTTGCTTTCCCCTGCATGCTAAGCATTGATCATGGACTTCATGAATAACAATCCAGGTTGTAGATGGTCTTATCTTGGAGAAGACATCTTCCCACCAGGTGTTCTTCCGATTGTGTTCGAGTCTCGACCGGATGGCCTAGTTCAGGTATATTCCAATAAATTTGATTTTAAGTTCGGTGTTTGCTAGTCATTGACTCGGAGTCTCTTGGGCATCCTGTATCTTTAACTTTATAGGAATTGTGCTATAGAGTGCTCTACAACTCCATGGGTTGCAAAGCTAGGCATGCTTCTAAGGTTTTTAAAATTCTAGTTGCGAATTTTTGTTAAATTCATACTTCGGTTGATTAAATTTCAGGTAGTTATTTTTGATCGTAAAGAAGAAGAAAGGTAATTATTGTAAGATAAAAAAAAATGAACTAATAATCTTTATTTTCATTCATTTACTGCCTCGTTGGTTACAAAGGACCCTAACTCTCGCTGGTATTTAATCTATATGAAATGTTTTCTCTCTTAATTGCAGGACAAGTTGACTGAACAGGTGAAAGAAGGTTCCCTAGTCACAAGCGGCAGCAATGAGATCCTAACACTTGCTTTAGGGACTGTTGAAATGGAAATGTTAGAGGCATGGGAAAGTTTATTTAACAGGGATCTTACTTCCATACTGCGAGACCAAAGATGTAGGAGGAAAGAGAGGCTAGATTGAGGGTGGAAGCTGAACTTTGTCAAACGAAGCAAAGACTAGCTCGTGTAGAAGAACAATTAGCTCTTCTGCTTCAAACATAGGTAAGATAAGCTTCAACACCTTTACTCTTCATTTTTTACTCCTTATGTTTGAGGGAGTGCACCAATAGATTAGCAATTGTAAACTAGTATGTGCAAACTGTTCTGTCTATATATGATTCTAGAGTTGTCGTGAATTTGCTTTGCGACGATCTTTTATTTTAATATGCTAAACATGCTACAGAAAATACATTTTCGTGCTCTTTGATAAGTATATTAAACGTAAAATCCCTTTGCAAGAATACCACAGAACTTTAGGACTAAAAAAGATACTTGGAATGAGCATCATTCTGAGTCTGGAGTGTACAAATGTCAACATAAAACATAGTTAACCAACCTGTATGTTCATGTTATTAGCCTGGAGTGTATAATGTTATTGCATTACCCCATGACCTCGCAGGGTAACATTTTTCTCAATATTTTTATGATAAAAGATAAATTTTACCTTTATTTATGGGTGTGGAAAATATGGGAATTCCTGAATATGCTGAGTGAATCATTTGCAGGTTGTTTGGTTCACACAGCTTGTGTAATGATGCTGGACAAAGTTTCCTTTCCTCTTATTTTGGCTGATGACTGAGATTTCCCCTTTTGGAACGGAATTTGCAACCTGAAATTGCGTTTACAGTAGAACTATTATTCATGTAATGAGCGTTAAACTAGTATGTTTGGTCTTTAAATTGATAGACTCAGTAGATTCAGTACAGGTTGTTCTGATGTAGTAAGACTTCAAAAATGTGTATTTGATTCAGACATGGAATGAATTGAATTCGGACATTGCTTCCTTTTCATATCACTTTATGGATTTGAGTTAAAGGTGCAAAAATGGAATGGAATATACTGTTTGTATATGGTAGATTTGGGTTGAAAACTTAGAGGAAAGATCACAACTTTAAGATCCTAGTCTTTTAAAAACCTTGTCTTTAGATCTCAACTTTTCAAAACTTTATGTTCTTTGCATAGCGTAAGATCACACTTCTCATTGCAGGAGAGTTGTTATCTATAGATCACCCTTTAGATTATACTGGCAAAGATCACAAACAGCCAGTATTTAGATCACACTTTTTATGAATGATCCATGTATGTTTTTGTTGTAGTGAGAACATAGCTTATGGCAGGCCACGGACGTTACAAATGTCAGTATTTTTGTTAAGTTCACTGGGATAAATCTGGGATAGTCCCTAGTTTTAAATATCTTCATCTGAACCATGCTTTATCGTATTCTGGATGTGTATATAAAATCGCTAAAGTCTGATTTTCGGATGTATAATGCATTTGAATTTAAATTTATGGTTTACTGTTTGTATGTACTTTTTCTTCCGTATTCTATGTTTTCAACTACTCCCTCCGTTACTTTTTAATAGGCCAGTTTTATTTTTTGAGAAAATTAAGGAAATTATGAGAACTAATCATTGAAAGTGGTCCTCTAGACACTTGTCAATAAAAGAAGTGAAGTGAGATGGTCCCATGACACTTCACCCAAAAAGAATTGAAATGGCCCACATAACACTTGTCATGAAAAGAAGTTAAAAGAAAAGTGAATCCCAAAAATTAAAGAATATTGACTTTTCCCATCGGGAAACCAAACTATTTTTTGTAACATTTATTTATAAACGGCCTATTAAAAAGTAACGGATGAGTATTAAAGGAGAAGAATGGGTGGTGTCAGAATTGCATCTGCTATCAAGTCTCATTTTATAAATTACCGTCTTTGGAATTCTATTTTATAAACTATTCCTTTTATGTCAATTAATATGGTTTGAGAGTTCTTGTACTCAGTCTTGTTTTAAGTGAATTGTGTACTGAACTATTAAGTGTACTGTTGCATTCTGATGCTCAACAACACACTCTTTACTTCACTTTCTGTATTATGGGCTACCTTCTTGGCTGCCTTAAGTTCTAGGACTTGAGTGCCTTAGTAATTCGTTATTGTCCATTGATTAAGTGTCTCGCGTACGCTATCCATTGAGTAACCATTAGGGTTAATCAATGGTTATAACTCTATAAGAGAAGGGTTATGTTCTTCATTATTGAAAATAAATGAAATAGACTTTGTTGGATGCGCTTCATGAAGCCAGATTTGGCCTGAATCATCATTTAGGAGGTGTTTTACACCATTCTTATCATTTTTGCTTGTTAATTTGTTGTAGTAATACAACAATCGGCTTCAGAGCCATTCAATGCACCCATTTTTTTTTTTTGATTTACCATGACTATCAAAGAAGTTTCTAAAAAAGCGGATGCTAACGCGGTGCAATCACTCAACTCGAGATCACTGTGCCATTGCATCATGCCCACCTATGATGGTTATCTGTTGCCCAATGGAGAAAAAAGAAATCATTCGAGTATTTGTCCTAAATCGCAATGGAGCATGCAGGGACATAAATTTATGGAGGATTTGAGAATTTTACCATTGGGAGGCTGTGACATTGTGCTTGGAGCAGTTTGGCTCACGAAACTAGGTGATGTTCTTTTCAACTTTGCAAAACTCAGTATTTCCTTTAAATATAACAACAAGAAAATAAACTTACAAGGAACTACTCCTAAACACTAAATGATGAGTGGAGAAGCTGTCAAAAAGTTTTTCTACAACAATTTTCATGGCATGGTAGTGCCCACTTATTCTCCATATCACCTGACCTCAACACCCCTCTAACTCCCGACATTTTACTTCCATTATTACAAGAATTCAATGATATGTTTCAAGAACCCACTCAACTTCCACCAAAAAGGAGTTTGGATCATATAATCCCCTTTACAACCTCTTTTAAATCCCGTCAATCAAAGAGCGTATAAATGTACCGATGTACAAAAAGGAGTAGTTGGGAAATTGATTAAAGAAATGCTTCATTCTGGAATTATTCAGCCAACTCATAGCCCCTTTGCTTATCTCATACTTTTGGTCAAGAAAAAGGATAATTCTTGGAGATTCTGTGTGGATTATAGAAAACTCAATAGCATTATACTATAAAAGATAAGTTTCCTATTCTTATTATTGATGAGCTTCTAGATGAACTCAAAGGATTTAAAGTTCTCTCAAAGATTGATCTTAGAGCTGGTTACCACCAAATCAGGGTCAGTGATTTGGACATTTTCAAGACTGCATTTAGAATTCATCAAGGCCACTATGAGTTCAAAGTTATGCCCTTTTGCCTTACCAATGCTCCTGCAACATTTCAAGCCTTAATGAATTACATCTTTCAACCATTTTAGCGAAAATTTGTCTTGGTCTTCTTTGATGATGTACTCATTTACAGTTCCAGTATGACTGAGCACTTAGAGCATCTCCAGATTGTTTTCTCATTGTTGAGCCAGCGCCAGCTTTTTGCAAAATTATCTAAAAATACAGTTTTGGTCAATCCTCCTTTGAGTATCTAGGCCACATCATTAAACTTGAAGGAGTTTGTGTTGATCCTACTAAAATTGCATGCTTGCAATCTTGGCCACTTCCCAAAACTATTAAAGAACTTAGAGGCTTTCTTGGCCTCACTGGATACTACAGGAAATTTTTCCAAGGCTATGGTGCCATCAGTAAGCCTCTGGTTTGACTTACTTAAGAAGAATCCCTTTCATTGGAGTCCTGCTGCCACCATTGATTTTGACAAGCTCAAGCTAGCTATGAGCAACACTCCTGTTTTAGCTCTTCCTGACTTTACTAAACAATTTGTGGTGGAAATTGATGCCATTGATTTATGTGTTGGTGCGGTTTTGATTCAAGAGGGACAACCAATTGCTTACTTCAGCAAACCATTAGTTCCAAGGGCAAGAGCATTATCCACTCATGAAAAGAAATTTTTGGCTATTCCTTGTTGTTCAAAGATGGAGACACTATTTACAAGGCAACAAGTTTTTCATTAAAACTGACCATTGAAGTATCCAATATTTTCTTACCCAAAATATCACTACTGCTCTACAACAAAAGTGGCTTGTCAAGCTTTTGGGATTTGATTATGAGATACAATATAAGAAGGGTACAGAGAATGTAGTTGCTGATGCTCTCTCTAGAAGACCAATGGATGAAGCCACTTGCAATTATTTATCTCTCTCTACACCAACATGGGTACAAGATGTCCTCCACAGCTATGAACAAGATCACAAAGCAGAACAACTAATTTCCCAGCTACTTCTTCATGCTGATAGTGTACCTCACTTCACCTACAAGGAATGCATCTTAAGATACATTGGCACCGGTGGTCGGGTCGACACATGCTCTTGAGTTCTTTACATGCTTCTGCTGTAGGGGTCTATTCTGGCATAATGCAACTTATGTTAGGGCTAAAAGCCACTTCTTTTGGCATGGGATGATGAAGGATATTTTACACTTTGTGTCTCAGTGTGACATTTGTCAAAGAAATAAGAGTGACTAAACCAATGCTGCTGGGTTGCTCCAACCTCTACCCATCCCTGACCAAGCATGAAAACGCACATTACTATGGATTTCATAGATGGCCTACCTGTCAGTAACAAAAAGAGTGTCATTATTATCATTGGAAAATTACCTGAGATGCATATATGGACATAAACCAAGTAGCTGGAGTCAATGGCTGGCACTGGCAGAATGGTGGTACAATACTAGCTACCACAGAGGCTTAAAGATGTTTCCCTTTCAGGCATTATATGGATATGTACCCCCACACATGGATTTTCCTACTACTGCAACCAATTATGTAATTGCAAAGTGGAGACATACTTGCAACACAGAGCCAATATGCTGGAGCTACTCAAAGAATCACTCCACAAGGCTCAGGAACGTATGAAACTATATGCTGACATCTCAAGAGTTGAAAGATCATTTGAGGTAGGGGATTTCATCTATCTCAGACTTCAACCATACAGGCATGCATCTGTGTATCTTAGGAAGAACTTCAAACTTTCAACAAAGTTTTGTGTCCCTTTTAAGGTTCTGCAGAAGGTTGGCAAAGTGGGTTACAGGTTGGAATTACCATCTAGTTCTCGTATCCATCCTGTCTTCTATGTCTCACGGTTGAAGAAGCACATTGGTCTCAAACACACTCCCTCTTCTACATTACCAGTTGTTGATCCCACCGGAACTGTCATTATGTTACCAGAGAAGGTGTTGCAGACAAAAATTGTACTCATATGCAAGCAGTTGGTGCGACAGGTATTGATTTAATGAACACACTCTTCACCAGAGAACGCTGCTTGGGAGGCCATCTCCAACATCATAGCTCATTACCCTCGATTTATCCTTGAAGACAAGGATCTTTTTCAGGGGGAGGCAATGTTGCATTCTTATTCTCAAAAACACACTCTTTAGTTCACTTTATGTATTATGGGCTACCCTTTCGGCTGCCTTAAGTTCTAGGACTAGAGTGCCTCAGTAATTCGTTATTGTCCATTGATTAAGTGTCACGTGTCCACTATCCATTGAGTAACCATTAGTGTTGATCATTGGTTATAACTCTGTAAGAGAAGGGTTATCTTCTTCATTATTGAAAATAAATGAAATAGACTTTGTTGGCTGCGCTTCTTGAAGCCAGATTTGGCCCGAATCATCGATTTTGGAGGTGTTTTACACCATTCTTATCATTTTGTTTGTTAATTTGTTGTAGCAATACAACATGTACTTGACTGGTTTTTAAATCTCGAGTTAATCCATGTGTAAATGAATACACAAAATTGGTTAAAAAGACCAAAATCAACAAATCCTGGGTGAAAAAGACATCTACATTTTGATACTGTTTAAATGGACAAAAATACAAAAATAGCCAGGATGTAAACAGTTTCATCCTATCCATTTCAAATATTTTTTCTTTTTTTAATTTACATCAGGATGCATCCAGTTTCATCCTTGCTATTTTTGAAGTTTAAGTTAGGATGAATCCAGTTTCATCCTTGCTATTTTTTTTTGTCCATTTGACCCATACTAATTTTTACTCGTCCATTTGAACCAGGTTTTAAAAATATTTGGACAAATGACCCATTTTCCGAAATGAATATCATTTGTTAAGCAATCATAAGAAATTTCCTTTATTAAGCAATCATAAGAAATTTCCTTTATATTGTTAGAGCTACGATAAGTGAATTTCATTTTTTGTTTTCCACTCTTTGTCGTTAGCCTTGAAAAATTCTGTTGCTAGATTTCCGAATTGGAAGTATACTTTATTTTGTTTTATTTTCCGAGTGACAGACGATTTGGCTTTGCTAACGGGTTGAAATATTAACGCGTCGCAAGGGAAATTTCCTGTTACAGAGAGAGAGTTTCCCTTTTCGAATTTTGGTTTGTTTCCTAGTTCTGATGATTTCCTTTTTGATTTCTTGTCTCTACTATAAATACCAGCAGTGTTCTGTAAAATTTAAATCTTCAAAGATCTAAGTTTTATTCTCTCTCTGTAAAATTAGGGTTTTGGTAGTTTATCTGTTCTTCTTCACCTTGAAGAACAACGAAAACAAAGAAATCCAAGTTTGGTTGAGTAACCATGGGAGTTCCAGCATTCTACAGATGGTTAGCAGAGAAATATCCATTGATAATACAGGATGTAATCGAAGAAGAACCAGTTGAGATCCAAGGAATATCAATACCAGTCGATACAAGTAAACCTAATCCAAATAAACTCGAATACGATAATCTTTACCTTGATATGAATGGTATTATTCATCCCTGTTTCCATCCTGAAGACCGGCCGGCTCCTACCACATTCGACGAGGTGTTTCAGTGCATGTTTGATTATATCGATAGGCTTTTTGTCATGGTTCGCCCACGTAAGCTTTTATACATGGCTATTGATGGTGTGGCTCCAAGGGCAAAGATGAATCAGCAACGGTCTAGACGTTTCAGAGCTGCTAGAGATGCACAGGAAGCAGCAGCAGAAGAAGAGAGGCTGCGAGTAGAGTTTGCGGAGGAGGGAAGAAAGCTTCCTCCTAAGGAAACTTCACAAGTCTGCGATTCAAATGTTATCACACCTGGAACTGAATTTATGCATGTTTTGTCAGTTGCCCTGCAGTATTATATTCATCTCAGACTAAACAATGATCCTGGGTGGAGATCAGTTAAGGTTATCCTTTCTGATGCTAATGTTCCTGGTGAAGGGGAACACAAAATTATGTCTTATATTCGTCTGCAAAGAAACCTTCCTGGCTTCGATCCAAACACCCGTCACTGCCTTTATGGTTTGGATGCAGATTTGATTATGCTGGCATTAGCTACACATGAAGTACATTTCTCAATTCTTAGAGAGATTGTCGTCAATGCACAACAAGACAAGTGCTTCATATGCGGTCAGGTGGGTCATTTAGCTGCAAACTGTGAGGGAAAGGCGGCTAAGAGAAAATTTGACGAGTTGGATGAAAAGCAGGAAACTGCTGTAACAGCAAAGAAGCCATACCAGTTCGTAAACATCTGGACGCTTCGAGAGTACTTGGATTACGAGATGAGAATTCCTAATCCACCATTTGAGATTGATCTTGAACGTCTTGTGGACGATTTCATCTTTATATGTTTCTTTGTTGGAAATGATTTTCTGCCTCATATGCCCACACTGGAAATTCGAGAGGGTGCCATCAACTTGCTGATTGCTGTCTATAAGAAGGAGTTTGGGGCAATGAAGGGGTATTTAACCAACTCTAGCAAGCCTGATTTGAGCAAGGTTGAACACTTCATTCAGGCAGTGGGTGCATATGAGGATGTCATTTTCACCAAAAGAGCTAGACTTCATCAGCGGCAGGCTGAAAGAATCAAGCGTGACAAAGCACAGAAACAAAGGGGTGATAATGCGGAACCAACGGTGAAGCCTGAGTCCCTTGTCCCAGTTGCTCGGTTTCAGGGATCTCGTCTTGCTTCTGCTCCGTTGCCTTCACCATATGAACGAACAGGAAAGGTGGCAAGACACACTTATTCAGGGGGATCTGTTGGTGCAGCCATTGTTGAGGCTGAAAATAGTTTAGAGCTGGAGACACGAGACAACAAAGAGGAGCTGAAGGCGAAGCTTAAAGACTTAATTCGTGAGAAGTCAGATCTTTTCAATGCAGATGACCAAGAAGAAGACAAGGTGAGATTGGGTGAGCAAGGGTGGAAGGAAAGGTACTACAAGGAAAAGTTCTCAGCTGAAACCTTGGATGAGATTGAAGCAGTGCGAAAAGATGTTGTTCTAAAATACGTACAAGGCTTGTGCTGGGTGATGGAATATTATTATGAAGGTGTCTGCTCTTGGCAGTGGTTTTATCCTTATCATTATGCACCGTTCGCCTCCGATCTCAAGGATATTGGTCAGCTGCAAATAAGCTTTGAATTAGGTTCGCCATTCAAACCATTTGATCAGCTGATGGGTGTCTTTCCAGCTGCAAGTTCCCATGCTTTACCTGAGCATTATAGGAAATTGATGACTGACCCAACTTCCCCATTATTGATTTTTATCCGACTGATTTTGAAGTTGACATGAATGGCAAGCGGTTTGCATGGCAGGGTATCGCTAAATTACCATTCATTGATGAAAGTCGTCTTCTTACTGAGATCAAAAAAGTGGAACATACTTTGACGGAGGACGAAGCAAGAAGAAACAGCTTCATGCAAAATATGTTGTTCATCTCGACATCTAACCCGCTCTCTCCATATATATTTTGCCTCGCTGATCAGTTGTCTAACAAACAAGGGGCTGAAGTCAAAGAAAAAATTGATCCCAAGGCCAGTGGCGGGATGAATGGGTATCTATCTCTTTGTAACGGAGATCCTTGCCCACCGGTCTTTCAATCACCTGTTCCCAAAATGGAGGATATTATGAATAATCAAGTCATATGTGCTATATACAGACTTCCTGATGCACATACTCATGTCGCTCGACCTCCAGCAGGTGTTATATTCCCAAAAAGGATGGTCGAAGTGGAAGATTTGAAGCCACCACCTACTTTATGGCATGAAGATAATGGAAGGAGACCATGGGAAAATGGCAGGCAAAACAACCAGCACGGAAATGGAAGGGGTTCTGGTCGACATCTTGGGGAGGCAGCACATAGATTTGTCAATAACAGTTTACAGTTTAAGACAGACCATAATGCTGAGCAGATGCATGGGCAAACATCTTTCTCAAATGGCAGGCAGCACAATAATAACTATGGAAGGTATCCTAATAACAATTATCCTAACCGTCCACAGAATGAAGAAAACTGGCAAGCGGCTCATACCAGAGACCATTATCCCGTGCATGATTATCCACCGCCTCTAATTGTTGGTGTCCCACCCTTGTACCATCCTGGTAACGTGGTACAAACATATGTGGCAGGTGGAAACCATGTAAACCAAAGAGGAGCCGCATATGGTGGCTATGGGAGCCAGCAACACTCAAGCGCAGGTGCTAATAACTATTATCACGATAACAGAGGGGGCAGGTGGGGGGATCATGCGGAAAGAGGTGTAGGTAGAGGTTATGAGGGTTCTCAGCATTTAGGGAATCGCTATGCAGGTTTAAACAGAGGAGGATCAAGTAGAAGGCCTAATCTACCAGACCCTGGGTATAGTCGGTCTTAAATTGATTTCTATGCCAACTTGATCAATTGATCTGCTGTTTGTATATCTGTTTTTTTTTTTTTTTATAACAAATGTACATTACCTAGATTGGCATGTCAATTATGCCCTTCTTGAAATAAATAGTGTCTTTAAGAATTTATAATGATTTTTCCGAACACCATCTCGAAAGGCCGGCTTATCTTTTTCGTTTGCAAGTTGCAAATCACCCGTCGTGCTATCACACCAAGTCAAAGCAATCCCAGAACTTCTTATCGCGTCATTTGTTTTCAAACATCATAATCTCTCCACTTTCCACTAGAAAAATTCAACATTCATTCACCTCCATCTCTCAAGACTTTGTTCCATTTTCATTAACCTCCATCTCTTGTCTCTCTATCAAGAATTGCAAAATCATGATGAATAGAGAACAGCAAGCATATAAATCCATGGGAGTTTTCGCCATTTTTAAAGAAGCTTTCAAGATTATAGTCTCACAGAAAATAATCTATTCACAAATCACCTTAGCTGCACTCGTCCCTCTAACCATTCTCTACTTGTCTCAAGAATATATATTATCCTTGATCCTAGAAAAAACTTATCGAGCCAGCGACAGTTCTAGTCTGAGTGCTTACGATTACGTGATAATCATATGCGTACTCATCTATACGATCATCATTACCTCCTTTTTCTTTTTGTTCTTAACATCTAATGCAGTTTACGCAACCACTTGTTTCTATACCTCCGGAGATATCACTTTCAAGAAAGTTATTGGTGTTTTTCCCAAGGTGTACAAGAGACTTAATGTCACGTTATTGTGGGGTTTCTACATGGTTCGTATATACACAATCACAGGTGTGGCTCTCGGATTAGCACTCTGGTATTTCCTTGGAATGAACGGAGCTGAAGGGGAAGGGTTGAAACAAATATGCTTGATATTGATTGCTTGTCTATCAATCCCTTTCTTTACCGGATTGGTTTATATGACAAGTGTGTGGAATATTGCAACGGTAATTGCATTACTAGAAGAAGATTACGGTAAGAAAGCGTTGCTAAAGAGTATGAAATTGATCAGAGGTAAAATATTGGTTTCGTGTGCTGTTTTTGTCATGCTTGACATTACTCTTGTTGGTATACTTTCAACATACATTTTAGTTGTGCTTCATGGATGCATATTGAATTTCATCGGTACAATATTTGCGGGAATTGTTTGCTATTCGTTAATGACTATTGTGGTCAATTTTTCTCATGTAATCCGAACGGTTATCTATTTTGTCTGCAAATCTTATCACAACGAGGATATATGGAACATTACTCCATTCCCAGATGTTTCTTATGTTAGCTTGGTTACGGTAAACGGGAACGACGACCAATTAAGTCGAGCCTTTGTATGATTACTTTGAAAAATATTTGACGGAATATACTGGCGTGTTTTTATTCCTAGTTCAATTCTACATAGTTGTCATTCTCTTGTTGAGTTTTACAAATTGGTAAATGAATATTTTTTTTTTGAATGGAATAATTCAACATAACAAATAAAATATCTCCTTCACGTAGTTGCAGGAAATCCTACAACCATACCCTTGGTAAAATCTATAGAACAATCTAAGTTAACTCCATGAGAATCACAAGAACATTTATTAAGATCTTCAAATTAGATACAAAGTAATGAGAAAACCCTAACTTGGGAAGAAAATAATCTTTCTCTCTCCTAAATATCTTGTCTAGACTCTCAAAAAAGCTCCTTATATAAGAGTTTACATATAGTGGATGTCAGCTAATAAAGCCCCTAATTTCGGATCCGACGTGCGTCAACGTCGCGTGGACTTTATTGTTGACGCACGGTTTCTTGACTATCGCACAGATCTTCACACTTTACTCGTGATTAAGCTGACGTCATGTGATGCGTCATTCTGGATAAGCTGTACGCGGTTATCTTCGCTCAGTCTTGATAATCATCATTTCACATACTTGATTGGTGTGTGGTATTTTGTACCTACACCTTCACTGGCTTCACTTGCAAATCAGTGGCCATGGACTGCAATTGGAAACGTCATATACCTACTACCAAGTTGAGTTGATTTGGAAGGCCCCAAATGTTTGTTTCATGAATTCTCTGCATGTTTATCATTAATTATTTCAAATCTCATTGCAGATGTTATATTGTGTATACCGGATCAAAAAAAATTAATATTAAGAAATCTGTCTGGTCTTTTTTTTTCTTTGCATAATTGCATTTACAGCACCCTATAAGTTTGGTTTTTCAGATTTCCCTGCCATCCTAACTGTTGACATGTATCCAGTTTTTCTAATATTATAAAAGAAAAATTGTGGTTTGCTTTGGCTCAGTTGCTAAGCATCCATCAAGTGACTTGGTCACCTCATTCGGACTAGGTCAATCAAAGACGTATATCCCTTGTGGAAATTAACAAAGTGTCTTTACGCCATCTGATGAAAAGGCCTTGCCTACTTGCAAGTTGCTATCGCACCAAGTCTGTGCTTCTGATCTCATTTGTATTCAAACACCATCAGCTATATATCCACTTTCGAAAAAAGAAGCTCAATATTCGTTAACCTCCATTTCTTAAGACTTTGTTCTTAATCTCCATCTCTCAATCTAGAGTTGCAAAATCATGATGAGTAGAGAACAAGCGTATAATAAATCCATGGAAGTTTTCGCAATTTTTAAGGAAGCTTTCAAGATTGTAGTCTCACAGAAAATAATCTCTGCACAAATCACCTTATCTGTACTAGTCCCAATAACCATTCTCTACTTGTCTCAAGTGTATATGTTATACCTAATCCAAGAAATCCGCCAATATCCCGAGCTGAGTGCTTACAGTTACAGGATAACTATAACCTTATTTATCGATGCGATCATCATCTCCTTCTGCACCCTGTTCTTAACATCTAATGCAGTTTATGCAACCACTTACTTCTATACATCTAAAGATGTCACTTTCATGAACATTGTTGGTGTTTTCCCCAGGGTGTGTAAGAGACTTTATGTCACGTTATTGTGGTGTTTCTATATGTTGCGTGTATACACAATGGCCGGTGTGGCATCCCTCTGGTACTTCCTCGGAATCAAAGGAGCCGAAGGGGAAGGATGGAAACTAGTATGCTTATTGTTGATTGTTTGTCTGTCAATTCCTTTCTTAACCGGATTAGTATACATGACCAGTATTTGGAATATCGCAACGGTAATTGCAATAGTTGAAGAAGATTACGGTAAGAAAGCGTTGCTAAAGAGTATGAAATTGATCAGAGGTAAAATATGGGTTTCGTGTGTTGTTTTTCTCCTGCTTGAAATCACTCTTATCGGAATACTTTCCACCTTCATTTTACTTGTGGCTCATGAATGCATATCGAGTTTCATGGGCATAATATTTGCGGGAATTGTTTGCTGTTCGTTAATGACTTTTGTAGTCCATTTTTCTATTGTTATCCGAACGGTTATTTATTTTGCTTGCAAATCTTACCACAACGAGGATATACGAAACATTACCCCATACCTAGATGTAAATGACGACAGAAGGCAACTAAATCCAGCTTCGGTATGAAATTTACTTGACAGTGTCTTTCTTCCTAGTACTACAATTCTCCTTTGTAAATATTGTAATCTTTGTATGCTTCTTCTTCTTCAATATCGATCAAGAAAAAAAATAGTACAATTCTCCATTGTTGCCTTTCTATTTGTCGCTTTTGTCAAATTGTAATTGAAACTTTTTTGGAACAAAGAGATGTTACATAACTTGATTGCAATATCTTCCCAGCCGTCACCTACTGACAGTGTAATGAACAAATAAGAAACAGTACTGGATGTCAATTTTAGACTGCCGTAATCGTTGCAATAAATTCCACGGATTTCTGATAAAAAAAAAAAAAAAAAAAAAATCCCACGGATTAATTAGTTAATAATCTGGTTTGAATGGAATGATTCAACATCACAATAAAATATCTCTTGTACTTGCAAGTCTGTGGTTATGCATTGCAAGTGGAAATGTCAAATTCCCACAACCAACTTGACTTAACTTGGAAGGCCCCCCAGAATGTCCATTTCATATGACTCATGATTGCTCTCAAGTGAGAAAAATATCTTTAATCCCTCCGTTCCTAAATAATAGGCTGGTTTTGTTTTTAGAGAAAATTAAGGAAATTAAGAAAATATGGTCTCATGACAATTGTCAGCAAAATTAGTAAAGTGAAATAGCCCACATGACACTTGTCATCAAAAGAAGAAAAGTGGTCGTAGAAAACTAAAGTAACTTTTGACTTTCCTAATTAGGAAACCAGCCTATTTTTTTGGAACATCTATTTATAGAAACCAGCCTATTATTTAGGAACGGAGGGAGTAATTATTTATTAGATGGCCGTCTCAAGATTAATACTACCGTGGCAAAATTGTTGATCAAGAATTCAAACATTTTTTCGACTTAAGGCCAACTGCACCTCTAATATACGACAGAACAACCATATTAACCTTTATACGAGTTTATCATGTTTCTCTTCAATTTTATTATTCTGTCTCGGTCTACTTTTCAGTCTACTTGTTCAGTTCAACAAGAAAAATACTAAATATATTCCAGCAACCGGAACGAAAATACCTTGCGTGGGAAATGCATACTCCTTGTTAGGACTAAAATCAAAGTCTAAGTCGTCTACATCCTGAAGTTCTATCCATAATTAGTTTTTATATAACGATGTTTATCTCTGATTCAATTTCAAACATCCTCATCTATCTTCTCTAGAGTTGCAAACCATGAATAGGGAACCAGCAAATAAATCCTTGGGATTTTTCGGTATCTACAAGGAAGCTTACAGAATTACAATCTCATGGAAAAAATTATTCTCACAGATTACCTTAGCTTTAATCCTCCCTCTAACCATTCTTTACTTGTCTGATATCCATATTTCCGACTTCATCATAAGCAAGGCTTATCCGAACAACGTACGAGCTAAATGGATTGCTTACGGCATAACCAGCTTTGTCTACTTAATCCTCATCCTTCTTTTGTTTTTCTTCTCAACTTCTGTTGTAGCTTGTTGCATCTCATGTTTCTATACCTCGAAAGAGACTACCTTCAAGAAAGTCGTACGGGTATTTCCTAAGGTATGGGGAAGGCTTTTGGTAATGTTCTTGTTGCTTTTTCTCATCTTGGGTATATGTGCTGTTGCATATCTTGCATTGATATATTGGTTTGCAGCAAGTTTTAATGGACCTGAAGGGGAAGGGAGGTATAAAGTATTGGCGTTTGTGATTTCTCTATCAGTCCCTTTCTTCATTGGACTGGTGTACGTAACAAGTGTTTGGAATATCGCAATGGTTATTTCGGTATTGGAAAAAAGTTATGGTACGAAAGCGATGGTGAAGAGTATGAAATTGATTAGGGGTAAGATATGGGTTTCTTGTGCTGTGTTTCTTGCTCTTGAGATCATTTTTGCTGGTATAACATTCACATACTCTTTACTTGTGGTCGCCGGAGACATATTGGATTTGGTTGGTGAAGTCTTTGTGGGAATTGTTTGTTATCTGTTAGCAACTGTTTTGATTCATTTTTCTCTTGTAATCCAAACGGTTGTCTATTTTGTCTGCAAATCATACCACAACGAAGAGATATCAAACGTCGCTGCACATTTAGAAGTTGCATATGTTTAGTTTCCATTTAATACAAGAACAAGTAAATCTTTGTGTAAATTGTATATAGACTGTACATGTTATTGATGTTGAAAGAAATACAAGAACAAGTTCGAAAAAACAAGCTCTAATTAAAAGCAAAAATTAATTCCACTTCGAACAAAAGAATTATATGCGACCAATCAAAATTGTTTCAGATGAGCCAATTTTATGACCCCGTCCAAACGTTGCTTACCCCCTATAAATAAAATAAAATAAACCCTATTAACAGTAATGCGCTCCCTGTTAAGAAACAATCTAAATCTGTCACAATCTTCCCAAAGGTTGTGCTCAGTCCAATTAATAGGGAAATTTTGATTTAATATTACTTATTCAAAACAGCATAAAAATATATTCTTCTACTTGTTGAGTCTAATCTCAAAAGTCTAATTCATCTAGATATCTACCAAGAGGATTTTTTTCTCATGTAGTTTGTATACAGATGAGTTTCTGTTTCTCTGTAAATGATCAAACACCATAATCTCTCCACTATCCTCTCATTGTAAATACTAATTTCATTATACTATCTTCTCTCTATCAACAAATCATGAGTAGAGAACCCCCACATAAATCCATGGGATTTTTTCGGCATGTACATGGATGCCTGTAAAATTACAGTCTTATGGAAAAAATTATGTTCACAGATTGTTTTGGCTACAATCCTCCCTCTTACCATCCTTTACTTGTCTGATATCCAAATTTCCGACTTCATCCTAAGCCATACATTTCAAAACAACAAAAAAACCAAATGGATTGTTTTTGGCATAACCAGATTCGTATACTCAATCCTCATCCTTATTTTCTACTTATTCTCAACTTCTAGTGTAGTGTATTCAGTTTCTTGTTTCTATACCTCAAAAGATCCCAACTTGAAGAGAGTTGTTGGTATATTTCCTAAGATATGGGGAAGGCTTTTGGTAACATTCTTGTTGCTTTTCTTCATCTTGGCAATATGCACCACTGTGTATCTCGGATTGATATTATTGTTTGTGTCAAGCTTTCATGGGCGGAAAGTATTGGCTTTTATTATTTGTCTTACAATTCCTTACTTCGTTGTGTTTCTTTACATGACTACTGTTTGGAATATCGCCATGGTAATCTCGGTACTGGAAAAAGATTACGGTAGAAAAGCGTTGGTCAAGAGTATGAGATTGATTAAGGGTAGGATATGGGTTTCTTCTTTCATCTTTATTGCAGTGGAAATCATTTTTACGGGTATGAGTGTTGGATTCTATTCGATGGTGCTTGGGAGAAAAAAACTGAATTTGGTGGGTAAGATATTTGTGGGCATCATTTGGTATCTGTTATCAGCTTATTTTCTTCATTTCTATCTTGTAATTCAAGCAGTTGTCTACTTTGTCTGCAAATCAAACCACAGTGAGGACATATCAAACGTTGCTGCACACCTAGAAGTTTCTCATGAAAATTTTGTTAGGGAAAATGAAAGAGTTTAGTTCGTCTCGGTTTGATGATCGTTATTTTTGATTAATTTGTGACATTTGTATAATGAGATTTGTGACAGTACATTTGTACAAAAGTCAATGACATTTGTACCGATTGTGTCTGTCATTGACTTTTAAGTATTGGATTTAACTTTATCGGTTTTATTGATTAGTTAAAGGGTTATTTTGCATTTTCTCTCTTGCCAAGATTGCTAATTAGTGTTTCCTCCAAAAAAATTTGAAATTAGTGTTTCTTCCTATCGTTAGTTTTTCCGTCAATTGCTCGGTTAGCTGAGTCACCCCGTGCAAACGTGGCAGAAATTGTACACGTGTTTTATGATTTTCCCAAAATGCCCCCGACTAAAAATAACTAGATCTCATATCACACACAAAAACCCTAAGAAAAAAAACTCTCATCATCTTCTTCACCGCCTCCTCCGGCGATATCTTCATTGTGTTTCTTTACTGAAATTCCAATCAACTCAAAACTTCATTTATGAAATCCCTAATACTTACAT
The DNA here is from genome assembly GCA_023531295.1 of Papaver armeniacum. Classification (NCBI taxonomy): domain Eukaryota; kingdom Viridiplantae; phylum Streptophyta; class Magnoliopsida; order Ranunculales; family Papaveraceae; genus Papaver; species Papaver armeniacum. The sequence continues at coordinate 435,741 of JAJJWW010019027.1, forward strand.
CCCTAATACTTACAATTTCTTGATACAATCAACGTATTGATATCACCTAATTCGCAATATGATTGATGAAATCGTTATCAGTGTATAAAATAACATGTTTGTTAAGCCCAAATCAAACAAGAAGAAACAGTTGATAGAATTACAAGTAAAGAAAAAGAAAAATTAAGTACAATTAAAGCTTTAATGTCTTTGTTATTGAAGCTTGATTCTGCGAGAGGGGTTTTTGGACCAGTTCGTGAATTAAGTAAAAGGGTTTGGAATTAATTCGACGACTTTTTCTTGATTTAAGTTTGTTTCATATGAAAACTCCGGAGAATGCATATGTATACAATTGTGTCAAGATGAAATTAAATAATAGAGTGTTAAGGATACGGCAGATATCTCTCCTAAGGACTCTCAACAAGTGGTAATTGAATTATTGTCCCTCCTTTTGATGGACTTCACAAATATCCTTATCACATAATAAATATATCTCTACTTTCTTTAAAAGAAATCAATTTAATTATCAATACCAAATTTACCCTCATATACTGTCGATCTCACCAATCGTTTCTTTCACTTTTCCAGATTCAGATCTAAACTCTCTCTCCTCTTCCTCTTTCCACAAACAGCGACCACCTTCTTCGTCGTCACCACCGCCATGCCAGCACCACCTCCACTTCCGCCATCACCTCTTATCACCATCAGTATCACCGCCTCCTTCTAAAGAATTCCTCTTTATCAGCTACAAATCTCAAATATAGTGATTGTTCAACGAGAAACAATGATGGTATGTACTTGATTCGCATTCCCTTCTCGAACCCTAGTTTTTTATTTCATTCTTCTTTAGATCGATAACAGATTCAGGTAAAAATGATGAAATTGATGATGGAGATTTTAAGTTGGTTACTTGATTTTTCAGTTTAATTTATGATGATGGAGATATCGGTGGAATTGATGATGCAGATTTTGCGATCACTACAACAAACAGACGTATTTGTGACATTATGTTTGCAACATAATAGAAAACGCCATAAATATTAGTTATGTGTGACAGTTTTAGTGTCACAAAAATATTGTGTTAGCTAAATCCCCAGAAGTGTCAGGATAAGTTATTTTCTACACCTGCCATTCTGTCGCAAATATTCATTTTTAAAATAAAAAATAAATAAAATTAATATGATTTTTTCGCAACATTTTTAAGTGTGGGAAAATTATTATTTTTTAATTCTTAATTTAAAATAATTATTATTTTTTATAACCGACATTTTAGAAATGTTACGAATAATCATGTATATTGTTAACACTAAAATCTGTCACAAATAGCCAATTATTCACGACATTGTGTAGTCGTTGAGAATAATATATTTTTCCTAGCACTCTCATTCGTTGCAAATAAGCTCCTGTATTACTAACATTTTATGATGTCGGTAAAACCCTTTATTTGCCACTCAAAAATAATGTCACGATAATAACATTTTTGCGACGCATGCATCAATTAGAAATACCTTGTTACATTATCGATAATATAAAATGTTGTAAATACAATGGTTGTCCTTGACGTATATAATGCATAATAAATGGTTTTTATTTTAAACGTTTTCATATGTCATAAAAAAATAGTTTGTAGTTTTTCATGTTATAACTACAAGTTCAACGTCTTAGCTGATTAGAATTTATATGATTTGAGTTTTTCTTTCAAATTTTGTATCCACTACGATGCTTATTAGTGTTGCACAATTTTGACGATGCTTATTAATGTTGCACAATTTTTCTATGGGCTAGAGTGAAAAATATTTTCTTAATGTAAATTTAGCTGCGTAATGCATCTCCTCTCCATACTCTGTTTTTTGTTTGTTTCTGGTATCTTCAAAAGTTTGTTTACTATTATAGTTAAAAATATGGTATTGATATCGTACGAGTCACGTACGATTCGATTCAAATATCATCATATCGAGTTGACAGGTTTATTGACGGTTTATGCTATGTCTACACCAATTTTGTAACGTATTAATGTGTTGATAATAAGGATCGATTGTGACAACTAAAACTGTTAAAAATAAAAACTTTCTATTACATAAACAAACGTCACATAAAGGTTTTTCCGATATAATTGAAAAAAACAGTATTTATGACGCACAGGCTATTTGTGACGCAAAAAACATAATTGTGATACAAAAAAATGCTGAAAAAATCCTCGGCATAAGTGACACTTTTAGCGTCGGTCAGACTATTTGCAACATTTGTTATTATAACGCATTGTCCGACAGAGAAAAACGTCATAAACGTATATTTGTGACGTAAAATCAAATATTTGTGACGATATCTTTCATTGAAAAAACCATGTTTTGTTGTACTGGATGGTTCTGGTTGTATTTGATGATGTAGATGGAAGAAGGTTAAAACGATGTAATTGATGATGGAGATTGTGGTGGTTCTGGTTGGAATGATGGTTGTGGTGAGGTTAGAGTATTGAAATTGTTGATGAAAATACTGGTGGTATTGGTTTTTGTGATGGTGGAAATGGTGGTGGATATTCTATGTGATTGTTAGTGTTATTTGTGTTTAGCTTCAGATGGAGAGCTTGGTCTTGAAGCTGTTGTTGTTTATGAAGCTACATGTGATGATAAATTATTGTTGTTTATATGTTTTTATGGGGTCAATTGTTGTTGTTGACCCAATTTTTTATGGGATCAACTCCAGTTGTTGATCCAATTTTGTAATGACTCAACTATTGTTGTTGATCCTTTCAACAACATTTCCTTGGATAAGTATAATCATGTTTGTAGTTTAAATCATGTAAATTTCTTCTAATGTTGAACTTGTGGTGCAATGGTAGCATGACTGACTCCATGTCATATGATGCGTGTTCGACTCACGCCAAGTTCATTCCATTTACATGGATCAACTTCTACTTTTGATCCCTTTTTTTTGGGATCAAATACCATTGTTGATCCCCTAAATTGGATCAACTTCTACTGTTGGATCTATTTTTATATGGGTCAACTACTGTTGTTGATACAAAAATATCTAAACCAGTGGTGGCGATGGTGGCGGAGGACGGTGGCGGTGATGGCGGCGGCGGCAGACTAGTTTTGGTGGTGGGGACAAACTAGCGGTGGTGGAGGAATGGTGGTGGTGTAATGGTGGTGGTGAAGAAGTGGTGGTGGCGGTTAGTAGATGGTGGTTGTTGAACGTTGTTGGTGGAATGGTAGTTGAATATTAGTGGTGGTGGTTGTGGTGGTGAAGTGGTAGAGGAAAAAATTTGTTCCATTTTGAAATAAAGAAAAATATTATATGGGTGAGGGTATTAAGGTAATCTAATTTTAAATGGATAAGATTATTAAAAAGTAGGGACATATTTATTTATGTATAAGGATATATTTACTGGGTGTCTAAAGTAGAGACATATAAATAATGTACCCTCTCAACAAAGTTATCAATCTGAGCAAGTAATACGGTAGAGTCTAAGGCCACTCTTTACGTCATGATTAGTCTTTAGAATTTGTTAGATTGTTAAACAAATCTTTAACTGATTGTTGAAAAATTTTGAGTATAAATAAGTCTGCTATCTGCACTGATCAAGTGTGGAAGTATTCACCTCAAAACCCTTTCTAACTTGGTATCAGCCTTGATCCAAGCCACCTTCCACAACACAAAAACCACAAAAAAAAAAAAAAACAAAAACACACAAAAAAAAAAAACTTACATATCATAGCGAAAAATACAAACACCCTCGATCAGTCAGATTCATCATCCGGTTACCTTGAAACATACTAAAACCAATCATTTACTCTGGAAAGATCAGTTTAAACCCATCTTAAAAGGGTATGATCTCACTAATTTCATTGATGGAACCAAACAAAATCCAGCAAGAACACTTCGTGACAGTGAAGATATAAATCCAGAATTCACTGATTATGAATCACAGGACTCTCTGATTGTTGGATGGTTGAATTCAACTTTAACTCCTGAAGTTTTATGCAATGTTGCGATACTTGACACATCAAAAGAGATATGGGATAAACTGGAGTCGGAGTACGCACCAAAAACCTTTGCTCATCAGATGAGACTCTAAAAATAGCTACACAGCCTTTCAAAAGGTAATAAGACTTTAAAATCTTATTTGAATGATGCTAAATCTTTATTTTCTCGGTTAGCGTAACTGGATACACTGTTTCTATGGATGAGAGAAAACATGCCATCAGCAATGGACTTAGCCAAAGTTATGATCCAATTGTAACCGCGTTGAGTACTTGTTGATCAACTAAATCGCTAGCAGTCACCGAATATTTGGATTTGAAGACTACAGTTTTTCTTGTCGCAACCAAATTTTAAAGACAGACTTTGCTTCGTATTCATTTGGATGACGAATTTTTGTCAGCATAAATAGAGATGTAGAGACAAAAGTTATAGTTGTCATCAATAGTATTTTCCGAGACCGATTTGTCTTTCGTCTGTAAAAAATAAACCTTTTGGGACTATAATTTGTTCGGATAATATTAGTTCTAACGGCAAAATCCTCAGTTGACAGGCAATCATTTTGGCAACAAACTAGTTTTGTCGGCATAAGATACATTTAGGAACCAAAGTTTCGAATTGTTAGCAATAAGATATTTGGAGACTGTATTTTATCTTTGTCGCTAGATTCCAATTTTGTGACCAAAATAATTCATCACAAAGAAATATTTAGAGACGGAGACAGGATTGGTCACTATATTTGGTCACAAAAAAAAATTTAGAGAAAAAGACATGATTGGTCACTATATTTGGTCACAAAAAATTTCAGTGACAACGTTAAAAACAAAATATACCATTTGTCACAAAAAAAAATATATATGGTGACCAAAAAAATATTCCTCCCTAAACACTAGATTTGTAGACAAAATTTTATTGGTCACATAAAATTTTGTCACTAAATTTGTGTTTTGTTGTACTGTGAAGGAATGGATATCGACACCTTCTACTCTCATCTTGTCACTTTTGACATGAGACTAGAACAACAACTATCATTGCTGCAGTCTCATGTTGCTAATGTTGTAGTCACCAACTCGGCTTCATCCAGCAAAAGGGATCCAAGGAGGTTCAACAACCAAAATAGAGGATCCTATCAACCCAACAACAAACAATCAAATCTTCAAAATTAGCAACCTCAAAGGAATAGCCAGTTTTATCAACCATGCCAGATTTGCAAGAAGAAAGGACATCTTGGAGACAAATGCTGGTATCGCTATGATAAGCCAAATAATAACAACCAGCGTGCACCAGCAGCATATATTGCTTTGCCTGGAGAGCATGTGGACAATCAATGGGCAACAAACACTGGTGCCACCCATCATCTTACTGCCGATATGCGAAATCTGATGATTCCCCATGAATACAATGGTACTGAGCAAGTTCATGTTGGAAATGGTAATACACTGGATATTTCAAATGTTGGTAATGCATCTTTCACGATTAATTCAAGGTCTTATCAACTGAACAAAATTTATCATGTTCCTAAAATCAAAACTAATTTGTTGTCAGTCTCACAGTTTTGTAAAGATAATGATGTCTACTTTGAATTTCACACTTGTTTTTTTTTTTGTAACGGGGATAATGCTGCTGAGAGGTCTCAATAAGAATGGGATTTATGTTTTTGATGGAGTTAATATGCTAGAGCATTCAATAAAACCACAAGCACTGGTCTCATCTTCTCTTCCGATATGGCACCAGCGATTAGGGCTGCACAAAACCGAACCTAAACCGTGAACCGAACCGAAACCGTTGGCTTATTAACCGAACCGAAGTGAAACCGAATCCAACGGTTAAGGTTTAGGTTGTCGATTTCAGATAACCGACAGATACGGTTTGATTATGGTTTGTCCAAAACCAGAACCGATATCCCATCGGTTAACCGATTACTAAATGCCGTTAGATCTTAATACTTTTTATCCGTAGATCATTATACCATATAAGTTCCAACCCTAATCTAGTTTTTTTATTCATCTGATCTTTTCACTCATAACCTCTGAAATTATTTTTGAAGCGACGCTTTGTTCTTCCATCACCAGCACCAGTCACAAAATCTTAACATAAAAAAGCATCCACAACCACCTTCTTCCTCCTCCACTCTATGAAGATCTACTTTTAACAAGTAAAATCATCCCACGCCTAATTTGATTCTACTTCTCTTCTTCTACAACCACCACCAGTCCACCATGCCCATATTAATATGAATTTAGCTCTTAATCAACCTTTCATAAGCGATTGATGGTGAATCTTATAGCTACTGTTCGAGATCAAGAGTTTTTGCTTATTTAGATTTGTTAATGGGCAGAACCAGTACAATTAAAGCTTTTGAGTTTTGACCGTTATAATTGAAGTTGCATGATGAAATTTCGGTATAATACTTATTGTTGATTTGTTTAGGGTATTATCAAGGTTGGAATTGATGGGTTTCGTTTGATATTCTAGATTAATAGATTTTTTGGAAAAGAAAAGATTTTTTTGTCAAGTCTACAATAAGGAGGAAAGGGTTTTAATAAAATTAGTTTTTGATTTAGTTGGGGTTGATTTGTTCATGGGATTTAAATAAAAGAGGATGATTTTGTGTTTTTATGATTTACTGGGATTGATCAGAACTTTTGTGTGTTTGCATGTTGCAATTTATAGTCACTCTCTTTGTATTCATATATGTTTGTTGGATCTGGAAAGTATCTTTTCTGTTGTCTTGTTGTAGATCTTCAAGTTGTATTAAGTTGTGCCGTTCTGTAACATCAGGGACAAAATTAGATTAGACCTCTGCCTTATTTGTATAAATTTATGAAACAAACTGGTCATTTTTTGTTTAATCTTTTATGAGTCTGTGAACAATGAAAAACATCAACTTTTGAGAATGAACTGTCGGTTAACCAAAACCGGCAGGTTTAAAACCGAACTTAGTCAGAACCGAACCGCATGAAACCGAATAGATGAAATGGTTTCATCGGTTTTTGATTATGGAAAACCGAGTATCTCGGTTTCGGTTGTTTTTCTGCCTACAACCGTACCGAACCGAACCATGTGCAGCCCTACCAGCGATTAGGACATCCAATGATGCGTACTGTTTCCAAGATATGTCATCAGTTTTCCCTTCCAGTCCAAAATAAAAATTTTGAGTTTTGTCATTCTTTCCATGTTAGTAAAAGCAAGAAATTGTCTTTTTACCTTAGCAAAACTGTTTATGACAAGCTTTTGAGCTTGATTGTCTCAAACATATGGGTTTCTCCCTCTTTATCAAGAACTGGTTTTCGTTATTATATATTGTTTATGGATGTCTTTTCTCACTATACCTTGGTTTTTCATCTAGTACAAAGATCAGATGCTTTACACACTTTCATTCTATTCCGCAAACAAATAGAGAACCTCACGGATCATAAAATAAAGATTTTCCAATCTTATAATGCACTAGAATATAAGAAGTTTACTTCTTATCTAAATGAGTCAGGCATACAACATAGATTTTCATGTCCTCACACGTCTCCTCAAGATGGTCTGGCAGAGCGTCGTATTAGGCATATCCCAGAGTCTGGTTTAGCTCTTCTTTTTCATGCATATATGCCTAGATCTTATTGGGCAGATGCTTTTGTTACTGCTTGTTACCTAATAAACAGACTTCCAAAATCTAGCTCAGAATTAAAAACTCCACTAGAATTATTGCTCAACAAGTTGCCAAATTACTCATTCTTAAGAGTGTTTGGATGTTTAGCTTATCCTTGTCTAAGACAATATAACAGTGACAAGCTTGAACCCAGGTCACTGCCTTGCGTCTTTATTGGCTACAGAGTAATGCACACACAGAGTTATATGTGTTTTCATAGAGAAACCAATAGAATTTACATCTCCATGCATGTTTGTTTTGAAGAAAGCTCGGTCCCATTCTTATCTCTCAAGCAGCAATCTCCGTTTCCAAATCCAGGTATTATACCATCTAGCACAAGTGTATTAATTAAGAAACCTTTTAGAAGTTATCGTTTGACTGTAATTCATGGTGCTAGTCCATTGTCCTTGATTCACCACAATGCGGTGGATGTAACTTTGCCAACAAGCACTTCTGAGACTTCTTCATTGCCAGTGACTGCATCAATAATTACTCCACCACAGCTGTCTAATTCTCCAGAGATTAGTCCTGTTAATTTTGCAGCATCTATTGACTCCAATGAACTCAATTCTGTAGCTGTTGTGAATCAGGAAGTGCAAAGTAGGGCAACAACATATCCCATGGTGACACGAGAAAAAGATGGCATTCGCAAGCAAATTCAGAAGATGTGTTTGACGGCATCAAGACATCCTTTACCAGATGAGGATTTTATAGATCCAACGTGTTTTTCAGCTGCAAGGAAGATTCCAAAATGGAGGACTGCAATGGATGTTCAAATCAATGTCCTTATTCGTAATGGTACATATTCTCTTGTTAAATATGAAAAAGGAATGAATGTGGTAGGCTCGAAATGGGTTTACAGGGTTAAGAAAAACCCAGATGGAACTATAGAACGCTACAAAGCGCGTTTGGTAGCAAAGGGCTACAATCAACGTCAAGGTCTCGACTATGATGAAACATTTTCCCCAGTGGTAAAACCTTGTATTATACGTCTGGTGTTGTCCATTGCTGTGAAGAATCAATGGGAAATCAAGCAACTCGATGTGTAGAATGCATTCTTGCATGGTCAATTGGAAGAGGATGTTTACATGCAGCAGTCACCGGGCTATGTGGATGAAAACTATCCAAACCATGTGTGCAAACTGCACAAATCACTCTCTGACCTTAAACAGCGCCTAGAGCATGGTTCTCGAAGCTTAGTAGTTATTTACTTGGTTGGGTTTCAAGGGTTCTATTGCAGATAGTTCCCTCTTTATCCGTCAATCCTCAGACTAAATCTTATATGTTCTGGTGTACGTCGACGATATTATTGTTAAAGGCTCTAGGACAGATGAGATATCTCAGCTGATTATAGATCTTAGTGTAGCCTTTGCGTTAAAGGATTTGGGTGATTTGTCCTTCTTTTTGGGAGTAGAAGTACTCGGGCAGGGCACGGAACTTATTCTCACTCAGCGAAAATATATTACAGATCTTTTGGAGAAGACAAAACAGGATGGTGTGAAACCAGTCAATACACCTTTAGCAGCTAATGTAAAGATTCAGAAACAAGGTACCAGAAAGTTTGAAGATGCCACTTTGTATCGAAGTGTTGTGGGTGCACTTCAGTATTTGCATCTAACAAGACCTGATATTTCCGTAGCAGTCAATAAGGTATGCCAATATATGCATGATCCTTATGTAGAGCATTGGGAACTTGTTAAGAGGATCATAAGGTACCTCAAAAGTACTGTAGATTATGGTCTACATCTTCGTCAATCCAGGGATTTTACTCTGCAGGCCTATTCTGATGCGGATTGGGCTGGAAGTTTGGATGATCGACGTTCGACAAGCGGCTACTGCATCTACTTTGGTGGTAACTTAATATCCTGGAGTACTGCAAGGAAGCAAGAAACAGTGTCAAAGTCCAGTACTGAGGCGGAATATAGAGGAGTTGCCATTGAAACTTCAGAGATTATTTGGATACAATCGCTGCTTAAAGAGCTTGGTATAACAGCTTCAACACCCATTCTGTGGTGTGATATTTTAGGCGCGACATATATGACAGCAAACCGGTATTTCACGCTCGAACCAAGCATATAGAAATCGATTATCACTTTTTCCGTGAACGAGTAGCTGCTAACAAACTTCATGTCAGATTTATCATCTCCAGAGATCAACTAGCATCCATCTTCACTAAAGGACTGCCAGCTTCGAGATTTCAAATTATACGTAGCAAGTTGCAACGTCGCCAACTCCAGTACAACTTGAGCTGGTATGTTAAGGATACGGCAGATATCTCTCCTAAGGACTCTCAACAAAGTTAGCAATCTGAGCAAGTAATATGCTAAAGTCTAAGGCCACTCTTTACGGCATGATCAGTCTTTAGAATTTGTTAGATTGTTAAAAAAAATTTGCAACTAATTATTGAATAATTTTGAGAATAAATAAATTTGTTATCTGCACTGATCAAGTGTGGAGGTATTCACCTCAAAACTCTTTCTAACTTAACAAATTTTGAAAAGTTTGTGTTGATTGCAACTTAACTGGGTTCAAATTGATTTGGAAAAATTATGGTGGTGATAGAGATTGGTTTGAAGATTCAAGATTACGGTACACCACCATTTATGTCATCTATTTTCTAGTATGTACTTAATGAAGGAAAATGAATAGCTGGCGGTGATGACGGAATTTGTTTGTCTGCTGAAACTTATATGTACTATGTACTGAAATTGTCGAAGCAATAGATGGAATTGGTGATGCCTTGATGGACAGAAATTGGTGTTGTCGCGGAGATTGAGATGGTTCAGAATAGAAATTGATGTTATGGTCAGTGTTTGGGATTTTGGAAATTGAGGTTTACTGGTGTTGTTTGAATAGGGTATAACCCATTTACAAAACTGGTGCAATGAAGATAGAGTAGCGTCTGTATGTTAGCTGGAGTTAGGAGAAGGATCCGAGGGAGTTGTTTGGTTTGATTGACTGAAGAAAAGAAGGGTATTACATGAACTATGGATGACATGTGTATATTTTTACCAGGTGTACATGAATGTTGACTCAGCTAACTGAGCAATGGATGGAAAAACTAACGATGGGAGGAAATACTAATTTCAATCTTTTTGGGGAGGAAACGCTAATTAGCAATCTTGGCAGAGGAGGAAACGCAAAATAGCCCTTAGTCAAAAAAACAAAACTCTGATTGATTAGTTCCCATTCATGTAAGGGGAAAACTTACCATGGTTGTTAATGGATACTCCAGGTTATCAGAGATGATAGGTTTTTTTCTACATATTCCAGTTGAATGTGCTAGCTACCTTGTCAATTTTCTTGTTACTATTTTTCTATGAGTTGTGACTTGTTTCCCATGTTATGACTGTGCACAAACGTAAACAAAAAAAGATGTGCATCTAATGGCAGTTCTTAGCAATAATTAATCCACACCTGCAACTGCAAGAACTAGAAAATGCAAAAGTTTTTTTTTTTGATAGAAAGAGAGAGATTTTATTAAAAAGAGGGGAATGTACAAACAAGCTACAAGTTGTAGCAAAGGAAAAAAAAAACTAAAAAACAATTAGTAAAAATTTTCATCCCAATTATCACCAACTGTAACATTGTGATAACCAAATGTTGAAGCCTAGACAATAATTAAAGATTTGGCTTCAATGATTAGATCCAAATCAGTTTTAAAAATATGCTTCTCCTGCGCGAGTTTCTTTATCCCCATATAGCCCAGACTATGGCTTCAGGAATCATGTTCCAGTATACAGTATTTTGAGTATTGTACGTTTGTTGCCATGTATGAGCTAAATCGTATATGGACTGCGGACATATCCAGCACCAACCAGAGGGAATTAAGCTTAACCATAACTTGTACGCAACCTTGCAATGAAAAACAAGATGATTTGCAGATTCTTCAGAGCTTCCACACATAATGCAGTTATTGTCTAAAACCATTCCCTTGTGCAGTAGCATATCTATGGTGTTTAGTTTACTATGCAATGCACACCATACTAAAAAGCAAACCTTTGGAGGAGTTTTACAGTTCCAGACGAATTTATAAGGAAAATCATCTACTCCAGCTGACTTTATTAACTGAGAATAAAGAGTCTTGACTGAGAAAACTCCGTTGTTCCCCAAAGTCCATCTCCTAGTATCTGGCAAATTATTCAGGTTTGGAGCTGTAGTCCAATTCGAAGAAGTAACATAGCAAACTGATTAACTTCATCTTCCAGCGATCTTCTTTTAAAATCAAAAACCCAATCTCCATTTGAGATATGAGCTGCCACTGAACTGTATTTATCTTTAGCTAACCTGAATATATCAGGGAAATAAAGATTTAATGGCTCATCTCCATTCCATTTGTCAAACCAGAAAGACACCCTAAAATCGAGTGATTATTAATTGAAGCATAAGTATTGATCAACTGACTTGTTTCCACTATAATTTTCCAGCAACAAATCCCATAAGAATTAGTTACTCTACCAGGTAACCAGTGAGAAGACATAGAACCATGTTTCTCAGTTATGATACCAGAGTTGATCTTTCTCCACCCAAAATCTCCAGACACACTTTGCAAGTAATGCAGTGTTCATATGTCTGAGATTTAAAACACCCAGGCCTCCTTTACTTTTTTCTCAGCAAGCACCAAACTCCAGTTAACCAAATGAGATGTTTTTGAATTACCCCATAAGAAATTCCTCATTTTCTTTTCTAATTGGTTAATCACTGAAACTGGTGCTCTGAATGGAGAGAAATAATAAAGTGGAAGAGAAGAGAGAATAGTTTTTAACATATTGAGTTTACCTCCCTTGGAGACTGAAATTTTGCTCAAATGAGAAAACCTGACGTCAAATTTGGCAAGAACTGGATCCCATATAGCTTTGTAGTTTTCTTTAGCCCCTAGAGGCATACCCAAATAAATAAAAGGAAGATTATCTGTGATGCAACCTAGCTCCATAGTCCAAGTTTGTAAGTATTGGCGTTGACCAACTGGAATGATTCATGTTTTAGCTGTGTTTATTTTCAAGCCTGCAATTCATTCAAAACACTTCAAGGAGGAAAACAAATTATGAAGTTCATCTCTTGAATTATTTAGAAAAAAAATTGTGTCATCTGAATAGTGAAGATGGTTGTTCACAGTTCCATCATTCACATTTTAAAAACCATGAAACTGACCCATATCTGCAACTCTGTCCAAGTATCTTGAGAATCCCTCCATAACAATGTTAAAAAGAAGAGGTGACAGTGGATATCCCTGTCTAACCCCTCTAGAGCTATTGAAATGACCAAAAGAAGTATCATTAATAAGAACAGAGAATGAGGCTGTTGAGTATCAAAATCTTAGCCATTTGCACCATTGGTTACCAAAACCCATCTTTTTTAGCATATTTTTCACGAAAACTCAACTTACTTTGTCAAAATCCTTCTCTAGGTCAATCTTGCAAATTAAACCAGGTACACCTGAGCTAAGTCTTGAGTCTACCATCTCATTAGCAATGAGAGTACCATTAATTATCTGTCTCCCTTGTATGTAAGCATACTGCACTGGTGAAAGGATTTTATCCATAACTAAACTTAATCTAGTAGCTAGTACTTTGGATATAATTTTGTAAACACTAGTAAGCAAATAAATGGGCCTGCAATATTTTATGGTTTCAATACAATCTCTTTTAGGAACCAAAGCAATTAAAGTAGAGTTGTGCCTTGTATCTATTCTGCCACTTGTACGTAACTCATGCACTACTGCAATTAAATCCTCATTGTTTCAAGAACTTCCCAGCAGCTTGAAGAAAAATAAAAAGGATAACCATATGGTCCAGGTGCTTTGTCATTTCCCAAATCCTTTATAGCTGAAAATACTTCATCTTCAGTGAAACTAGCTTCAAGAAAAACTCATAGAGCATAGCTCGGTCGAACCCACCAAGCGTTGGTATGTCAAGTTTGGTTGTCATATTTTAGTGAATCAAAACTCATGTTAAGAGTCACTTGATTGTGTACTAGAATCAACTTCGCATATGTTAGCTTGAAAGTATTAGGATATGAGACTTTACAAGTATTGCGAAGACTTGAAGATGTGAAGAAGCAAGGAGATACAACGACAACAATCATCCTTCCACTTGAGGTTAGTGATATTTGACTTGAACTGTTTCATTCCCTAACGTATCTTTCAAGTCGTGCATATTGAAAACAAAAATGCGAAGCATATTTGAACTCTAGATAGACATATAATTAAGGAATACAATACAAAGTTTATTGCTTAACCATTAAACTTTGTAGACAAGACATCGCCATAATCATTTGAATGCTATTGTGATTATGTATGGGTATGAGGTGGGGATTTCATCCTAGGGAACAATGTTTTACATGTGTTTTAAGGAAGTAAGTTCATAAACTTGTTTGTGAATCGAAAAGGAAATCGCCAAGCCTTATTGGTTTTGTTATTCATTGCATATCTTATGAACAACCAATATGTGTGATTGAGTATAACTGTTAACTTGTTGTGCTCTTGGTATAACTATTCACAAAGGCCTGACTTATGTATTGTTATGACTTTTATTAGTGAAACCGATCTTAAGTAATCACCTAAGATGGTATGAACAGGTTTGTGATTTTCTGTCTGACCAAATATGGGAAAGGGGAACCGATCCTAGTAAGAGGTGGAGTACATCACAAAGGGGAACCGATCCTTGTATGAGGTGCAACAAGGTTTATAGCAGAAAGGGGAACCGATCCTATGAACATGTGCAACACTTTTTTAGGCAAAGGGGAACCGATCCTATGGAAATGTGCAACACATATAAGTTAGATACCATATATATGTGGGGAACCGATCCTAGTACATAGTCAACCGAATTTTGGAAAGCTAGTGTGACTATGCACAATACTCACATGGAAGGTAGAACCGAAACTTGTTTTGGTAGAACCTTTAAACCCATGATTGTGATTGAATATTATTTGATCAATCGCATAGTTCTTGAAAGTCAGATGAACCAATTATAAACCTGTCTGTAAGTGTGGCAAATCGGTTTCAAGCTTGTAAGTGTGAAAGAGAACTTACAAAGTTAAGATGTCGACATACGTTGAACACGTGCTACGAATGTTTATTTATTTAATTGTTCAAAGTTATTCCTTAATAGCTAAGGAAAGAGAATCCCAGGATCGAAACATAAATAAGTTAAGAATCTTTTAATTAAGGTATTTAACTTCATTTAGTAGGGAAATCGGTAATTAGTAATGTTTATTTACTAATTAGAGATTTTCCGAGAGATTTCAATAATTATTTTTGACAAAAGAGCATTTCCGGGAATTATGGAAACCGAATTTGTGCTTTAATGAATATCTTGAGAATATTTTCGGTTTTGGAAATTCCTTGGTGTCCAAACTTCCTTGTCTATAAATACTTGAAGTTTTCCTTTCTAGCAAACTAATCCTTCATACCAACAAACTTCTTCTTTGTTGTGTTGTTACTGGTGTAGCCGCCTATTCGGAGAGGAGAGTAACCTAATTAGGTGAAATCTCTTACGGACGCTTAGTTTAAAGTCTTCTTTGGGATTGATAAGCTCTACGAGTACCATTGGTGGGAAACTAGATAATTGCGGTTTATCTTTTGGTTTCTTTGATTTGATTGACTAACGGTGGTTGAACTTTGGTTGCACCTAGTTCGTTTATGCTTGAGAATCTTTTCTTCTGATATAAGATTCACTCAAACTAGTTCAGAGTTTCTACATGGATCTTTAGACTGTTGTTAGTTCTAAAGAAGATCTTGTGATAATCCATTGTTAACAGACTCATTTCTGTGCGTGATTGATCACAAGAGATTCAAGTGATTATGTGCAAGTGTTTATTGAAGATCTAAGAAGATTTGAAGACAAAGAAGATATTGAAGATTTTTGATTTGTAGGTTCATAATCTTTGGTGTGCACAATACTTATTTCGGTAAAAGAGGATCCAATTAATAATCGGTGTATCTGTGTGATAGATTGGATTGATTAATTGAGTAGATCGGCATCAACATAATTCTTTGGATTAATAGTGTTGTTGGCTTAATCTTAAACGATTACTTCGGTAATTGAACATAAGATAGATATAAGGACCTGACTAGTTTATGTTAAGATAAACGGAAGAGCCTTTGTCCAACACATATCACTTGGTTGAATAGAGTTGATACCAAATAGATTTGTTGTTCCTTTACTATTTGGAATACGAACCAAAGGAATTGTTCCAAGTACGTTACTAAGGTCGGAGGGGTGGGAATACAGACGAAACTAGGTGAACTATAGGTTTAGTTGCTTGGTCTCAACTATACGAAGTTAGGTGTAATTTTATGTAACGGCTTAATCCTGAGAGTATTCAATTCTGGACAAGGTCCCAGGGTTTTTCTGCATTTGCGGTTTCCTCGTTAACAAAATCTTGTTGTGTCATTTACTTTATATTTCCGCATTATAATTGTATTATTATAATTAAAATAAATTACACAAACGTTAGTTCCTATTTACTTGATAAGTGAATCCTATTGTGTTTGGTTAAGTCCGAACCTTTTTATCAAGTAACATACTTCGTTGTTGTATTGTCTCGATCTCGTATCCATAGACGATCTCACGAAGTGTGAACCGATTAGTTGTATTGTCTCGAATCAGTCCATAGACAATCACTTTCGGAAAAAAGGACTTATAAGTAGGAAAGTTTTAGCTTGAGGTATATTTGGGTACCCTCGTCTTTTCAAAAACTGCCTCTTGAGAATTGATTTGATCGAAATTTATGTCATTTAGTTCATGTCTTATTAGCATCTCTTCAGTAAATAAAGATATGTAGAAGTCAACAATGTGATCCTGCAAAACTGTTTTGTCAGAAACCAAAGCATCATCTATATATAATTGTCTTATTATGTTATACCTCCTTTTTGCAGCAGCAATTCTCATGAAGTGAGCAGTGTTCCTATCTCCCTCTTTGATCCATTTAATTTTTGATTTTATCCTCCAAGAGGTCTCCTCCATATGAGTAACCTTTTCAAAGTCAGCTTGCAGATTAATCTTAGCTCTGATTTGAGTTTCTGTAAAAAAAAATATCTTCAGAAGCATTTCTATCACCTTAATGTTAGACAAAATATTTTGGAGTTTGGTTGTTGTATGGCCAAAAGTGTCTTTGTTCCACACTTTGAGTAAACCTTTCAATTCTTTTAGCTTTAACCAAAAGATCTCACTGGGTGTACCTGCAAAACAAAAAGAGTTCCACCAGTTTTCCACCATTTCAACAAAGCCATTTTCCAAAAACCAAAGAATCTCAAATCTAAAAGGGTTAGGTCCCTAGGAAGGATCACAGAGGTCAAGGAGTAAATGAATATGATCAGAAGTTGGTCTAGGTTTTTCTAGTTGAGAGGTAAGAGGAAATTTGAGTTCAAAGGAAGGAGAAAGAAGAAATCTATCAAGCCTGCACATGATGGGATTTGATTGATTATTTGACCAAGTATATCTGGCACCTTTGAGTGGAAGATCAATTAGCTCATGCTTCTCAATGAAACTTGCAAAACTCTTCATACTCTTGGTGACTATAGAACAATTCTTCTTCTCATCACAACACAGAACTGTATTAACCTCCTCCAAGACACCAAGGAAGATCCCACAAACTGCAAACATTATCTAGTTCTTCCCAAAAGATGTCTCTTTCTTGTGGCTTATTAGGACCATAAATATTGGTTAAGATCCATTGAAAGCCATCTCGCTTTGTTTTTACAAGCAATAGAGAGTGTATAATGTCCCACCAAGGAGTCATTAACTACCAGAATATCCTTATTCCATAGATTGATCATTCCTCCTGAACTTCCAACAGATTGTTTCAAAGTCCAACCAAAGTTATTATTTCCACAAATTTGTTGAATATCAAAATCTGTGCAATACATCATCTTAGTCTCTTGAATAATAATAATAGGAGCCCTGTACATATGTATTACTTTCTTTACAACTGTTTTTCTTTATCTAGAGCACAAACCTCTGACATTCCAAGAAAGAATCTGCATATTCATTTAGGAACATACAAACCACAGTTCTTCTTTTTGATTTAGTAGAAGAACAACCAGCAGAAGAAGGTGTTACTCCCAATCTTTTCCATTCACACAACAACTTCTTAGGTAAAACACCATTTGATGAAACAAGAGAAATAGAATCATCACACAAAGCTTTATCCATGGCAAAGGCTCAAACCCGGGAGGGTAAGTTGGTGTGGATGAAGAGATTTTGTCTTCCATGATCAGATACCCATTCTCAACTGTATTATCTTCAATGTTAACCATGGAAGTATCTTGAAACCCAATAAGTGGAGTATCTCTTTCTTTTGGTATGAGAAATATCACAGCAAAAAGTTTGAACTGCAAAGTTTTCCCGGATACAAATTGTCACCTTTGAAGGTTGCATTACAGTATCTTTGAACACAGGACCCTAATAAGCACGTAAGTGCTATATTTTATACCCATATTTATATTAGTTAGGACTCAATATTTCGACTAATAACACTATTTTAAGCTATTTACAGGAAATACAAGCGAATCCAATTACCGGAAAGAAAACGACTTAAATAAGAGATATAAGAGCTAATTTGGTGTTGCGACGAAAACTACCAAGCCACCACTGCTACATCAAACGGAAAAGGCTAGACCCTCCATTGAAACCAAGTTTAGGAAAAATTTATTGGAGTGATTTGGCATACAGTCTAATTTGATACCCAAACTAATATCGTACATGAACAGTCTGTTAACTTCGGCAACAATCCAAGATGGTATGACAGTGGTGGGACTTTTTATAGTAGAGAACAAGGGATTAGGGTTTGGTAATAAAGGTGGTAAAAACGAAGGTAGAAGTGGAGTTTTTGAAAGAAGGGAATGGATATTTATGGAAGGTGTTACAAATGCAGGAATAGGTAGGTGATACTGATAATGTTGTATGAAAGAACAGATGAATTGTGATGTGATGTTCTTAGAATCCGAAGTGGAGAGAGATGTAGGTGGTAACTATTCTAAAGAGAGTTGGAAAGCAAGCTTTACCGGAGTTGAAATAACATCAATGTCCATGTATGCTACCACGTCGGACTCTTCACTCAGGTTTGAAATAATATGGTTTGGATTAGGATTGGATAACTCTGTGATGGGTTTGGGTTTAGGTTGTGTTTGGACTCGCCAAATGCCTTTGGATTGTAGAGATCTGTTTCCATTTACTGGTCCTTTTTTCCTCCTACCATGATGAGCTGACTTTCTCAAGTTCAAATTCAAATCTTGAAAATTCCCCGTAACTGAAGCCGCAGTAGGAGTTGGAGTGATTTCTATGTGAATTTTCCGGCGCTTCTTACTCCTCCAATTTCGTGATGTAGGTGGACGTTTGACCTTGTCATGATGATCATGAGTTTTTTATTTCATGATCGATCTTACTGCTTGATTACTGATGATGTCAACCACGGTGATGAAAGTCGTGTATATACCCTGCTTGGTATAGATTTTCACAGATCTTGTAATAAAATTGATACCGTGCTTGTTTCTGATCTTCATCTTTATTGCAGTTAAATTATCAAGACTTTAGGTCGAAGGATCAATGCAAAATACCTCGCCACAAATTTTTCCCACAACATGCATAAGATCTGATGACCATAACTGATACGGAACTCCATGAATTTCAATCTTAAATTCAGTAGATTCAGAGTGATTGTTTTTGCAACCTGAGAAATCAGAATTCCATCGATTTCTCAGTAAAAATCTAGCTTTCATGAACAAAAGAAAACAATAAATTCTGCTCCCTGGAAATATCAGCAACATTAAATAAGGCTTGGGTAGAATTGATAGGGAATAACGTAATGTTAAAACCTAGAATTTGTCCCAGAGTTTTGGAAATAAAATACCATAAGCTGAACATGGAAGGCGCAAAAAGAACACAAGCATTCTTTCAGTAACCTAGTGGTTTCGAATCTAAAGCAGAAATCTGCAAGTATTCACCCTCTCTAGCATTTTTAATAGTAATCGAATGGGAAGCGGATAACTTATCACATTGGAAAGGTGAACGTATAGATTTTCTGGTAGGATGAGGATGAATGAAAGCTTTCTTTGGTTGAGAAGATGAGATAACCGGTGGTTTAACAAATTGATTTGGTTTACTTTTTAAGATTTGAGCATAGGACACTTTTTGGGTTAGAGGAATTCGAAGCTTTGTGGGAAGATTTCATTTTGGTTTTGGGATTGCTTTATTAATGGTTGAAGAATAATGGAGTAGACTTTCCAGAGCTGAATCCATTGCAATACCATCCTTCATAAACAGGTCCCGAGGGAACATAAAATTTAGTGTTTGATTGAGAAAGATGAATATGCAGATAAAATCCTTTCTCATTTTGATGTTTGTTCACCATGAACCACAAGCCCTTTTCTTCAAATTTCCAGTGTGATTTCCCAGTATCACCATTTTTGGCTACTTCAAAAAATATTCCCTGAAAGTAATTGGCAAAATTGAAAGAGAGATCTATGAGAAGATCCATTGGAAAAGAACTCTGAGAGAGTACATGGAAGAAAAAGGAGTTTTAGAACAGCATGAAAGTCTAAAAAAATTTCGATCAATTTTGATGAAACGCTTTTCTGATTGCATGATTGGAGTGAAAGGTAGGAAATAGGAAAAAGGAAAACAATAACCCTAAGAGCAACTGCAGTGGGATGAGTAAAACTAAAGCCTAAAAACCAAAAAAAAAAGTAAAAGATATGGTTTTAGTCTGTGGTGAGACACTACGTTGGAGGAGTAAATTTGGTGGAGCGGAGTTAGAATGGTTCGTCTGATATGGGGCGTAGTTGTTAACTGCGTTTGGGTTGGACGCAACTTTAACTTCCGCTTTGATGTTGGGCTGAGTCTATAATTGCGTTTGGTGTGGAACGTAATCCACAACTACGCCCGACGAGGCGCAAATACAAAATACGCCCGAATGGGACGCAAATACTACATTACGCTGATGGGGCGCAACTTGGGACCGCGCCTGATGTGGCTCAATGAAACACTTTGTTAACGAGCTACGATTATACAAGAATTTTAGACGGATCCATGTTGTGGACCCGTGGTAGTTGGGTGTACCTTGAAGCATATTTAAGTTCTTTTTGATACGTTGCTCGCACCATATTGAATTCCAACTTAGCAAATTCGAGCAAGTCGTTGCTTGCACCATGTTTTGAGATATTGGGAGTAACATGGGGCGTAGATACAAATTGCGCCCAATGTAGTAACTGGCGGTATTAATAATTGCGCCCCATGCAAGAATAAAGCGGTACTAATAATTGCGCCCGTAGTCGGCGGACTTTAAAATCATGCCCGGTCGACGTAACTTGTAACTACGCCTGGATGAGGCGCAATATAAATGTGCCGCTTGGTATCAGGCGCAAATGTAAACTACGTCCCATCGAGCGGAGTCTAAAGTTGCGTTTCAATCAGGCGTACATTAAAGTTACGTCTCACTACCAAACGCAAATTACAGTTCCGCCCCAATCAGGCGTAGTGTCAAATTACGCCCGACCAAAACTAAACCAAAGACCAAATATAGTTTGGTTTATAGTTTTAGTCTGGTATTTGGTCTATACTCCACTCCGTAGTGTCTGCGTTTTCGACTAAATATTTGGTTTTAGTCGATGATTGTGGATGCTCTAAGGCCTCTTCCTATGGGTATGGCAAAAAAATGTTGTTTGGCATGCCATGTGGCATGGCAAATGAGTTTCCCACTATGGTAGATATGTCAGACTTGATTAAAAACATATATTTAATTGTGTTGGGTGGGACCCTAATGAATAAAAAATATATTTGTGTTTGTGTGGTGGGGTATTTATAAAAGTTTTAGTGTTATAATATATTTAGTGGGACCCTCTAAATATAAAAATATATTAGAATAATGAAAAAGTAGGAGAGAAGGATAATTTACATATATATAAAATTACTCGGAGATAAAGTGAATATCGCTGGAAATAAAGAGATTATCGCCAGCGATAAAGTCTTTATCGCTCAGCAAAGCGATAGAATCTCTATCGCTCGATGGAAACTCTGTCTCCTATGTAGTAACACAGGTAAAACCTGATGTCTACATTGCAACGATTTAAATCAATTTGATTAAGAAGAAAGATTATTAAGATTTACAGATGAGGACTCGGTTATATACTCGACACTCTCGAATTCTCTCTATCTCTGTCTCACACGTGCGGTCAAAGACAAGTCACTCACACATACAAACTACACGTTCATCAGGATAAACCATTCTACGCTATTACCCTCCCTCAATCGCAAGTTGTCTGTAAAAAGACAACCTGAGATTGCATACATACAAACTACACACTCGTCAGGACAAACAAATGTAGAACTTCATTTGATGTAGCAAGACTTCAGGTACAAGAGGCAAAGCAACAACAATGGATGCGGATATAAGGTGTCTCGACGGGAAACAGTTAGAGAAAACTCGTGAAACGCCAAGCGCGCATTGTACTCGGGTGAGAAATAGCTTCGGGCATTCTTGAAACAAGTTTAATCTATGCTAGCTTGTTGTAAGATTTGGTGTAGCGACATATTCGGGAAGCATTAGATATTAAGTATGACTTGTAGAAACCTAATTGGACATGCCATAGCTTTATCTCACGGATAGAGTAACCCTCGCAAAGAAATTTGCGGTACCGGGACACGAATAGGCGGAAGTAGAGTAGTTGATCTCATAGGCCTGGCCAACCTTGCTGAATGTCATGGCACATCGATGGAATGCAGAATACTTTGCAAAATTGTCCCAGCAAAATTCATTATTTTCTCCCTGTAGTACTAAAGAAGAAAGAAAAAGCAATCGTCTGGCATACACTCTCGAGCAAGCACTAAGATAGTTCATTGAATTATTCCAATTATTCCTGCAATGTAGAATCTGAAGTAATATGCAGTACACACCAGTAAGAACACCATTCACAGAACATACACCCACGCCGGCACAATGAATCACTTATCCCCCTTATTCAGCTTATTCTAGTAGTGAACTATGAATCTTATAAGTTGCGGAGTCTTTGAACAAAAAGACACAAGCCATTCTAGAAGATAAAGTCGCGAGAAGCGGTTGATGCGGGGTAGAGTCAAGAGCAAGAAACAAAATAATTTGGCGAGAAATAGCTTATAGAACTAGTGCGAATTGAAAATTCATCTTACTAGTAGCTTCGAAAAGCATTAATCTGCAACACCGAATTTTGTGCGAGAAATAGCTTGTCTTGGTAGTATGACCGAGACCTGCAGAAATACAAGAGCAAAAGACGTTGCGGGATTACCTTGTATTCTTAAGGTCAATCGAGAGATGGCGTGTGTTTGACATACCAGCACTTAAAGAATATATAAATCGCAACATAGTAATAGAATTTCCAAACTTACATGAAGAATCGTGAAAAGCAATGAACACCTCCGTGGATTTGAAATTTGATACCCGACACACAGAACCAACACCCAAGCACCAACAAGTATGATATAATTTGTGTATATAATCGCCAAATCTCGAAGTACCCAAGAAAGCCATACTGCTGACATAAGAAAAATCAAACATCCATAATCGAATCGGGACATAAATTGAATGATAAAGCCCTTGAATGCGAAGGCGAAGCAAAGCCGTTAAGAGTTGTAATAGCATTTCGGCACCAAGATTTGGGCACTCCAATTTTGCAACTCACAAACTCACAATTCTCGATAATCTTGGATAATCGCATCTTACAATATTATTACGATGAATCGAAAATAAAATAACCGGGAATCATTATTATTAAAGAAATAAAAGGCACCATTGTAGATGAACTTCAACTGAATTATTCAAGAAGCATGAAAGGTAGAAGAACAATAGGTTGCATATTGAACACATATGCAAACCGAAAAACCAGGTTGCATACTAAGTGTACACAAACTCAACAAAGAGAACTTCAATCTGTACTTAATGTAGCTCTCAACTCCAACTCGAAGTTCAATCGCGAGAAAAACCATTAAAAAACGCAAGATACTTCAACACCGCAGTGAGGATTTTGCCTTGAAATAAGAATTGAGACTGGAAGTATGAAGAATGAGCCGTTAAGCACTATGTGCAACATCAATTTCCACCCACAAACTCTCAACCTTCTGCTGAATCAATCGGGTGGAATGACTTTAAGTTTTCGCCTAACTAGACCTTGGTGTAGCGGACTGTAACACACTCGGACCCTTTCGGCATCGGGAACAAGAACAATGAGAACTTGATAAAGAAATTAGATATAAAACAAGCTAATTATGATGTATAAGGCGATTGAAGATAAAATTGGATGATGTTGAGCTAGTGATGTAGAAATTGAACACATGAGATCAAATCTAAAGTAATCTAAACATGAAATTGGAGATTACAAAGAGAGACTCAAATTTTAGTTGATGAGGTAAGAGATTTCAACCAACACACCAAACAGGAAATTAAAATAACCAAGAGCTCAAACCCTAAAACTGAATTTTAGATCTAAAATACATGCTTCATCCTGTTTGTTGACGTAGCAAAGGTATCAACCAAATCAAAACCTAATTCTTACCGAGAAAACACCATTAATGGAGGTGGATGAAAAAAATTACCAACCGTTGTTGTAGATGTAGATAGAAACTTCATAGAGGAGTCGAATTAGTCTCAAATCCGAGATGATTGAACGAGCATCGGCCTTCAAATCTCGATCTAAACTAGTAGCAGCAGAAGATGATGATGAGTTAACGGTGGTGGTGATTGTTGAAGAAAAGGTGAAGTAATGGTGGTTTTGATGAAGAAACAGGCTAGGATCGGTACCCTCAGAAATTGATTTCTGAGTCTGATACCATAGTAACACAGGTAAAACCTGATGTCTACATTGCAACGATTTAAATCAATTTGATTAAGAAGAAAGATTATTAAGATTTACAGGACAGACTCAGTTATATACTCGACACTCTCTGAATTCTCTCTATCTCTGTCTCACACGTGCAGTCAGCACAAGTCACTCACACATACAAACTACACGTTCATCAGGATAAACCATTCTACGCTATTACTATGCCTATATGCCAGGAATAACATATTGGCATATGTGTTTGGTAGTTTGGCATATCCATAGTGGGTGCATATATGCCAAATATCATGTTTTGGCATGTGCATAGGAAGAGGCCTAAGGAAATCTAAAAACTAAGCTTAAGAATCCTAAATCTAATCAAGGAAATGCTAAGGTTTTTGAAAAAGTTTTGTTGAAACGAGGAGAGAAGCTCTCGACATTTTTTTGTTTTAACATGAAGTATACCATATTGGATGATGAAAAAAATAAAAAAAATGCAAAAGCTTAAACCTAAGCTATTGTCGGAACTCAGTTATGGGCTTTTCCAAGCAGACGCATTACTTAACTAGTTTATTGCATAGGAAGTTTCTATGAGGATTCGTTGACAGGGCAAAAACATCAGATGCAAGATGCAACCCAGAAGTATATATCACTTTTTGAAGAAGGAGCATCTTTTAACAATAGATTATGGAGGGCAGATGAATTTTAAATTCCGGTGGTAAACTATACAGCTTTGCTTTTCACAAACGCATATATTATTAGAGTTCACACTTAAAACAAAGCTCACAGGCATACACGTTTAGTTTTCCATCCAGGGTCTTGCTGAATTTTGCAATATATATGGTAACCACGTTTTACTCAGGGACTTGTAAGTGACAACCCAAAACATCAACCAAGAACCACATCTATCATCATCACACTTTCGTCAGGCTTTTTTTTCTTTTACGAAGAAAAGAGAACATAATTTCAGTGATCCGATTTTTGGTTCGATTTGCTTATTATTAATTTGATTGTTCAACTAGTTCTTGGATGTCCTGTTAGTTTTTTCTAATACCGTCACTGATTCTTAAATATTTTTTCAGTGTCTGTCCTCCAGTGATTGGTTAAAAGATTATTTGAAATGACTGAGTAAACATACTGGAAAAACAATGTTTTCTACCTACCTATAAACATGTTGTCACTCTATGGAGTTTGACAAATAAATCCTGGCATGTTTTCTCAATCGGGGAATTTTAACATATTTGTGGTGTTTCTCCTTTAAATGCCGTTGATTAATCTTGATTGTCATGTAATTTTGGTTTGACATTAATGATTGGGAGAAATTCGGTCGTGAAGCGTGGGTCATAATAAGTGCTCTGGTAAACAAATAAAAAAATGAAAAAGAAATAAACCTTGTCACTATCAAACACAAAGGTTGATTTGCCAGTGACGCATCGGATTTTGGTAGGTGAAGTCTTGTGGGACTATCAAAAAGCTATTTCCCTGTGATATGCGGCCGATCAAAATAGTTTCAGATGAGCCAATTCTACAGTTGAATTTTTAGCTGATACAACTAGCAACTGCAAGTTAAGAGGCTAACTAACGTTTCATATGCATCTCCGGCCAATTGGTGCTTACCCACCCGGGCAAAAGGAAGGCCTCTCAAACCGTCCTGTCAACACTAATCAACAGTTAAGAAATAGTCTAAATCTGTCGCGATCTTCACAGAGGTTGTGACAGTCCAAATTACCTTGCAATGATTTGTCAACATGGAAATGTTGATTTAATCAGAACAGCATTAGAATATGTTTATATGCTTACTGTGTCAACTCAAAAGTCTCATGTAGTTTGTATATAAACATGTCTGTGTAAATTGATCAAACACCATAATTTCTCCACTTCCCTCATTATTTTTCATCTGATCAATACTAATATCATTATACTACCATCTCTCAGTCTGAAAATCATGAATAGAGAACCACCTAAAAAATCCTTGGGATTTTTCGGCATTTACATGGATACCTGTAAATTTACAGTCTCATGGATAAAATTGTGCTCACAGATTTTTTTAGCCACAATTCTCCCTCTTACCATCCTTTACATGTCTGATATCCAGCTTTCCTACTTCATCCAAAACCATACGTATCAAAACAACGAAAAAGCTAGATGGATTGCTTTCGGCATAACCAAATTCGTCTACTTAATCCTCAGCATTTTGTTCTACTTGTTCTCAACGTCTAGCGTAGCGTATGCAGTTTCTTGTTTCTATACCTCGAAAGATCCCAACTTCAAGAGAGTCGTCGGTGTATTTCCAAAGGTATGGGGAAGGCTTTTGATAACATTCTTGTTGTTTTTCTTTATCTTGGCCATATGCACCATCGTTTATCTTGGATTATTATTAGGACTTATGGCAAGGCTTCATGGGGGCGCACGGGTGGCTTTAATTATTTGCCTTTCAATTCCTTACATAATTGTGCTAATTTACATAACTAATGTTTGGAACATCGCCATGGTAATCTCTGTACTGGAAAAAGATTACGGTAGAAAAGCATTGGTCAAGAGTATGAGATTGATTAAGGGTAAGATATGGGTTTCTTCTGCCTTATTTACTGTACTGGCAATCCTTTTTACGGCTGTTATTTTTGGATTCGTTCGGCGAGTGGTTCCTGGAAAAACAACGAATTTGGGGGTTAAGATATTTGTGGGAATCGTTTGTTATGTGTTAGCTGCCTATCTGCTTCATTTTTATCTTGTAATTCAAGCAGTTGTATATTTTGTCTGCAAAGCTTACCACAACGAGGACGTATCAAATGTCGCTGAGCACTTAGACGTTTCTTATGGCAATTTGATTAGGGGAAATGAGGAAGTTTAGTTCTTATGTCCTTGTTTGGTTCCTGCTACTTTTGATGTATTTGTGATGGTTGTATAATGAAGTTTGTGACAGTGCATGCAGGGTGTATATTGTATCGGTTGTACATATATGGTTTTCTTTTCATGTGTGTAACTGAGTTTGAAGTATTGGATTCCACTTTCATCTAGTTTGTAAGGGGAAAACTTACCTTAAAAAATTAAATAAAGAATTTTTATGGTATTAATTGATTGTGTTAGTTTCTTTGTTCAATTTTCTTTGCATTCAACCTGACAAATTTTCGACCAATAGTTGACGTTTCCACGGAAAGTGTGCACAGACATATAGTAAAAAAAAGGTGTGCATCTTATCACGGTCTTAGCAAATACATACCCCGAAAGATTATAATGCTTAAAGATTTATATCTAACACTCGGAAGGATTATTTTAGGGGTTTGCATGGTTTTTATCTGGCCACGTTGTGAACACAGGAATAACGAAGGTATTTTGTGTCTACAAACAATATTCGCAATATTAATAAATACTAATAAAGAGATTGAAAAGTACATAGAATAACATAAAGTAGTAGTAAATGAAACTCTCAGCCTTCGGGCTCGTCCTTGTTTCTCATCATAGAGATTCCTACGATGATTTAAATGATAAGTAACGATAAAGTGCGAAGGTCGGAAGTGCGGAATATAAATGAGACGATGATTTACGTGGTTCAGCGCTAAGGTCTACGTCCACGGGAGTTGGTGTTTCACTATATATTCAGAGATTACAAAGATAGTCGAATGACTTTGAGTGAGGAACGAAGCTAGGAGGGAAATAAAACTCATACCTAGTCTTACAATTTCTCTCTCCTGGACTAAATCTCACTCTCCCTAAAATTGGTCGACCCTCTTCCTTATTGGGTTGAGGTATTTATAGGCTTTTCCCGTGGGTCCCTTTTTTCTAATTACAGTTGTCCTTATCGTCTTGGTTACTGCGTCGACCCGATGCTATCTTCGTTCTGACCTAGCGTCTTCCAACGGCATTATATAGAGACGAAGTGGAGCTTCTTCTCCATAGGGTGTTTGACACGTACCCTATGTCTAGGGTGTTTAATGCGGGTGGTTGGGGCGGCATGCATGTCCTTGACTACTGTTGACGCATGTGTCAGCTGCCTTTGCTCCCGTCCATCCGATTTGGATCTTCCCTGGGATGATGGAACATTATCTTTTAGATCTTCTATGGTGCTCCGTGGTGGTTCCTTCGTCTGGTGCTCCTTACTCCATCATCGTTAGATCTGCATGAGGATGGACACGTGGCAGATGAAGATGACGATTGCCCCTAGGTGTCGTAATGTAACATCGTTGCCTCGATGTTCATCTGCTTCACGTTGTACACGTGTCTTCTTCATGACACGTGGTCTATCATTGATTATGTGTATACACACGTAATAGAGTAAACTCCGGTGGCAGTAATTCATGTGTATATTACTTAATGTCCGGAATGCCCTGTAGAATCGGCTAGGTTGGTATGAGGTTTAACCTAGCCGAATTGGTTAAAAAGACCAAAATCAACAATTCGTGGGTTAAAAAAGACATCTAGATTTTGATACTATTTAAATGGACAAAATTATAAAAATAGCCAGGATGTAACTAGTTTCATCCTACCCATTTCAATTACTTTTTTATTTTTAATTTATCGGGATGCATCAGTTTTCATCTCGCTATTTTTTTAAGTTTAAGCCGGGATGAATCAGTTTTTCATCCCTTGCTATTCTTTTTGTCCAATTCACCCATAAAAACTTTTACTCGTCCATTAGAACCATGTTTTAAAAATATTTGGACAAATGACCCATTTTCCTTTGTATAATAGGTTGTTGTTGTTCATTTCTGAAGAACAAGATTCACAATCACTCAAGTACAACTTAATCACATAAATGGTATTTACTTAAAGTTTCCCACTAAACTTAACAATATAATTTTCTTAGTAGTTCTTATAGTCTTTGCGTGCGACCCAATATCCAAAATGAGTTCATCATCACCCCCATTAGAGTTTCACAGTTGGAGGAGTTTGGGGGACGTACGGTTTGGTCCAGAACGACTGATAGAATGGAATAGTTAGTGGTATCCTGTAAAAACCTGTCGCCATGCTGTCACAATCTCCTACCAGCAGTTGGAAAAAATAAATAAGTTAAAGGATGCTTCGGTTATTAAGATTCCGCATCCATCAAATAAGAAATTACTAGGATTCCTGTTTGACTTAGCGAGTCACAAATTCAACCAAAATAAGTTAACTAAAGATGTTTTAATCAGTTAGTTAATTTCAAATAAGTAAACTGAAAAAAAAAATTGTATACTATTATCTGTAATGAACGCACTACTGCGTATCACATCTCCGAGGATGACCATAATCCTTGGATTTGCTTACCTGATGATTTATAGCTGTACGGCTGCCGGTCAGAGTAAAAAAACATTCCACAGGTCACAATTTTCCCTAGCGTCACTAATGCGTAACTGTACGTTTCAGCTAATGCTCCACTAATGAAAATATATCGTACATCTTTCTATGACAGCTGCACCAGTGACCTATTCAACTTATATCTTTCAGTGGATAAATCTAGGGCTCCATAATTCTATTATCCACTGATTGATCAAAAATTTATGTGAAATGACTGAGTAATCATTTTTTTATTTCTTTTGGTGAGGAGAACTCATTCAACGACAACTAAGTGAGCTTTACAAACCTGGTGGGAAGGCTCTCCCAGTCACATAATTATATAGTAGACAAAAAAATAAGAGGGACACCGACCCATTCAGAAAGCCGACCATAAGTTGTTTTCATCGAGAAAATTTCAGCAGCAAAGTTCCCTTCCTCCCTATATTATAATTAATGATGTTGAAACAAAACCTGCTAAACCGTAAGGACATTTCCCGAATGCCCCGCACAAGACCCATATAACCGGTTATTAACAGAAAAGCTATTGCAAACCTTAACAGAAGATTGGGAGTCACTTTCTGCAATAAGCTTGGTTTTCAGATCATCTTGAATTTCCGTGCCACATTGTTAGTGTTGTCATATATAAACAGCCTGTATTTTAGGGGTTCCTTTTCTCTTGCCTGCACTTCAACGGTGGTTCTTACTTAACTACGGTTTATGGCGCTTTTCCTTTAATTTCTTGCGTTTTAGAGTAGGTTTGTTTTTAGTTTCTTATTGGTTCCGACTATTCTTGGCGTCCAAGTAGTTTTTGCATCTCCAATGGATCCTCAATGTGCTTCCAATGTGGACGTTTGGGAAGACGTTCTTTAGCTGATGTTTCATGAAGTTTTCCTTAATTTTGGCAAATTTAAAAAAACCATCTTCAACGGGAGATATATTTTGGTAGAATTATTTGCCTATGTGTAAGAACATAATTGATTAGGCAGTTTTAGAACTTTAAAATTTGTAAAAAGCAAACCTAAAACTACCAGATAAAGTATGATTAGGATCTTCACATCCTCTAAGAGATCTTCTAAGAGCATCTCCAGTGACATGTGTGTGAAGATAAATGTCAAAATCCACCTAGGATGCACATCAATTTTTTCTAAAATCATTCTTCAACCCGGATGTCATAAATTAATGTATGCATGACTTTACGTAAAAAATGTCAAGGGGGATGTCTAGTTTCCCACATTCCCCTTGACATTGTATACCATCCTAATCAGCTTTTATTAATTAAAAATATATTTTATTTACTAAAATACAATACATAATTATTTTTAGATCTAATAAAATCTTAAATTACTAAACATAAAATTTACATTTAATAAGAAAATGATCACAAACAACACCATTGGAGATGAATAACTTTTTTCACCTAAACTTAAGGAAAATTTGGAATAAAGATGTCTTGTTTGTGTTGCCACATAGGAAATACATACAACAACCATTGGAGAAGCTCTAAAACCAAAGGATCTATCAGAGGATGTGAAGCTAACCCTATGACACCTAATCCTCACATTCTTTGTTCACATTCCCGTTGGAGACTAATTTGTGTTAAATTCTCAATAAATCCTAGGTGGCCAAAATTTTAGGAAGTTAACATTGTCTCATTGAGATGCTCTATACTGAAAATGAAAACAATAAGTTAGCACGACTTCCGGAACACTACACCAAATCAGGAATTTTATCACGGTGCAAGTTGTCACGGTTTATTTTTTAGTTACGGATATACCTGTAACAAGTGTTGCAACAGTTATAACTGTTACTAAATCCTGTAATAGTGATAATAATTAAAAATACTATTTAAAAAAATAAAGTAACAATAATAGTTGTTGCTAAGATTTTGAATGATAACACTTGTAACCTAATTTGCTGTTTCCACCCAATATATATTCTACTAAAAAACATACCCAAACTTTATAACAAATTTGTCACTATAATTGCAACAATTTGTCAAAATAACACTTGTTTTAAATTTATTTTGATTTTGATGGAAGAATAATCGATTTTTAAAATCAAAATATGTATTTATTTTTTAAAATTTATCAAAACACCGAGATTTATAACCTCTTTGACCCAAACCAAAGACTCGTATTTCGACCTCTCTCTCGTAAACTCTTATCTTTCTGGTAAACTCTCTCTCGTCCGCCATTAAACAACCCCGCAACTAAACTTTGAACCTTAATCTTCATCTGTGATTCTGAAATTTTCCGCCATTAAACACCCCTCAAC
Organism: Papaver armeniacum; assembly: GCA_023531295.1. Lineage (NCBI taxonomy): Eukaryota > Viridiplantae > Streptophyta > Magnoliopsida > Ranunculales > Papaveraceae > Papaver > Papaver armeniacum. The sequence continues at coordinate 467,657 of JAJJWW010019027.1, forward strand.
AAAACCTAAACCTTAATCATCATCTACGATTCCTTCAATCAGAACCTAATCCTCAATCTTCGTCTCCGATTTCTGCAACAAAACCTAAACTTCAATCTTCATCTCCGATTCCTTAAATTCAAGATAAATGATGATTGCACTTCGATTAATATTACCCAGGTATTTATTTCGATCAATTTATCTCAAATTATGCACAACGATGAAGATGATGAGATCTCGAATTCGTTGGTTTTCTTGTTCTTCGCTGATGTGTATGATTCTGAATGAATTGATAATTACTTCAACTGCATGAATTAGTTTTTACTCTGATTTGATTTCTTTGTCGTTCTCTGATTTGATTTCAGGGGTTTCCAATATTGGGGCAAAGTTTGGAGATTTTCATTTTTTTAATCGTTCTTTGGTTTGATTTGGTTGATTTCATAGTATCATGTTTTTGTTGTTGGGCAGGGAGTGCTAATTGTGCAAATTAATTTTGATATTATCTTTATAAGGAATCGCGAGAAACTAACACCTAAGATTTTTAGGTCAAGTGAGGTGGATTGTGAATAGATTTGCAATTCTTGGAATAATGTTTAATGTAGTCATACACTCATAAAATTTCTAGTAATCGGGGTATGTACGCTTTGGGGGAATTGTAATATCTTGTGATTTTCGTAATGTATACATTTGCGAATTTTTTCTTCGTTTTTTGGTTTTTATTACGAATTTTTATATTTATGTTGCATTCTCGCACAATGAGGCAAGAAAAGCAAACCAGACTGGCATGGTGTAGCTGCGAAGAAAAAAAATTGAAGCTCCTCAGGAGACAAGGGGTATTTCTAAATAAAAATGGATGGAGGATAGGAAAGAAAAAAATACAAAACTCTCTGGATTGGAATGGCTTGGATATGTCAAAGGCATACATGCTTGATACACAAGAGGTCGTGGAGTCAAAATTCAAAAAATGGGAAAAGACTGCTTCTTTTGGTTGGGATGGTAAGCATCTAATATTGGAATACTTTTTACGTAATATATGTAAGCATATTATCTTGTTAGGATTCGGGGAACGAGCGAGATGATGGTCCAAGATGATGATCTAACTTTGAAAGGTATGCAATATCTTTAGTCCAAGGAACGACACCATGTTTACATTGATTTGGTTTTGCTTCTTTCTCTATTACCTTTTTTTGTCCTTTGTACATCTGAAAGCTAGTGATTTATATCATACCACGTATGTAGTCTCTGATTCTGTGAAGCTGTTTGTATCACTAATTTGCTCATCAAAGTTTCTTGAATTTTCATGGCGCGACATGGGATTTTGATGGCCATATGATATTACTTGCTTTCTCAGAATCAATAGAATTGGGCTCTATGCACTTTGTGACGAGGCTTCTGACATTAGGTACAACTTCTTGCCTCCCTTTGTATATTCTCCATGAAATTATTTTACACATGAGTTTCATTTCTAGAGATATTAATGTTGGAGTTCAATCCTCTGACAGTTCCCCCAACCCCACCCCCTCCCCAGGGCCTAAATGCTTATATATTTGGAATTAGATCATAATGATGTTTTTCTCTTACTATGTTTCAACTTGGCATCTTCTATGAGCTTACCGTTTATTATTGTGCATCTTCATATATGAGAATGTGTCTTTTTATCGAGTAGTTCAACTTTTCCATGTATTAGACTAGTAGATTTTAGTTAATTTTCTTAGTCGGTTGATTAATCTTCATATCATGCTTTGCCTTTTGGTCTTTGCTTAATGTTTTGCTTTGTGAAACCGTTTTATGAACTTAGTGATGTCTTGCACTTTCATGCAATTGTTTTTGCTTATCATTTTTATCTATGTGGTCAATTAGTTTATCACAAAAGATAACATTTGACCTCTTACCATTAACCAATCTTTGTTGGTAGGGTGGCAAGACTAAGTACGAGAATTCAACACAGGACCCCTTACTTGTTCTTATGATGAGTGTCAAAAATAACACGCGAGGTAAGATTTGTCTTAGCGAGATTTGGTTGAGCGAAATTATTGCAAAACTTTCAAATTTAGGTGAAAAATTATGGGTATGAATTGCACTTGAAGAATATTTTACGATGATTTCGTTCCATATATATGCACGATTATTCCTAGTCATATCCCTGGGCATTTTTCGACCTTATATATAGTAGCGCATCCCAACTTGGTCAAATATTTAAATGTCAACATACCTCTTTTTCCTGCCATGTTTCTATGATTTCAGTTGCTTGCCATGTTTTTCTCCTTAGAATCGATCCGACTCTTTTGTTCTCTTCCTGTGTACTACATACTACATACAATATCTTTATATTTCTTGGCTTCTAATGTGCTTATGCATCTGCTTAGATGTATGTCCGTCGTCTGTGATGTTTGAGGTTCAATGGTTTAGGATAGTTAAAATAAATATGTCGTATTGCCATGTTTGATTTTTGAGTACTTGTCCAAATAGGAGATTGCTTGCGGTACATGAAAATCGGGTCATCAAACCATGTCACAATTAGATAATGAAGACATGTTCGTGTTCTTAGAAGATTGCTTGTTCTTGCTTGACCTCAATTCCTCCCTTTAGAGTATGTATGTAGAGCCATTTCATATTTACATTATGCGAGGTTATGTGTTGTATTTACGGCGTTTGATGTTTTCTTTGTAGTATTACACGCAAGCTTCCTTTAGACACTAATTTCATTGTGCCTCATCTTGTTATTACGGTGAGTGTTATGTATCGAGTGTCTTTTTTAAAGTTGAAGCGAGTTAGGATGATCTGTGGACTCCTACATCTGCGGTAGTCAAACAAGTACGTAATCTGGTTAGCTTAATATGTCTGTGGTAGAAACCGCTTTTAACATTCTGCATTATCCCTCTCCTTTACTATGTGGTCAGATTGATACACATTGAACTTAAGATGAAACATTTGCAATGATCGATCAGTAAGGTGCCAACTAAAAAATTTAGTGTTGTGTTGATAATAGTCAACTTGTGGACCACTATTTGATAAATCTGTAGGCTTTTGAAACAAAGGCATTAATGGATGAAATAATTCCTTACTTTTCATTAGTGTTTCTTATTGTTATAAAATTTCCGGTATTTGTGTGCGCACCTGCCGAACTTGTGGTGCAATGGTAGCACGTCGACCCTATGTCGAGGAAGATGCATGTTGAATCACGCCTAGTTCACTATATCTTGTTTATCATTTCTCATTTTTTACTAGCCGGAGTTCGAAATTGTCATCTTAGAAAATAATGATTTTAGGTAGAATTTAGGTCCAGGGGGAAATTGGTCATTTTAAAAAAATTTCAAATCGGTGGAAAAATGGACATTTCGCTAACTTTTGGGCAAGGGGTAAAATAATCATTTTCACAATCTCGGCACTTATTCCCGTAAGGGTAATCTGGTCATTTTCAGTTTCGAGAATATTTTGTACACTTACTCCGATAAGGGTAGTATGGTCATTTTAAAGTCTCCGGAATTTGTTGCACTTATTCGGGTAAGGGTAGTCTGGTCATTTTCACAGTCTCATAATATTTGCCATATTTTAATAATATTAGTTCCTTGAATTAATTTGTTGGCAATGAGTTTATGGAACGCATACCAGTATTCTTTACGGTATGCGTACCATTTACAGTTCACGAGCAACAAACTTTTTATGGTATTGATACTTGGTATTCGATACACTTATTTACTATAAGGTTAGCATGGTAATTTTACAGTCTATGAGAGAAACTTATGTCTAACTCTAGAAATCTTTGAACCTGGGTTGTTCAAAGCCGATAAATTTCATCTTCGGTTCCTCAGAATGAGAAACTTCGGGTCTAACTCATTTAATCTTTAAACACAGGATGTTCAAAGCGATAAATTTCATCTTGGATCATCCAGAATGAGAAACTTCTGGTCAACTCTAGTAATCTTTGAAATGGGATGTTCAAAAGCTGATAAATTTCATCTTCGGTTCCTACGAATGAGAAACTCGGGTTTAACTCTAGTAATCTTTGAACACAGGATGTTTAAAGCTGATAAATTTCATCTTGAGTTCCTTGAACGAGAAACTCGAGATCTAACTCTAGTAATCTTTGAACTGTGATGTTCAAAACGATAAGTTTCATCTTCGAGTTCCTCCGAATGAGAAACTCGGGTCCAACTCTAGTAATCTTTGAACATGGGATGTTCAAAACTAATATATTTCATCTGCGGTTCCTCGAGAATGAGAAACTTAGGTCCAACCCTCGTAATCTTTGAACTTTGTGATGTTCAAAGCTGATAAATTTTATCTTAAGTTTATCCTAATGAAAAACTCGAGTCTAACTATAGTAATTTTTGAACACAGGATTTTCAATTCGATATATTTCGTCTTGATTCATCCGAACGAGAAACTTCAGTCTAACTCTAGCAATCTTTGAACACAGGATCTTGAATCGATATATTTCGTCTCCAGTTCATCCGAATGAGAAACTCAGGTCTAACTCTCGCAATATATGAACTTGTGATGTTCGAATCTAATATATTTTGTCTCAGTTCATCGAATGAGAAACTCGAGGTCTAACTCTCGTAATCTTTGAACTGTGATGTCCAATTCGATATATTTCGTCTCGAGTTCACCCGAACGAGAAACTCGAGGTCCAACTCTAGCAATCTTTGAACATGTGATATTCGAATCTGATATATTTCGTCTTCAGTTCATCTGAACGAGATCTCGAGTCTAACTCGGCCAATCTTTGAACTTGAGATGTTCGAATCGATATATTTCGTCTCCAGTTCATCCGAACGAGAAACTCAGGTCTAACTCTAGCAATCTTTGAACCTGAGATGTTCGAATCTGATATATTTCATCTTCAGTTCATCCGAACGAGAAACTCAGGTCTAACACTTGTAATCTTTGAACCTGGGATGTTCGAATATGATAAATTTCATCTTCAGTTCCTCCGAATGAGAAACTCAGGTCCAACTCTTGTAATCTTTGAACCTGGGATGTTCGAATATGATAAATTACATCTCCAGTTCCTCCGAATGGTCATCTTCAGTTCCTCCGAATGAGAAACTCAGGTCCAACTCTTGTAATCTTTGAACCTGGGACGTTCGAATCGATAAATTTCATCTTGATTCCTCGAATGAGAAACTCGGGTCCAACTCTTGTAATCTTTGAACTCGGGATGTTGAATCGATAAATTTCATCTATAGTTCCTCCGAATGAGAAACTTCGGTACAACTCTTGTAATCTTTGAACCTGGGATGTTCGAATCGATATATTTCGTCTCAGTTCATCCGTATGAGAAACTCAGGTCTAACTCTCGCAATATATGAACTTGTGATGTTCGAATCTGATATATTTTGTCTCCAGTTCATCCGAATGAGAAACTCATGTCTAACTTTAGTAATCTTTGAACCTGTGATGTTTAATTATGATATATTTCGGCTCCAGTTCATCGAAAGAGAAACTCAACTCTACCTCTAGAAATATTTGAACTTATGATGTTCAATTCAGATATATCTCGGATCCTGGTACGCATACAATATGCAGAAATAGGGTTTTTTAAGGTTTCGTAGAATATCTCGAAGGAATCTTACCTGTAAATGGATGGATTCATCGTTCTTACCAAGTTTCTGACTTAGAGTAGTCAACTCGCGGCCAGGTTTCGATCTCGGATCTGAATCGCGCGCATACAATATGCAAAAATAGGGTTTTTTTAAGGTTTCGTAGAATATCTCGAAGGAATCTTACATGTAAATGGATGGATTCGTCGTTCTTACCAAGTTTCTGACTTAGAGTAGTCAACTCGCGGCCAGTTTTCGATCTCGGATCTGGTACGCATACAATATGCAGAAATAGGGTTTTTTTAAGGTTTACGTAGAATATCTCGAAGGAATCTTACATGTAAATGGATGGATTCGTCGTTCTTACCAAGTTTCTGACTTAGAGTAGTCAACTATAGTAATCTTTGAACCTGCGATGTTCTAAACTAATATATTTCTTCCCTGGTTCATCCAAATGAGAAACTCAAGTCTAACTTTAGTAATCTTTTAACCTAGGATGTTGAAAACTGATATATTTTCGATCCAGTTCATCCGAACGAGAGACTCAGGTCTAACTCTAGTAATATTTGAACCTGGGATGTTGAAAACTGATATATTTCTTCTCCAGTTCATCCGAACGAGAGACTCAGGTATAACTCTAGTAATATTTGAACCTGGGATGTTGAAACTGATATTTTTATTCTCCAATCCATCCAAATGAGAAACTCAGGTCTAACTCTAGTAAGATTTGAACCTGTGATGTTCTAAACTGATATTTTTATTCTCCGGTTCATCCAAATGAGAATCTCAGGTCTAATTCTAGTAATCTTTGAACCTGCGATGTTTGAAAATGATATATTTCTTCTCCAGTTCATCCAAATGAGAAACTCAGGTCTAACTCTAGTAATCTTTGAACCTGGGATGTCGAAAACTGATATATTTCTTCTCTAGTTCATCCGAAGGAGAAACTCGGGTCTAACTCTAGTAATCTTTGAACTTGGGATGTTGAAAGCTGATATATTTCTGATCCAGTTCATCCGAACGAGAGACTCAGGTCCAAAACTAGTAATCTTTCAACCTGGGATGTTCAAATATGATATATTTCGTCTCCAGTTCCTCCGAATGAGGAACTCAGGTCCAACTCTAGTAATCTTTCAACCTGGGATGTTCAAATATGATATATTTCGTCTCCAGTTCATCCGAATGAGAAACTCAGGTCCAACTCTAGTAATCTTTCAACCTGGGATGTTCAAATATGATATATTTCGTCTCCAGTTCATCCGAATGAGAAACTCAGGTCCAACTCTAATAATATTTCAACCTGGGATGTTCAAATATGATATATTTCGTCTCCAGTTCATCCGAATGAGAAACTCAGGTCTAACTCTAGTAACCTTTGAACCTGGGATGTTCAAATATGATATATTTCGTCTCCAGTTCATCCGAATGAGAAACTCAGGTCTAACTCTAGTAACCTTTGAACCTGGGATGTTCAAATATGATATATTTCGTCTCCAGTTCATCCGAATGAGAAACTCAGGTCTAACTCTAATAACCTTTGAACCGGGATGTTCGAATATGATATATATTTCGTCTCCAGTTCATCCGAATGAAAAACTCATGTCTAACTCTAGTAACCTTTGAACCTGAGATGTTGTTAATATGCCGAATGCGCAAATTTAGTTTAGCAAAGAAACACAATTTAGCAAAGAAACACAAACTTCTCACACTTTGGGTTGATCCGTATGACAATCCCTAATCAAATCTTCACCGTCCAAATACATCCTTGATCCGTATGAGATTAAGAATATACCTGATCAACGACCAATTTTTTTATATATAATGAAAAGAAAATTCTCTCTCTTCATTTCTTGATTTCCTCTCATCTCTTCCGCCTCCCACCGAAGAAAACCCTAACCACCTCTACTTGAATACCTGCGGTCTCACTCTAATGAAGTAGATCAATAGATCTCCCTGTACATAAACCATGAATCTATTGTTCTTTGAAGTTTTTGAATCTCAAAGCTGTTGATTTTGTATAAATAGGGTTTTAGAGTTTATTTATGAACACTGGCGGCGATAACTAAACTTTATATTCTCATCAAATCGCTTCAACTCGATCTTAAAATCAAGATTGAGAACAAAACCCAGTTCTCTATTTTCATAGTATTTCATTTTCATATTTTTCATATTTTGGTTTGGATCTTATTTGGGAATTGAGGGTTTCAGATTTTATTGATAATTTGGTACAACCCAGATGGTCAAGGTGTTGTTTGAACAAAAAAAGGTATATATACTCTCGTGTATTTCCGCTTCTATGTCTTATGTTTCCCTTCTTTTAAATTTTTTGATATCAATTGCTCTATTTTGATCAGGTGTAGGAGAATACAAATGGATCGTATCATACCAACACTGCAAAGTGCTGAAGCAAAGATGGTAAATTTGTGAATCCAATTGACTTTTTTGGGATTTTTTTTAGGATTTTCCGAATCAGTTTGTTGATTAGTGTGATGTTTCCAACTAATGTTGTTTTCAATTTTTTCCTGTGAAATGGCATGGCACCATCAAGGATTCAAGATGGGGTTTCTTTTGTAACTTTTACCTTAGTTAATCAAAGATAAATAACATTAGAGTTCGTAAGATGGGGTTTTGACACTATACCTGCATTGTGAAATTAGTAGTGATGATTTTGTACATAACAAGTGAATATTGTTAAGTTAATTGTTCCATGTTAATGTTGAAATTTGTAAAATCATTCGAAAGGGGTGATGCTTTGAAATTGTTCCTGAGATTTGTGATGCATGATTAAGGGATAAATTTTGTTTGGTTGGTTTTGAGTTCGTAATTGGTAGTTGTTAGGTTAGCTGAAGTATTAAACTACTGCACCCTGTTTCTATTTTCTAAGCCTTTGCCCTGTCCTTGAGCAATACTTTAGTATGATATACTACGTTTATTGTCAACTTGTAATATGAAGATTTTTTTAGTTTGTACATAACAAGTGAAGTGTTTCTGCTGCATAGATTCTAGAACTAATGGGTAACATAATTCTTGTCGGTTGGTTGTAATTTTCCTCAGGTTTTCAGGTATGCCACTCTCTAGGAGGTGGTACTGGTTCTGGTATGGGAACCCTCTTGATCTCCAAAATTAGAGAGGAATACCCAGATAAGATGATGCTTACATTCTCGGTCTTTCCATCACCAAAGGTCTCGATCCTTTGTTGTGGAACCCTACAATGCCACCTCTCTGTTCACCAGTTGGTGGAGAATGCGAGATGAATGCATGGTGCTCTGGTGAAGCTCTTTATGACATACGCCAGAACTCTAAAGCTCGGCACCCCAAGTTTGTAAGTTTTGTGAAATTAAGATAAATGTTTTAAGCCGAGAAGTTTCAAGAGGGAATTTTGTAACAAGGTTTGGTGTTTATGTTATGCGGTTAATAACACATATGGTTCATTATTGCAGTTTCTTGCATTTTGATATATGATAAAGTATATAGCTAAATTACTCATGTTCTTTGTATATGTAAGCGGGTAAAAGATTAAAAAACTTCTTATATGAAGCCTAAAGGAGTAGAAGTTCACTCTGGCAGTTGGTGCGTAAGATGATCACATTTTCAAAAAGAGGGCAGACTTAAAAGAGCGCACCATAAGAAGTTTCATGCGTAAGATGGCTAACGAGCAAGCTGCTGAGGTGAGAACTCAAATATTTAGGGTACTTATTTTTCTTGCTACTGCAGGGACGAGTTTTGGTATTTTGCGATCTAACGGCCTGTTTTGCATTAACATAATGCGGGATTCCTCCTCTTTAGGTATACCTCTTAGAAGGGAAGTTATGTATTCTGTTTTTCAGAAGGGGAAGTTACGTATTCCTTTTTTTTTGGAAGTCATGTATTCGCGTCTTTGGAATGAGAAATTGCCATTACTTCTCTAAAGCACGTTTCTGTTAAGTCTGGTAGCTTAACTTGCCAGTACTGAAGGGACTAAGTACTCAAGTTCTAATGTATCTTGCCAGAGTGAACTTTTGTTACTTCTTTATGTTCTTTCTAGTTAAGATTAATTTGTGTAGCTCCTATAGGCACCAACCGGGCTGGAATAAGTCTTGAGTAGTATTGCCCCCATTTTTATATGCGTGTAGTATGTTTGTGGATGAATGTGTCTTATTCATGATCATTATTCATTTAGATTAAGATTTTTTATTTTGTGTGGCAGAAAGGAGATAGGCTGAAGCTTCCCGCGTTAGGGAGAAGTATCTTGATAGAATTCCAGTGAGAACCTTACCCTCTTAAATATATGATATATCTGTGTTTAGTAAATTTGGTTTCTTTCACTAATAATGGTCTTAATGCTTCTATATAGGTGATTGAGGAGAAGGGTGAGAGAGGAGTGACATACCTGACATTGACACATTGACAAGAACAAGTTAGTGATATCTCAACTCTTATTATAACATTAAACTTTTTGCTTTGCTTATTATCACGTCCTTCTCTGTATCCCATCAATTCTGCTTTTCTATTTGTGCACTAGTGGTTAAGGTCCAGCACGAATACTTTCTGAAATGACATAACTCTTCCTGCTCATTTGTGTACTAGTAGTTAAAGTCCAGCGCAAATACGTCAGTTTTTTGCACTATATTCATATACTCATCTTGGTGAGATGTAGAACAACGATTGATAGCCTCTAGAATAATTAAATGCACATTATAATTTCGAAGCATGTTTATAAAGTTCGAGTTAGTCTTGTTCTCAACGAGTTCAGCGACTTCATATACAACCTTTCTTCTTGTTTGTTCACATCATTTAGTACCTAGTTTTCTTATATTTCTTAAGGTATAATTTATACTTGCTATGGGATCATGTCGTACCTAGTGACAGATCCAAGTATGAGACGACTGCCAGATCCTGGACCCAGAAATATGCTATGGGATCATGTCGTACTTAATGCTACTTGGTCTCTGGATTTGCCAACTACACTTATTTTTTCACTACTTTGTCTTATCATCTCATTGGCATCTTAGGTACCCAGTGATCTACAAAAGAGAGCTATGATAAACTCAGTTTTAGATTGGCATCACTCCAGTTGGTTATTTGTAGTGGAGGTGTTTAAACCTCAATTTCTTATCGTTCTTAGATTTTGTTCTTCTTTTAGCTATATATATGTTCTAACTATTTTTTTTTCATGGTGGGTATTTCCTTGATTGGCTTTATCATAGAGACTTGGCTGAGGAATCTATGATATGGCGTAGGCATCAATCTGCTTACATTCAAATGCTTCCTGTACAATTATCAAAGGTAATTTCACTCTTAATTACATGTAATTTTCTTTTCATAATTTGCTTTCTGCACTTTCATAAATTTAAATATATGTGCTATGCGTATTGCCTTTTTGAATTTTGCTCATCATCGTCTATTGTACTAACTCTTTTCCACTTTGGATTACAGGCTCTGAAGATTGGTCTCAAATACATGGAGAAAATAAGAAAACCAAAAAGAACAAGAAATTCATATAAGATTGATTTCTTTTTTCAAGTAAGGATATGGATCTCCACACGGTGGAAGATTGTACTTGTTCGGATATAATTTTTATCCTTCATAGTGTAACTTGTTCTCTATTGCTTCCTTTCTTCTACAGGGATTACAATGCCAATATATAGAGGGGATTACTACACAGACCGGAGGAGAGATGATCCTTGTGCCATTTCTGCTGGATAGATGTATAACCTTGTAAGTTCTCCTTCTTCACTTTTTCTTTCTTCAACTGTTAGCTTCAGTGTCTAGCATTTGTTTTTTTGTTCTTAATCATAACTTCTTACAGTTGTAGTCTTTTTTTTTTTTCCTTATGTGAGGTTATGTTGCAAGCTTTGTTGATTCTTTTTATTCTTATTCTTTTATTGTGAAGATTCCTACAAAAGTTATCTAAATTTTACGGAACAATCTGTTTTCACTTTCTTGAATGATTGAATCGGTCATCCTGTCAGTCATTGATTGTTGAATACCATTTTTTTTCTTCAGCTTGGGTTTACATACTAAAGGCTTGATGGTGAGGCACATGCTGGACAGATTACGCCTGATTAAAGGGCTGCATTACTTTGAGGAGCTTTATGGCAGCTCAGAATGTTAGCTTTGAATTGTTTTGGGTTAAATTTCATAATGGATTGAACGATTACGTTGTACTTGTTACTTGTGTTCGTAATGAATGTATGAATCTTCTTTGAGAATGCATGAGCTATAAAGATTGAAAAATAAGAAATTGCAGTCCAGGGTTCCAAGTTCATTTTAATTGTATTACATTTTGTAAACCGAAATTCGAGGTCCATGAAAATGATCACGGGCTACCCATTTTTTTAATTGTGTGAGAAAAGAATTGTCACGGTTATAACCGTGACACAAATTGTGAAGAAAAAATAACACACGTCATCATAAGCCGTGACAAAAGGAGGACACGTGTCCTATGAGTAACTGTTACAAATTAATGGCAACAAAAATATGTGTTACTTTAACCGTGACAAAAAATACACGTGTCGCCGAAGCAATCGTTGCAAGGATTCAGTAACAGTTATAAGTGATGCTGTAAATGTGACTCTTTAAGACACGTGTCGCTATCATAAAATTAGGTTAATTGTGGCTATTAATTATTGTAACAGTTTTTATATGTGACTGTATCTGCCTTTTGTCACAGATAAAACCGTTACAAAACACCATCACAATTATTAATAACGGCCTATTTAGTACAGTTATAACCGTTACAAATTCAATAAGTAACAGGTATAGCCTGTGATAAAATCCTGGAAATGGTGTAGTGGAAGTTGAACAACCCGGTATGACTTGGACCTATGTTGTAGTAGGCGCTAGGCATGGCGCCTCGCCTCGCCTAGGCGTGGAGGGAAAATTAGAAACCATCAAAAATAACCTTACTTTGGCGCCTTGAGCGCGACATAGACTTGGACAGCTGGTACCACTGTCGGTCACAGTGGCCCTTTCGTGAGTCATGAATCATGACTGCTCTGGTAAGACATAAAATTAAAACAAACCTTGTCAGTGTCAAAATATAGAAAAAGAAACAAACGTTAGCAGTATCAAACACAAAGGTAGATTTCGCGGTTATCTAATTAGTTAATCCTTAACTATGATATTTCGTCAAATTGAGGCAAATATTGGTATAATATTCGGCCAACCTCAGCAGCTACTGGATCTTTTAAAGACATTCCTCGATTGTTTATCATTTGATTTCAATAAAAGCAAAAATAAGGGTTAGAAAAGAGAAAAAAGAAAGATTATTTGATTTTGTCTTCTCGGAATTTAAGTAGGAGTATGACATGTACCATGAATTCATTTGGATTGTATATAAATATGTTTCTGTCTAATTGATCAAACCCCACTTCCCTCGTTATTATTCATCTGACCAACCAGCAAATCATGAATGGAGAACCACCCCATAAATCCATGGGATTTTTCGGCATTTTCAAGGAAGCCTGCAAAATCACGGTCTCTTGGAAAAAGTTATTCTCACAGATTGTCTTAGCTGCAGTCCTCCCTCTAACCATCCTCTAACCATTGCCCATTGGTATCAAAACAACAAACAAGCAAAATGGATTGCTTTCGGCATAAACCAATTCGTCTACTCAATCTTCATCATCTTTTTCTACTTGTTCTCGACTTCTAATGTAGTGTATTCAGTTTCTTGTTTCTATACCTCCAAAGATCCCACCTTCAAGAAAGTTGTCGGCGTATTTCCTAAGGTATGGGGAAGGCTTTTGGTAACACTCCTGTTGTATTTCTTTCACTTTGCTATGTTTCTCGTGTTCTCATTTTTTTTTTTCCGCAACCTTTAATGGTCCGAAAGTGTTGGCTTTTGCCATTTGTTTTATTCCTTACTCGGTGATATTAGTTTCTATAACTATTGTTTGTAATATGGCTATGCTAATCTCGGTACTGGAAACAGATCATGGTAAAAAAGCGTTGGTCAAGAGTTCGGGATTGATGCACTGACAATCAGTTTCACTGGTGTAATTCTTGCATTCTCTTTGGTGCTTGATGGAAAAAAGACACTGAATTTGGTGGGTAAAATTTTTGTGGGAATCGTTTGTTATTTGTTATCGGCTTTTCTGCTTCATTTTTATCTTGTAACCCAAGCAGTGATCTATTTTGTCTGCAAATCTTATCACGACGAGGACATATCAAACGTTGCTGCTCACCTTGACTATCCTTATGTCAATTTGGTTAGAGAAAATGTGGAAATTTAATTCTTATACCTCCGTCTGATGCCCGTTAATTGGTTTTGATTATATTGTGACAGTATGTACAGAAATTTGTGGTGTGTGTATATTGTGTTGTTTATATATGGTTTCCTTTCCTTCCAATTAACCATGTCTGCATAAGTATTGGATTCTAGTACTTTATCTGTTCGGAGTGTTGATTGTTTCAAATCATGTAAGGGGAAAACTTATCTTTAAAATGAAGTAAAGATGGGAGCTAACCTTTTTGGCTCTAATTAAATCTGCTATTTACTTTGTTCAAATACCTTGGTTTGTGTCATGTCTTATTCACCCTAACAAATGTTGTGACCTTTATGAGAGTGTCCATGTAAACATAGCTGCTGATGAGGGTACAAATTTACTGGAGAGAGTACTAAAATCCGACAAACATGTCCAGTTTATACGCACTTAGTTAGAGGTGTGTGTCATCAATGTAAGACAAAATCCATGTAAACATAGATATTAGAGTTCAAAAATGTTAGATCACACACACGCTCAGTCAGAGGTTCAGGGAACCCAAGCGGCGCTGTATCCTCATCGTGGGCTTTTAGAACACTGCTGAGCATCACTTTCTTCAGAACGACACTTTTTGTAATGCTACTTTACTAGTAACTATATGTATGGTCACAACTACCAAGACCTACAATCATTTTTGCTAATTAACTTCCAATTGATTGGTTTGTAGTTTCCACTACTAGAGTGCACCTCTATAGCAAAACTGGCTCCATTCTGTCACAATCTTCTACGATATTTGGTCAATCAAAAACCTAAAAGATACTTTAAGTTATTCGAATCTATCGAAAAGAAATTTTAGAGGGAATTACCAATTCAATCAAAAGATCCTTTCTCGAATAATCGAATATATTATCGATAATATAATAAATTATTATTTTATAGTTAAATAATATATTATTATTATATAGGATAATTACTAGCTTGGAGGTTAAATAATAATTGTAGTTTGTAAATATAATATGGACTAATTTCTTAGAGATATTATATTACTGACTAATTGCAATAAGAATACAACCACTCCAAGTATCAATCACACTAGCTTCAACACTTCTTCTTGTAACACAACAACGTGGCTCCGGATCTTGTGAGTGCACCACGAACTATTAGGGATGAAATACAACTTGATTTGAATTTTTAAGAAAATCAAACCAATATTGAATCATATTTGGAAAAAATTGTACATGTATGGAATTTATTTTTTATTTTTACAGTAGCATTATTATTTTATATATTATTTGGGACCTATTAATGCTTAAGGGAAACTTATGAAATGTATTATTTTATGATTTTATCGAATTTATTATTTTAGCACTAAGGGCCCGAGTCGGGACCAGAAAATTTTATTATTTTAAAGAGAATATTATATTATCGAGTATTACTTTAAAGAAGTTATACTGTACTCAACTACAGGTATTGTCCAACAACCCAATTGATTATATATACTCGACTTGGATATTTTATAGACCTATTCTACTTCGGGTTGTATGAGGTTAATTATGATATTAACCTTGTTTTTATAATCTCAAGCAACAAAACTCAGATTCGAGCTCATTTAAAAGTATACATGTACGAGAATCTGCAATTTCATGTCTTCATTAGCATTAGTTGATTCTCCATTTGGCTCATATGATTCTTCATTCTAGGTTATGGGCGGAAGATAACATTCACCATCCAAAAAAAAAAAAAAAAATTATCTACTAATGGATCTTGAAACATATTGACGTAATATATTTTTTGTATCGGAGATGAACAATCACTTACTTCTTCTTCATCAGAATCTTTCGTAGTCAAAGAATCTAACTTAAATAATTCTCATTTTTTACACAAATTTAATTCCGAAAATCTCAAATTTTATCCAAACTTTTTGATCTTTCTATAAGTTTTAAACCCCAAAACTAAAATTCCTTAGTCAACATCATCCAACACTCGACGATGAAAACGATACACCTTATAAATATTCAAGTACATCGAAAATGCGAACTGCATGTTTTTTAAAAAACAACAAAAAAGAAAAGAAAACTAAAATTCAACATAATTACGAGGTTATATGCCACTGATTAAACACCAAATACTAAAATGCAATAGAAATTCAAAGATTCTGTTCTCCTAAAAGTAATGTAGAATCGTAAATATATATAAGCAAAAAATTAATCTTCGGATTTAGTCTGGTTAGTGGCAGACCCCACAAGTAGTGCCCTTAATATGATAGGATATGTAGGATTAACATCGTTGAGTAGCCAGTACAATAGATTTATATATCCAAGTTATTTACATTAAAAACTTTAACAGAGTCGACAATTATTTTTGGAATTAAAATTGCAAGAGGTAAGTCTTCCCAGAAAACATAACCGATTTTTCTTTCTCTCTTTTCCAACAAGTCTGCAGCTCGTATTTTTTTACCTGTTAGCAAATTGAAACACCAAAAAAGAGGCTAGTTACGTTGTTCTGATATATTTCTTGATTCATCGAGAATTGCTTTGTATTTCCACTTGATTGACTTATTTTTTCTCCTAGTATAATTAATTATTGACAAACAATCCTCTTCGATAACCGAATTTGTATTTTTTTATCCAAAAACACACCCAAAAACACAAATTTGTACAAAATGCACGTTTTATCACTAAAAATAGCAGAATGCATGAAAAATACTGCAATACCAATATAAAATACACATAGATGATACGGGACGTATTTAGGGGCTCTATCATGTTGAGTCTTGTGTCCAATACAGGTCATTTCAGTTGTTAGAATTTTACTTTTGTTAGTTTCTTAGTTGTAAGTATAATAAGATAAGGTAACAGAATGAGTTCCCCTCGAGTATCTTTAGGAGTAAGTAGTTAGGATAACTTGACAGGTGTGTGAAGTTCAAATCAGTCAAAGGTATTATAGGGGTCAATTAGTATTATAAGTAGTCTCTGTTTCTTTTATTGTAATCAGCTTGCGAGCTCGTTATCTTTGATTGATCTTATTGATTTAGTTTTTTGGTTAAAACCATTGTCTCTCTTAACTCATGGATTAAAGTTTTTATCATCCCAACTCCTGGATTGGAGTTGTGCTACTGATTTAGGAGTGGATTCTCCTGTGAATTTTGTCTATTAACTATTATTCTTGTTGTGCCATATCATGTGGTATCTAGAGTAGGTTTGCTCATGTTGCTCATCTTTGACATCTATCTTAGAAGCGGTTTAGGAGTCATATATTATCAAGGGTTTTTAGTGAAGATGACGATTACCGAAGGTGGATAAAATAACACTGTTAAAGATGTTATCACTACACCAAATTCAGTAATTTGTAACACTAAATTGTTACACACATAGGTGTAACAAAATATGTCACACATATTAATGTGACAATCCGCTAAAGTGTTACATTAATCCATAATTTTATTTTATACTATTATGTTACACTTTTAAGTGTGACTTTTGATTAGATCCGAAAATTTTTGTTCCGAGCTGTATTTTATCTTAAAAAAAATTTCAGATAAAATTATTTATGGGTAAAAAATCTGAAAGCCTCCCACGTTTTCTACTTTTCCTCGCCCGATTTTCTTCTCTTCCTAGGCATAACTGTACGTGTAGAAAAAATTCCTTCTCCTGCAACTCCAAGGATCCTCTCTCCTCGTAAGTATGATAGATCTCTCTCAACCTATATGCATCGATTTTGAGACAAAGTATGTTAATTAAGGTATAATATTTAGTTTGGGATCTTATTTTTCAAGGGTTTAAAATGTGGATATATTGAATTGGGGTTTTAAATTTGACTAGCTAGCATTTTTTGCAGCAACAGAAGCATCTACAGCCTCAGATGCGATAGTTTATACTAATCAAGGACTGTATGGTTGCTCATGAATCTATTGCGGAACAGGTTAGAGCGGCTTACGCATATGGTGGATTTTCCTTCAAATATGATATCCTTCTGTTATTTGTGTTAATATCATTAAAGTATTAGATATTACTTTGTTTAGCTTCTCTTAGAAAGGGATTTTTGGATTTTAATTTGGCTTATAGTTGCAACTGTATAGTTATAAAATCAGCCACCGATTGCCAAGGAACCCATGGGACTATATTCATGCCTGAAAAACAAGAAGTTGTTGTTGTCGTGGAATTTTTAGGTGATGAACGATGGTATTGAGAGGAGATTTGAAGTCATGGTAATATGATGACAAATGGTTTTTTATTGAATTTAAAATTGCAGGTGGAGAAATTAGGAGAGGAGCTCAATACAACCAGGGAAAACATACACTTTTGGACATCGGGAAAACTGCACATCAAAGTATTTGCTAAAAAGCCTGGAAAAAAAAGGATTTTGGTATAAAGATTATAGATCAGAATGGCGGCTATCATGACTACATGCTGCTGGATTTTAAGGCAAGCTTGTTTTGTCTTTGTGTTAGGGACGGTTTATGATTTAAAATTGGGTTTTGTAGCTAATTCAAATTCCTAAGGTTTATCATAGAAATGTATTTCAGTATGTGTAGGTTTAAAATTCAAGACGCGTACATACATCATTAGATTCTAGAGTTTTGGTGTTATAAAGCTGACTAGTTCACCAGCTAAAATGCCTAAGGGTGCGTGCTCTGTTAGTAAAGCCCAAGTTCACTCTTTATGTATAACATATTAAATTGAAATGCAACGTAGTTTTTTTGGTGTTTTACAAGTTTGGAAACTGAAATTATAACATTGCGTTGCTTATTAATTTAGTAACATCTTTAATTATTTTTATCTTTGTAGGATTAAGATGCCCGGGGCATATGTTGTTCATCTTAGAGATAGTAAAGAACTAACGGAATTAGGTGAATAATATATCGCTTGAAGGGTTTAACTTGAGCATTATAGGAAAATCTAGGAGTGTAGAATTGTTCATTTGTGGCTACCAATTATAAACTTTATAGTTCCATCTTTTAAGATAACTTCATTTTAGTTACGATAGCTTGTACTTCATTGAGTGTTGTGCTCTATTTTGTGTTTCCTATATACACAGTATCCTAGCTTCTTATTTTTATTTCCTATTTCAGTAATTGAGGTAACATAACATATATCTTAATATTAAATTTATCTATATTGCATTTGTATTCTTAACATTAGAAGAATTTATTGCTACTCCTTTGATGGCATCCAACAATTGATACTTCGTGCATATGAATGTATTTGGATGCTCATAAAGGATATATTATAGATGACGCTTGTATGGTTCAAGTTGAGACACCTAAGCCTTCTATCATGCCTAATCTTTTTGTGGATTTGCAGTAGGGCTTATCTGTTACTTCCGCAAGCCTTCATCTTGTTAGAGAAGCTGTCTGCGAGCGACGCTTCAAGGATAATTGCACGGTCAATGTTACTGTTTACAAGCACCCTTTCATTTTTAGAGCACCCTTTCTGTTGGTTAATTCATAACTCACAGGCAGCAGAGATTAGCTATTCTCTTCTGGTGCTCTGGCTTGTATCCTACTCTTTATCTTTTTATTTGTAATGACTGTGATATTACAACTCGTAAATTGATAGTCAAATATTTGAGAACATTATCAGTATTATAACGATAACAGATCCCAAACGATGGGCACACTTGTAGCGAAGGAGTATCTGAGCAATTTTGTAAAAAAGGTTACAATGTGACTTAGGCTCAGGTTGGTTTTCTGGCAAGAAACTCGAATCTCATCTGTTGAAGCATTGATCCAGATTTATTCTCAGGTTATACTCATATACTTATACATGTGTGCTATGTGCAGGAAGACCTTCATTAGTACATGTATCTACAGAGCGCTCTACTGCACCACATCCTAAGTCATATGGAGGTATAATTTATTGTCTTTGCTAAGCCGTAAAAGGAAATAAGGCAAGCATCTGTCTAAGTATAGTCAATGATGGACTACTTCAAAAAAATAAAATGGACTACTTCATTATTAAGATATCGGGAGTCAAGTTGTTGTAATGAAAATGGTCTAAATTGCACTGATATGGTATGAACCGTGTGATTGTTGTATATTATAGTGCACAATCTTAACTTTTGTTGGTTTTAAATTTTTGAAACTTGAATTAGTTGATGTTGAAAAAGATTTCTGTTTATTAATTTAATAGATTCAATTCTTTGGGTACTATTTTCTTAAATTAAGCACATGTTTTTTTGAATTTTGGAAAAAATATAACAATATGGTGGGTTGCGGAAAGTAGATATACGTATCCAAAACAGGATGGGCGAATAAAAATAAATATATTTTTTCTTAATTACTGCCTGATTTGTTACACTAATATATGTAAGAGATTTGACATACTTTTTAATGTGATATAAATTAATTAAAGTCACACTTATTAGTGTGACCACAAATGTGTAACAAAAGAATAACACCATATTTATTACACTTATATGTGTGACAATAAATAAGAACTCACACATATATATGTAACAAAATATCTGTTTTGGTGTAGTGTATGTTGGTGATGATTGAAACTCAAGATACAATCATTGTTGGACTAGGCGATACCCTACTGTCACATACAAAAATCTTGAAGGATATTCCAGATTCAATGAAGGATTTTAAACTTGGGAAGTCAGACCATCCCGAGTATAACCAAGAAGGAGAATGACGTTGTTTTAATCAAGCATGTGACCAAAGCTTTCATTCCAGGGGCAATGACAATGGAGATCTGTATGGGTGGGTCAAGAATTTTCAAATGAGTCCCAAGTCGCACGTGTAATCTTTTTGAGGAGGCTGATGATAATGGATTTAGAGGAGAAAATACTACATCGAGGGATATGTGGAACGAGCCAAACACCAATGAGTATCAATATCGAAGAAAAAATGTTCGAGACCGACGAGGGTTTTCAGAATATGGCTTCGATCCTGATAGCTTTATGGATTTTGAAGATGTAGATGATGTTGTACAATAAAAAACCTATGCAGGATCGAACAGTGATGAGAAGTGACTTCCGCCGTCCTATCCAGGACAACCATAATTTCATGCAACGTCGTCTTAGATATGACCCAATTTTGGGGAAACATGGATGACAAGGCCTGAACGGATGGGAAGAAGAAGACATTGATGTTGACTTCCAGTATGAAGATGCATCTCAAGTTAATGCAATACATGATGGAGTTCATGAAAAAACAACATACAAGATGAAGTTAGAAGTATCAACCTATGATAGTAAGATCGATATTGAAGGTTTTTAGATTATATGTTGTTGAGGGTTTTTTTTAATATATGAAAATTCCCATGATCTCATATAAATTAAAGGGAGGAGCTGCTTCATGGTGGAGACAAACCGTACACAATAGAAGGCTTAGGGGTGAACCTGCAATCACCTCTTGGTTCCAGATACAACGCCTATTGAAGACCCAATTCCTTCCGTCCGACTATGCTCAAAAACCTTTTTAGAACTATCAACTATGTTCACAAAAGAGGAGGAATGTAGACGAGTATACATAAGAATTTTATCGACTGGGTTCAAGGGTTAATCTACATGAGACGGAGGCGCAACAAGTATTTAGATATCTTGGTGGTTTGGATCCTGAAATCAAAGAAGTTCTATACGTCCATCCAATATCCACGGTAACTACAGCCGTAAGTCTAACTCAAAAGATTGAGCTACAACCTAAGTTGTTAGCGAGCTGAAACTAACCAAATCAACAATTGAGATACCAACTGAATTGCAGGCAACACCACTGACTCTTCAACCCTCAACAGTACCAAAGGTGCCAACAATCGATGCTTTTACTACCAAAAAAAGAAAATCCATATGCCAGACCGTCGAATGATATTTGTTACCGATGCATATTGCCAGGACATCATTCAAATGAGTGTCCTGAAAGGCTTCAAATAACACTGGTTGAGGGAGACGACAATAAGGTTACAAAACATAAAATGAGTGACGAAGATGAAGAAGTTGATCACGTATTTGTTGATAACTTGGGAGGAAATGTCCGAGTGGTGAGAAAGGTGTTGCAACGTGATGGTAATAACATAAAGGTACTTCTCGCTCCAAAAAAAAGAGAAGAAACTCAAAGAAATAAACTATTTGAATTTAAGGGCATTATTCTAGAGAAAGTTTGTGAATTTATTATCGTTAGCGGGAGTATTGAAAATCCTGTATCGTGGAAGCTAGTCCGAGATTTCGGTTTAGCAACGAACCACACCCCATCCCTATCGAGTTGGCTGGATCAAGACCGGGATGGAAACCATATTTAGAAGAATTTACAAAATTCCCCTTGCGTTTGGTAAGGTTTATCGTGATACTATTATCTATGAAGTGATAGACATGGATTCATACCATGCTCTTTTGGGACGACCATGGTAGTATGATGTGGATGCTCTATTTCGCGGGATGGAAAATACGTATGAGTTCTACTGGAGAGGAACAAAAGTGTTGTTGCTACCGACCAAGAGACAATACGTCAGGGAGGAAAAAGGAATGCTTCATAAAAAGGCTTTGTGTGCTTTTGCTGTTAGCACTTGTGGTGGTCATAAGAGCCTTACTGATCAAGCTAAACTCGAAACGAGATTGGTTGCATTGGGGAAGCCTGATACGGGACGTATTTAGGGCTCTCTTATTCCGAGTCTTGTGTCCAATCCAGTTCATTTCAGTTGTTCGGATTTTTTCTGCTTCTGTTAGTTTCTTAGTTGCAAGTTTAATAAGATAACGGGAAATTAGAATAAGTGAGAACGAGTTACCCTCGAGTATCTTTATCAATCAGTTGTTAGAATAACTTCACAGGTGTGTGAAGTTCTAATCAGTCAACGATTTTCTAGGGTTCAGTTAGTACTATAAGTAATCAATGTTGCTTCTATAGTAATCAACTTGCGAGCTCGTTATCTTTGATTAATCTTATTCATTTAGTATTTTGGTTAAAACCATTGTCTCTCTTAACTCTTGGATTAGAGTTGTTATCATCCAAACTCCTGGATTGGAGTTGTGTTACTGATTTAGGAGTGGATTCTCCCATGATTTCGTTTACTAACTATTGTTTCCGGTATGCCGTGTCAATAGATGCCACTGACAAAGCAAAAAAAAAATGATAATTTAACTGCACCTTCATTTGTAAATTTATAAACCGGCTCACTCGCTTTATATAAAGTATGATTTCTAGGCACCAAACCTTAAAAATGTCAGTTAAACCATCTAATTTTTAACAAGAAAAATGGCAGATTTTTTTTTTTTTAAGCAAAAAAATAATTGTATTGATAGAACATTAGTTCGATACATAAGAACTATCCTCAGACAACTGAGCTCTAATTTCCACAGGCGAAAATTTAGACCAAGCAATTGAGAGAACGTTTTCTCTAGCTAGTCTAGAGAGAATATCTGCAACTTTATTACCTTCTTTAGGAATGTAAGAACATTTCCAAGAGCGAAAAATACTAAAAAAAGACTAAATTTTTGTAGTAGAATATTAGGGAAAGAGAAGGAGGCAGGAAGAGGAGGATTTCATTCATATGAATTCTCTAGGTTACATGGATAGATTATCCTTTATATACATGGAAAAGGGAAACCCAAAAGACTTCCGTTTTGGACCGCACATCCATGGGCATGGGACCTTCAACACTCCCCCTTGTCCGGTTCAATAATGGAACTCCAGATGTAGTGCCGCATATAGTGCTTTGAATGTAGTTCTTCAAATGTCGTTCTCTCCATGATGACTTGTGCCGAAATCAATTGCTTTACTAAAACTTTGACAAGGAAAAACCCAGTGGGATAAAACCTTGGTACAACTCTTCACATGTTGTCTCGTATTTTACATGTAGTTCATCACATGCAATACGATCTTCAAAGATCGACGAGTCTAAGTTAATTGCCTCGTTAAAACTTCACAGAAAATCCCATAGGGACAAAACTTGAACTAAAGAAAAAGAGTGCAATATTAAGAAAACTTAGAACATAGATGGACTCGAATATGTTGCCTCATTAAAACCTTGACAAGGAAACCCAATGGGAAAAAACCTTGACGAAGGGAAAAGAGTACAACGTGACATATGCAAGTAAAGTTGATCAGTTGCATATGATCACTTTGCTCAGTTGAAGTTGACTAGTTGCTTCGCAACCCCTAAGGCAGAAAATCCTCGTGGGATAGACAATAGCCTTAGCTGGGAAATTACATTCCCGGTGTTTGTTGTTGTCTCATTAAAAACCTTGCCGAGTAACAAAACCATGTGGGAAAAATAAACCTCGATGAAGGAAAAGAGTTCAACACACCATTAGATGCTCCCCCTGATGTCAGAAAATTTTTGTTAGTCAATGCAGTCAAAAGGAGTTTGTCACACTTTACTTTGGTGACTTGAATGTTATAAGACCATGTTGTTGATTCTGGAAGCTACGTTGCTTAACACACTATCGCGTTTCATTTCTTTGATTCAGATATTTTCAGTAATATCAATGCGATCTTTATGTCTTCAATGTTCAACATACTTGATGCCTTTAGTGTTGTCTCGCTAAAAACCTTGTGAGTAACAAAACCCTTTGGGAAAAACTATTCTCGATCGAAGGGAAAAAGAGTACAACACATCTTCAATTTCGAAGTAAAATATGTCGACATCATATCCTTGGATCCTCCCCCTGATGTCGGCATCTCCCTGATTACTTTCGAGTTGTTCCAGCACAGTTCCTTTAGTCATGTATTTACGAAACCGAATATTGGTAATGACTTAGAAAATAATCTACCATATCTCCCCTGATTACTTTCGTTGGAGAAGAGATTATTGTTCCTTCATAATCAACAACTTTTGGATTGCACTTTCATTAGCATTCCTTTTAATGTCTTTGTAGGGATAAAACAAATTTATGTCAATGGTTACTTTTAAGTATATGATTACATTCACTATACCATTCCAATGACGTTGCGTTGGCGCGGAGCTATATCTAGCTAACAAGTTCCATGAGGATGTAAAATTTAATCGAGTACATTATTATACTAAGTATAACAATGCGTCTATTGTACTTAGATATGGGAATTTCATCTCCCAACACATCTTCGTCATATTCCTTTGCCGAAATGGTTACTTACTTACATTTGAACCTCGACTAGTCATGGGAGTGCTATCGGGATGCATGTCTTTGTTAAATTGCCTGACAACTTTAGACATATGCAAACTAGTGGAATAATATACCACAAGCTCAGTATTCGATCGAGCTTTCCCTAGATTTTTCATCTCAAATTCAGATTTTAAATAGCTTTTAAGGTCTCTTATTACATCAAGAGTACACATCATGTCTGTAACATCAACATAAATAGCTACAATTCCAAATCAGGAACTTTCTTATAAACACGCAAGGAAAATAACTTACTTGTCTATCCCCTCCAAATCAAATAGCCACTTAGACGGGTATACCACTTCCACCTGATTGCTTCAATCTATAAGTGAACGTTCTATATAATTGTAAACGTACTCTGTGGTTTAGAGTTACTTGATTTGGGAAACAAAAGTTTATCAAGCACTTTTGTAAATATCTTCTATCTCTTGATTCTTTCAGAGATATGTAACAACCACATACATATGCTGCATTTCAAGTCCTTTTGAAAATTACCAAGCTAACTAAGTAGAGGAACTCTATAACGTTCATTACAAGAGAATAATTCCAGGGCTTTGTGAGAAACCTCGCACCACAAGGCGAGTCTTTGTACTTTAATACTACTTTCTTCTCATTATGTTTTATGACAAATTAATGATGTATGTCCAATAGGCTTTACACTTGGTTGGTTAGCACTACCATACCAAATACCCGTATATTTGTCAAAGAACTAAGTTCTACCTGGATTGTGTAGGCCAAATATGCTATTTATTCGAAATTAATCAAAATAAAGCATGGTTCGATCTCATTGTGCTCTACTGGAGCAACTATTTATGGATTATATCATCATTGTGCACGTATGATCCTTCCATTGACTCATGTGCATTCTCATAATCCGTCAGGATTTCATTGTTCTCTAGAATCACTTAAAACTTCGGAGCGTCCTCCATTTTGATTCATGGACATATTCAGAGAAAATCTTATGAGATGATTTCTGATGATATAAATAAGTTGTGCCTTACTCACCTACTTCCTTTCTAGATGAGGATTGATCGAACCAAGTGGTCTCTCCAACTTCCTTTATGGAGCCACGGCCTCAACCACACTTCCACTGAGTGTAGTTGCAACACCTTAGTCTATGGTGTATATCCCAAATTGAGGATTTGTAAATTTGTAACTTTGCAGGTAGGTTTGCAGCTGGTATGTGTGATCTCATCACTTTAGCAACATCAGTGTACATTCTGAAAATCGAATATTCTTTATCACTTCACATTTACATTTGTGGAGTACAAGAACCAATATGAGACATAGTGGGAACACACCACGACAATTCCTGTCGTTCCCTTAGAAAATACTTTTTCTTATCTCCCCCTAACGACGGGAAGACTATCTCATTAAAGTGATAACCCGCAAATTTAGCGGTAAGAGATTTCCTGCCAAAAGTTTTAAAATGCGGACAATTGTTAGGAACTCATTTCCAAAATAACTACTTAACAGTTTTGAAGACCCATAATAGTACGAGGTGGAGTCGTAATGGGACATATATAGTGCAACCAAAAATACGTAAGAACACGAATGTCAGGCTTAAATCTAGTTACCAGATGTACGCGTAAAAGGTTGACTAATATTGGGTTCTAAAACGAATTAAGTAAGATGCGTGCAATATTGCATATCCCCAAAGCAATAAAAGATAGGTTGGTACGCATAACCTATTCCTTAGGAACCATCCGTAACCTTTAATGGTATCCTCTACGAGACCATTGGGTATAAGATGCTCTGCATTGATCCTATTAAACATGCAATATTCATCAAGTCCTTTTGATGTAAATTCTCTAGCATTAACAATGGTGGTTAGCCTTTGCACTTTGCATTGTGTAATATGTGCTAGGAGTTTTCAAATGCAAATTTCTTGGGAACTATAACTAGTCCAAAATGCCAAAACATTCACCAGATCCATCAGTCACTTTAATGGTCCGCATTCTGCATGAATATTTTTCTAAAGTTCACCTTGTTTTCTTTGTAATATGGAATTTTTACCATTTGCATCTTAGGATGGTCTCGATCCTGTTTTAATGAAGACTTTGTAAAATGAGTGACATGCTCTCTTACTGAAAAGCATAATGGAAAGGGAGGGTTGTGCAGCTAGTACTTTAGAAAACACTTATTGAAAGATATGCCGTCACTTCGCATTTTGTCAATCTTTTTCCCATTGTCTCGTTCACTCAAACACAGTGATGTACGTATGATTCCTTTCAAAACGAAATATCATGTCACAACCAAAGTTCCTTTATGGTTACGTCAAATCCTGTATGAGTCGATTCCCAACATTTCATCGTCGGAGCCAATATGGATTCAATAATCCACATACTATAGTGATTTACATTTCACTAGATTGACTCATTAGTTCCTCTAAGATATATTTCCTTCCAAATATATTAGAGAGTATAAAAGATGCAATCAATTACATTCTCATCATTGTGATGTTCCACATGATATCCACTTGCATGGGTTTTACGTGGAATTTAACAAGGTGTAATTATCTCTTGGTACATGTAGAGATTTTGTGACGTCTTTGTTCTATCTTGAAAACAACTAGTTTAAATTCCTTAAGCTAGTGGAAGAAAAACAACTATGAGTTAGACATTTGGGTCTTAAGAGTTTTAATAAGTGGTGTGGCCTTATTACGTAATAAAAGTGGGATTCAACTCAAGTACTTTGGATGAATATATATTACGTTTCACCCAATATATCTCAAGTGCTTTAGAGAATTTATGTCTCGTGTTTTCATTCCATAGGTGCATATATTGGATCTAGTTCAACTGAATAAGATAGTCAATTGGCCTAGCAAAGTTCTTGTTGCCATTAAAGTTGATGTTAAATTTGGTTGCTACTATGATACACACATTACATTGTATATATCAACACCTATGACCAGGTGCATTTCCAACTCTTTCATTTATGATGGGAGCTAGAATTACATCTTAGCTTCATCCCATATGTAGCTGATACATGTACTTTATTGTCATTACTACTAGGAAAAAATACATCTTTGTCTCATGATATATATGTCCCTTTTCACATGCTTCATATGAGTCATTACGTCTAACCCTTATTACTTTGGGGTTCTTTCCATTTTCAATTTTGCTACATTTAGCTTAATTTGAGAAATTTCTTTATCTCAATAGGCCAAGAGAATCTCACTACACCATGTCAACCAATTACTTTAGGTTGAATAGATTACCAAAGATAGTTTTCTTTTTTTGTCATATTTCAACATATACTGGTTCGTTAGTATCATGGATGAAGTAGAGAAATGAAAATTTTCTGACTCATATCACATTTTGTGAGTTTTTCCATAAAAATTAGAATACATGTGATTTTATTTCCAACGTATCTTTTGAAAATACCGACTCTTTAATAGTCAAGCAAATGAATTACATCCCACAAAACAATCAAATTTAGGGAGAAAATAATTGTGCTCAAGTATTTCTAAATTTCAAATGAATACATTGGAATCGAGTTGGAATAACCAATTGAACGAAAGACATCATTCAACTAAAGCCAATATCATATTCAAGAGAACAAAATAGTATTAAGACCAAAATTCTTAATAATCGAGATCAACAATCATAATTTAAATTAAATTGACTTTTTATATGATGTTGACTTATCTTAAAAAAAAAAGATAATAATAATAAAGAACTAGGAATGTCCTAAAGAAAAATAAGCCCGGTAAGTATTCAATATTAAAGCACGCAGTGGTTACGTACCTCCAACTTTAGCTCCCGCTATACATAGGCAGGTTCGGAACATGGACATGGTCACGCACGGACAGCCCCGGAGCAGGACATGGTCGCCACATTCCAAATTAATTAAATGAGCATATACTAGCGAGTGGAGCTTACCCGGGATATACATGTGTCTCCGCCGAGAATAACGTCCACGTAGTCTCTGCCACTTTTTTCTTCAAAATTCAAGCAACAATCGTGTTAATGCGATTTTGCACGGAAAAGAACTAGAACGGGACAGACGGCTTTACTTGGGACGGTGGTCACTGAGCAGGACACCCCAACTTTAACCGGGACGAGTGGTGGCGGGAACAGGCGGGTGGTTGGACCGGGCCGAGTCGGGTTCGATTGGACCGGGCTGAATCGGTTCGGTTGGAGGCGTTACCGGATCGTTTTTTTTTTTTTTTGTTAACCTAATTTCTTCTTCCTCCGAGGATCACACAGCGGACGAGCAAGAGAATTGCAACCGCCGCCCAAAAATAAAAGTTGTAATCGACAATGAGACTTGAATCAAGTTTCACTCCTAAAATGAATTAGGGATGAATATATTATCTTAATTTTAACATACGAATAACTTAAATTAAAACATAATCAGGCTTTCCTTCTTCTCCTATTTCCTTCCCAACAGAATTACAACCATCTCCACGGACTACGATACAAATCAAATAATTCCTAATTCATAAATATCCCAACATTTCTGCCAAAATCTAAACATGGGAAAAAATAATAATAATCCAACTTAGCTTATTCGGTTCCGGCGTTGATGAAAATCATCCATGTAGAAAAAGAAAATCAATTGATTTAATCTTTCTCGGTGGTAGCTTCGTGCATGATAACGTTTTGTAGTAGAATATTAGGGAAAGAGAAGGAGGCAGGGAAGAGGAGGATTTCATTCATATGAATTCTCTAGGTTACATGGATAGATTATCCTTTATATACATGGAAAAGGGAAACCCAAAAGACTTCCGTTTTGGACCGCACATCCATGGGCATGGGACCTTCAACATAAATATCTTTAACGAAATTGAGTAATTTCCAATCAACAGAAGCTTTGTTATTGACTGCTTCCACAACTGTCTTAGCGTCCAGTTCAAAGTGTACGTTCTCCAGCTGTAGCCTCTGTGCCAAATTAACAGCTTCCCACAAAACCATACACTCCGCCTGCGCAACATTCCTTATCTCCTTTAGGTAGATGCATTCTGCTGCTTGTTGCTCACCTGCAAAGTTACGAACTATTAGTCCAATTCCGCCAGTATTGTTAGAATACAAATACGAACCATCAATATTAATGGTAATGACATCAACAGGTGGAGGCATCCAGTGAATATTTCTACGACAAACTCTATTAGTCATGATAGTGTGCATGCTTTTTTGTGCTATGTGATCACTGATGAAACTTTGGGCTTTTAAAATTGTTCTATCTGGATTAGGATTGATTTTCTGGAAAGTCTTCTCGCATCGATCAGACCATAAGCGCCATGCTACGATAGCTCTTTTCCATATTCCATTAACTGAGATCCTCTTGGTGTGAAAATCGTCAAACCAGCTTTGTGTCCAATCTGAGAATAATAAAGGAACAGCCGCAGACCAACTTACATTCCATTAAAACATGCCTTGGAGTTTCATCCACTTGTTCGCAGAGAGGACATAGAGAGGTGATTCCAGGTACTTTAGTGCTTAGAATGTCTCTTGTAGGAAGAAGAGTAGATACAACTTTCCATAAGAACTGCCTTATTCTGGGAAGTAAAGGTAGTTTCCACAGGAATTTGTAGATTTTTATCATTCTTAGCCCCACCGACTCTGAGATGTCTTGTTCTTCATACATCTTCCTGTAAGCTGATTTTACAGAGAAGTTACCATTTTTTCCAACAGCCAGATTAACCTATCTTCACGGCTCCTATGGATCTGTAAACCCATAATGATGTTAACAATATTAGGTTCAAACAGTTATTGCGGAATGAGGATATCCCATGAACGTGTTCTGACAAAACAGTTCATGCACATATTTGTATTGCTGATGAGATGTGCAACCCTGTTTTCGAACTGGAGGATTCGAGAGTGCTTGAATCCATCTGTGCTTCCATATTAAGATTTTCTTGCCATTCCCTAGACACCAACAAGAGTTTGTTTGCACAAATCCTAACTCAGAACTTAAACTTCTCCAAGACCAAGTTGTATTGGATTTCTTTTTTAGATTGAAAAGATCTCCATCTTGATAATATTTAGCCTGTAAAGATTTTGACATTATGGACTCTTTGTCAGAGAAAAGTTTCCAAGCGGATTTCGCAAGTAAGGCCCCGTTGAAGATGTGCATATCAAGGAAGCCCAACCCTCCTTCTTCTTTATATTTTTGTGTTCTTTTCATGTAATGATATGGTTGCCTCTGCACGTTTTCTTATTCCTCCAGAATTGTTGTTGTTTTGAGCTCATCTTTTTAATAGTGACATCTGGTAATCTGAAACTCGTCATGTGATGGATTGGTATTTCATTGATCATAACTGATCATAACTGATCTCGCTGCTTCAGACATATTTCCACCATTCCAGTTTGCAAATCTGTTATCCATTTTGTCACATAGGATGGAGAATGGAATTCGCTTCTTCCCGCCTACAAAAAAGGGGAGACTAAGATACTTTTCATCTGAGATATTTAAGTATCTTACTTGTAAAGCTCCACTGATAGACTGACAATCTTCAGGAGAGAGGTTAGAATTGAAATACACTGCCGATTTGTTGAAGTTAATCAACTGACCTGAGCACTTGGAAAACTGCTGGATTACATTCATCAATATCTGAACTTGAACATCGGTAGCCTTACAAAATAGGAGACAATCATCTACAAATAGCAGATGATTGATTTTTGAAGCTGAACGGGAAATTTTCATACCTGTTAGTTGCCTAGTTGCTTCACAGTATGCTAAGAACCTTGAAAAGGACTCCATGGCAAAGATGTGTTAGTTGCCCCGTTGCTTCACAGTATGCTAAGAACCTTGAGAAGGACTCCATGACAAAGATGAATAGATAGGGTGATAATGGATCATCCAAGAGAGTGACGACTTACAAGAAGAAAAAAAAAACTTACGAGAAAAATAAAAGATTTAAAAAATGATGTTAAACCAGTCGGTCATGACTGGTTCAACAAATTTGTAATGTCCTACAAACTTACGAGAGAAGTATATCATGATCAAGCGCTTTTCGAAACGCTAACAAGTGCTGGTTAACTAATTTGACACCGTTCGATGCTGTAGTCTCGTAAGCCCAATGAACTTAGTTTTGGCCCTATTAGGCTATTTTACCGTTATTAGGCTGTTTGATGGGAGTTTTCCGATGGTGTGCATGCGATCTTCACTGAAACGTAGCGGAGGTAACCACGTCATCAAATTACAACCTCTAAACACATCCCATACTTTTTTTTTCTTTCAATCGGTACATTGTAAACAGTCGTTCATTAAACTCAAGTACCTTGAAGAAGAAATACAGTAAACAATTTAAATAACGATGAACATTTCTACTAAATAACAGAAGAATTAAAATACTTCAAACACGTGCTAATTGCATGTAATTCCAAAGAAAAAGACTTATGCTTTGAGTCTGTTATGTTTGGTTTGGATCTCAAATCCTTGTCTAAATTGGTCATCCGATGAGCACTAAACTTTTGGTGCTAGCAAGTTTTGAACTCAAATTACTGGTATCATCACCTATTGATTTCATTTGTACTACGGTGACATCGGAAGATGAGTTTTAAACTTTGATAATTTAATATCGGTCGTCAGCGGAGTTGACATCGGAGCTGGGTTGCACAGACACGGACGCGGACACGACACGACGCGGACGCGGACACTACAAAATTCTCAAAAAGCTAGGACGCGGACACGTATATATATATTTTATTTATATATACAATTATGTATTTATACAGTTTAGACGAGTTTTTCGATCCTAAAAATTAGAAAATAATGTTGTATGTGTATAAATTTCAAAAGAAAAAGAGATCGTATGTTTATACACGCCGAAGGTCAAGCAATCAATTACTATTAAACACACGGCACAATTAAAATGCATTTTTAGAACAACACATGCCAAATCAAGGGTATATATGATGTCATTTCCAATTACAAACCCCTAATAAAGACTTAAATGATTGATCTAAATGTTTGTCTTTCTTCATTTAGTTAATAATAATAAAAATAAAGGAAGAAGTTTAAAAAAAAAATGTTTCAAACCCGAGATATCGGTGCGTCCAAACAAGACGCGCGCAGGACGCGCATATTGGTGCGTCGGACATGACTCAAAAAACGGAGCGTCGGTGCAACCCAACATCGGAGTGAACACGTTGAATTCTGAAGTTGGTGCTTACAACCCCTCCCTTGTCTGGGATCCACCAAACCTTTACGCTACATATAATTGTGTTACCTAAACAATCATTTGTTGTGGTCACTCAATTCACATTCTGTTTGGGACCATATTTCAGTTTCCTTCTCTTTTCATCTTTCAGCTTTCGTTTCCAGCTTTTGAAAGATATCCTACATAATTGAACGGCACATATTAACCAAATTCAGAAAGAAAATTTTCAAGAATATATACTTGTAGATATGGCCTTGCACAACAACACTATCGTTGTGGTCCGAATAGTTAGAAGTGTTCGTAGTTCGTACAACAACGCCATCATTGTGGTCATATATTCACCATTCAGAAAAGTGGTGCCGGCTAGTTTGTGTCAGTGTGATGTTCATGCGGACGACGCGTAAGTTTCCAGTTCAAGGAATATCTTTAAGATATTGACTTTTTTTTTCTTTCCATAGGTGGCATTTTCTCATCGACTTGGCCCCTAAATCTTACTCATATTGACTTGGATGTGACAATGTCTTGCGGTCTAAAGCGTGAGTATCGCCTTCATTTCGATGGAGGAGTATCTTGAACTAGTGATACTCTGACTATGTGAAAGTTTTGGGTTATGTGACGCGGACCACGCATGACGGCCGACGCGGGACACTACAAAATTTTTAAAAATTAGACGTGGACATATACATATTTTATTTATATATTATTTATATATATAATCATTGTATTTATACAAAGAAAATCAAATATTTCGATCCAAAAATTAGAAAATGATGTTACATATATATGTATAAATTTCAAAAGAAAAGAAGATATTGTTTGTTTATACACGCCGAATGTCAAATAATCGATCACTATTAAACATATAAAGACAATCAAAATGCACTCTTAGATCAACATATGTCCAAGAAAGGGTTTGGTATACGTGATGTCATTTCCAAATACAAAATCCTAATAAAAACCTTAATTATTGATCTAAATGTTTATCTTTATTCATTTGGTTAATAATAGTAAAAATAAAGGAAAAAGTTTATATGAAAATGAAAAAACAAAAAAATGCGTCGGACACGCATCATCGGTGCGTCCAAACCAGACGCGCAAATTGATGCGTCGGACACGCGTCGTGTCGGCCCGTCACCACGCGCGTCCCGTGTCCGTCGCGAGTCGGACGCGGACACGGTTCAAGAAATGGAGCGTCCGTGCAACCCAGTGTGAAAGTTAATCAAGCACAGGATCTGACTGATGATGTGCCATATAGTAAAAAGAAATATACAAAAATGGACGAGAGGTTTATGTTTACAAACTATTAACAAAAACCCTAGTTTGGTATATGGACAGGTGATCCTCTTTAGCCTTGGTTTTGCTCACATGCATGGCAGACGGTGTGGCGTGCAGTGTCCACTTTTCCTTCGAATGACAGAGTATAAGGTAATTTTGGGTGGAAGAGGGTTGAAATACTCGTTGTAGGAGTAAATTAGCTCATAAAATGTACTTGCAATCCACATGGTATCGGTACGAAATATCTTCGATATACAATGTACTTAAACAGTTGAATATATGATCATAAGTGAACAAATTACTGTGCAATATGTGGTTTGAAAAAATTGAATATAACAACTAAATTGGTGAATCTAACTACGAAGTTAATATAATACCCATCGTCAACGGAGTTGACATCCCTTCTACGCAAACAACAGCGGAATGAACACGGAACCATTGAATTCAGAGGTTGGAGCTTACAACCCCTTTTTTGTCTACAGAAAGGGATCCACCAAACCTCTCTGCTAGTGCTACGTATAATTGTGTTATCTTACATGCATTAATCATTTGTTGTGGTCACTGGCATTCTTTTTAGGACCATTTTTCAATTCCACCTTTCGAAAGATATATATCTAACTTAATTGAACGGCACATATTAATCAAATTCAAAAAAAACGTGTCAAGAATATGTATATGGGTTGCACTGACGCAGAGGTGTCACGGCATAAAATGTCACTAGTCTGAGGCGAAAAATGCGTGCATCTAAGCGTCAGAGGCGTGTGCACGGGACCATCTTAGGAGTCTCCGTGCAGCTTAAGTGCCTTTGCGTGGGTCCGAATAGCAAAAGCTCTAGAAAAGTAGTGCCGGCTAGTTATTGCGAGATGTTCATTAGTTGGCAGTTGTCAGCTCTTTAACAAAGACGCGTAAGCTTCTAGTTCAAGGAATCTTAAGGTACCGACCATTTACCCTTGCTTCTTTACAGACCGCCCCTCCCAAACCACGGCAAAACCGACTCTTATCGGGTGTTTTTTTTTAGTGGGTCCCGCCCCTCGAGAGACTTATAGTGTGGGTGTGAGGGACGGTTTTTTTGTATTGTTTTTATCTCGGTCTGTCGAGAAATTTCATTTTGGTATATATATATAGGTGGCATTTTGTGATTGATTTGGCCCCCAAACCTTTACTCATATTGAGGGAGTGAGTTAGACGTGGCAATGTTAAAAGTGGTCTTAATACGGCAATTGCGAGTTACTTTCAGCTGTCATTATCTTTTTTTTTTGCTAAGAAAAAGACTTCGTATTAAATTATCTAGGACAAGCATTACATTACCGGTGGACGCGAATGGAACAGTCGCTCCAATTCAAGTGTACCATCAAACCACGGAGCAGTACATTAAATTCGCACAATTATCTTTCAAAGCTACTTGATATCCCATTTGGTTCCCTGATTTTTTGCCCTTGTGACGTTTCTCTCATTTAAACCCGAGATCGGCGAGATGGGTAAGTCTTTTGGAGTATGTGGTGAGTCCTCGGTGAACAGTCAAGGGCGGGTACATTTACAACACAGTAGGGGTGAGCAACTGATGGGTGGATGAGGATTTGGTATCGTCCGCGTCCAATCCGTCTAAATGGCGGATTCGAGATTTTTCCCACGTCTAAATCATTAACCCGTCGAATTTGGCACCCGTGGGGTGAGTGATAAGCGGATTGGATGCAGATGGATTTGCGAATTAAAAAAAGATATAAACGAAAACAAGTAAATGTCAAAGATGAGTACTATAACTTAGTTTTAAAACTTAGATTACCGAAATATTAGTAATTAACATACGTGGGATATTATATTATCCATGTTTTAAAACAAGGAAACGAACGTTTCAAGTTACCCCAAATCAACTGGTATGAATTTGTCGAATAGGTTGCAAGGTAAGCTTCATGTGTGAGATATTATCCATGTTGTTGATGTGTTGGTAGGCTAGCGATGCTCTGCGTAACCTCGCGTGGGGGTGAGGTGGAAGAATATTTCCTAAAGCTGTGTGTTATGATTAGGGTGAGTCATGTGGAGTGCACGAGGTTAGCATGATGATCGCGTGTGAGAGATAAGAGAAGCGAGGCGCATCATCGGTGGGGGCCGAGTGCATTCCCGGATGAATGTAGGAAACTTGAGGAATATACTTGAGGATGAGGCTTATGTCTGATTGTACGAAATAAAGATGAAATCGTAGGGTTCAAGGCTACGAAGTTAACTGGGATATGCTCATGAGGCTCAGGTTTCATGGAGTCAACTGGGAAATGCTCATGAGACTAAGAGTGAGGCATGTGTATGTGCCTGAGAGTGACGTCTCTTGTTTATATGGAACTATGAAACACTTGATTCGACTAGTGAATTACGCGGGAACATCGCAAATGTAGTCAAAACCGCTCTTCAAGGCCGATTACTCGCCGAGTGATCTCTATAGGTTAAATGATCGATGTGATTTTCGATTCCAAGCCATTTTCTATTTTTAGCGATTAAGACGGCCGATTTGGTCTGATTCTTGAGCAAAACGAGTTGGCAGTTTTTCGGAGTTGGACTTGCATGCACCAAAATCAAAAAATAAAAATTTCGTAACCCCTTAGACGAGAGTTATCAAATGTAAAATCCTCTAAAAACATGATTAATATGTTCAATATAAAAATGTTACACACTTAATTACATGATATATAGTATACTAAAATTTTAATTTCAATTAGCTACAAGTCACGACTCATGAGTAGCAATATGTAAGTTTTTAATAAATAGTATCTGAGTATTTGGCTGAGTTTTAGCGATTTCTAAATCTGAACTCATTGATCCTCACTCCCCAACCGAATATGACCGAGGAGCGATTTCGACTTGACCAGTTTTATCTCGTAGGGATGTGCAATGAGTCAATCACGAGGCACATGAATAGACAAGACTAATGTATTTTACTGGGATATATCACGAGTCAATTAGGATGCTCATAAGACTTAATCGGTTCTCGTAAGACTGAAGCGTGAGTCGTGTTTATCAAAGACCTAAATCTATCCCATGCTCATAGAATCGGCCGTAGACGCGTGATGAGCGATGAGCAGACATGACCAGTGTATTTTGCGGGGATGTACCATGTATATTGTCCTAGAGGCCGAGAACTGAGTCTCGAGAGGCCGAAAGCTGAGTCTTGTCTATGAGATATGAGTCTTGAGATGCCTAGAGCTGAGTCTTACTCGAGATACTTGGGCAAAGTCCTGCTCATGAGGATGAGACTTTAGGTCGGGCCTATGAGTCTAAGCTTTGTGAAAGAAATGGAATCAAATCCTAGAATGATCATTTTGCCCTTATCACATAAATCACCATCTACACTAGTATATAATATATCCAAGCGTGTTTTTGTCCTGCTAATTTTAGAATTTTTGCGTCTTTGCGTCTGCCTCGTGTCCCAATTTGCACTTCCCAGGTCCATTGTGTACCATTTTGCCATGGTATTTCTACAAAGGAGGGAAGGTTTTATTTCTCAATGGGGCAGGGAAGGGATATAACTTAGTGGTACAGTGTTATCTTGGCGTGGTTGAAGTCATCAGTTCGGTCTATAGACTCATTTGAGCTTAAATCGACTATTGTTTTGTATAAAGTTCAGACTATTTATGGGGTATTATGCTTAAAATTTTGGATAGTGGCAGACTAAAAATGATTAAAGATTTCTTCTTTGACTTTTCTACATGGCGCTGGACTAAAAAATCTTGTTTTGTGGAAGTGGGTAGGCATGTCGAAGTTCGGCCTGGATTTTGGTGTCCTAGACGAGGGATTGCCTTTTTAACGCATAATTTTGTCTACAGGAATGACCCCATTTATACAAGTTTTTGCAAACAACGTAACCCAGCTCTATTTGACTAAGCCAGTACTCGTCCAAGGAGGGAGTTTACTTGCGTGCCAAAGTCAGGTTCGAAGATATCTAACTCCAAAATTAAACTACTAAATCATTTATCATGCCAAAAAAGAGTAGAATTACCCTTTTGACTGACCACACTACAAAAAAGAGAAAAAAAAAAAAGATATGCTAAATAATTTTAACA
This sequence comes from Papaver armeniacum, assembly GCA_023531295.1. NCBI lineage: Eukaryota > Viridiplantae > Streptophyta > Magnoliopsida > Ranunculales > Papaveraceae > Papaver > Papaver armeniacum. Next base: position 505,878 of record JAJJWW010019027.1, read on the forward strand.
TATAAAATAATTTATCTACAAACTTCTGACCAATAAGCAAAGTCCCTTATTTATTTATTTTTGTAATCAACCATCCAACATTATAGGTGTGCATTGATTTTAAAAGATCAGTACCTTTATATGAGACGGATGGATTACGGAAGTGGTCCACTCAGTGAGTGTTTATCCCGATTTTTCATCCCAAAAGAATTTAATCTATGATTTCCGTCACGTTCTTAGCATCGGGATGGTGAATGGGTAAAGTGGGATCCAACATCTATTAGATGCCGGATTTTTGCTCGGGAGTTTTTTTTCGGTGGATGGATTATATGGTGGTTGTATGACTGAACTTCGTTAGTCGGCTAATTGAGTTGACATTACATAGGAATAAATGAACACGGAATCATTGAATTCAGAGGTTGGAGCTTATAACTCCTTTTTTGTCTGTAGACTAGATTGGGATCCACCAAACTCTACGTATAATTGAGGTTGGAGCTTATTATACAATTGTTATTATAACAATAATTTGTTCTAGTCACTCATCCACATTCCTTTTGAGACCATTTTTCTATTTTCCTCAAAATTTTAATTTCAACTTTTGATATTCCATAGAATTGGACGGCACAGAATAGTCAAATCCAATGTATGCGTGTCCGGCAGGGGTCCCCTTAAGAAGTGCATGTACGAAACTATCGTGGTCATTTATTTTTTTTATTTTTTTTTATTTTTTATTTTTTTTGAGGCATTTGTTAACTTGTAAGAGAATGTATACACATTGGAGTTTAATAAAAAATTATTTTATGTCTTTGGAAATTGGGTTTTTTTTGTCTTATTCTATTAGAAATTGGTTTTCTTGCACTAAAAACAACAAATTATGTTCCAATGCAAATTGTTGTTTTCAATGCAATAAAACAAACAAATCTTGTTTCCAATGCAAGAATTTATTGTTTTAGTGAACCTTAACATGTATACGGGTATACAAGATAAGAGGACCCCACGGCCCCAAAGGTGTTTTTGCCCCCACTAACTAGGGGTTTTAGCACCGATTAATTGGTCCCCAAAAAACAATTAGGGATCCTAGATTCTTATCCCCACCAATGAGAGGTGGATAAGGGGTGTCTAGATATAAGGACGACTCTAAAGTGTCGTTATTGTAGAGTCGTCGTTGAAACAATAATGACTCCTTAGAGTCGTCATTAAAACAATATCGACTTTTTAGAGACATGGTATTGAAGTGTTATTGTTTTAATGACGACTCTAAAGTGTCGTTATTGTAGAGTCGTCATTGAAACATTAACGACTTTACAATACAATGACGACTTTTCATACAAATCTGGGCGAAAAAAAAAAATTGCAAACAAAAATTATGAAAAAGTTAAAAAATAAATAAATGATTAAGCTCTAATTAAGTAAGATTAACACTAATTAAATAAGATTATCATTAATTAAATAAGGGTAGATTAGTCATTATCTAAAATATTTGGATAAGGGGTTATTGAAATTAGGTTTGGGTGACCTTTTTTGTCCTCTAGTGTGAGGCCCCTAATTGTTTTTTGGGGCCCCCAATTAAGTGGTGTTTTTTAGGTTGTCCCTAGTCTATTTAGTCCTTTCATAAATCACCTTTTCCATTTGATCCATAATTATTTAAAAATATTAAATGGACCAAAGTATCATTCCGTGTTAATTCCTACTTATTTTTTTGTAGCAGTTTATTCTGTCAGATGAACTCCTTCAAATGAACACCTAATAAAACCTAAAAAAAATTGTTTACTTATTTTTTGTAGCAGTTCATTCTGTCTGATGAACTCTGGAGTTCATTCCTTCAAATGAACACCTAATAAAACCTAAAAAATTATGTTTACTTATTTTTTGTAGCAGTTCATTCTGTTTGATGAAATTCGGGGTTCATTCTTCAAATGAACACCTAATAAAACCAAACTAAATCACATATGAAAAATAGAGTTCATTCTGTAAAATGAACACAACACAAAACTTTATTATTATAACAAAAAACAGAGTTCATTATTTCAAATGAACACCCGATAAAACCTATGAAACAAAGTCCATTCTTCAAATGAAAACCTGACAAAACCTATAAGAAAACAGAGTTCATTCTACAAAATGAACACCTATCAAAAACTAACTAATTCAAACCTAGAATTGGGTTCATTCTTTAAGATGAACACCTAACAATTCAAGATCTAAAAACAGAGTTCATTCTTTACATGAACACACAAAAAAAAAAAAATCCATAAAAATCAGAGTTCATCTTCATCAACACGAGTTCATCTCATAAACACGAGTTTCATTCTTTACATGAACACACAAAAATCAAGATCTTCAACAAAAAACATCATCCTCTTCAAAAATAATAGCAACAACAAAACATGATCTTCAACACGAGTTCATCTTCAACATGAGTTCATCTTCACCACGGGTTCATCTTCAACAGCATTAGCAACATCAAAAAACAGCAGCAACAAAAACATCATCGCCTCCAAAAACAGCAACAGCAGCAACATCATGTAACCCTAGAGACAAACAAAATCACTATCTTCGTCGTTTGTAATTGCAGCAGCAGCAATAAAAACACTAATTCAAGAATGAACACTCAATAAAAACACTAATTCATGATAAAAACACAGTTCATTCTTGAAATGAACTCACAAACAAAACCTAATTCAACTCAAACATTCAATAGCAACAGAGAAAGAATAGTGGCAGAGAAAAGGAAAAAAACCTAATTAAATCTTCAACGGCAGCAGATGAATCCTCAACAACATCAACAGATGAGTTCGTCGTAATCGTCTTCATCATCTACAACTGCATCAACAACAACAACATGAGTTCGTCGTAATCGTATTCATCATCACCAACATGAGAAGCAACAACGTATTCAACAGTAGCAGCAGCATCGTATTCATCGTCTACAACTACCAAATATACATATCAAAATCACAGATCTAGATTTTCACCTTCGAATCGCCATTGTTATCGCGGCAGGAAGAAAAAGAAGAAAAAAAAATAGGTGCTTGTGGAGACGCCATTTTTACAGCAGCGGGAAGAAAAGATGAAGAAAAAAAGAGAGAAGAGATAAACTAGATCTGAAAAAGAAGATGAGAGAGAAAGTAAATATGAAAAATAAGATATTTTTTAGGTTTTTTTCCTATATATATATGGTCCCAATAATATATTTTTGTCCCTACAAATTGACAATTACATCATCCACGACGTCACCGTACCAAACTATAATTTGCAGGACCAAACTCTAAAATATATTTTGAAAATGGACCAAACTGACATTTGACTCAGTCAACTGGACTAAACTCTCTCTAATATATTATTTCTATGACCTATTGGTATTTCCTACCACTAACTACCACTACTAGCAACCAACACGACATCCACCAACAAATACTAAAACTACCAGAAACCAGAGCCCTTTTCCGTAGAAGATGCGAGTGTCGAGAAGAGATAATATCGTAACGATCTTCTCTCCGAGAGATATGGTTAAGTTTCTACGTCGGTTCGCAACCCCGAGCAACTGTACAGAGACAAGACTAAATCCTTGGCACATTCCGTCTTTGCGGGTGGAACAGGGAGTGGAAAAACTATTTTAGTAGGGTTTACGCATTCACGACCGTTAAAATAGCATACCCACTATACCCATGCCCTAGAGCTTGAGGCTACATGGAGGAGTCCCCCCTCGTCACGATCCTCGCTGCCTTGCATAGCTACGGGGAGGGAGTCCCTCCCTTTACAATATGCTATAGGGGCCAAAATCGATACCTTTTCGACGAGATAAGCACATAGACTAACAAGAGTCTTTCCCTAAGACGACTCGGGGAAGATGTTGAAGAGGTAGTCGGGCTTGTTGTCGCCGCATGGAGCGGGGGCCACCGAGGACCAAACACCACTCATACGCCAACATGTATTGTCCATCAAAGAACGACTAGTCTCGGTAGAACACGCGAGACAAGCTTTTAAGACCGGGCGAGCACGAGCACGAGGGACAAGTTGTTTCCTACAGGGCGCTGCGTGCGCGAAAGATCTATCTTACCAACGATAGGTAAAAATAAGCAACAAACGGGGGCACCATCGATACCTTCTCGATAAATAGGCAACATAGGGACCAAATTTGGGCACGACACGAGCATGAAGAGGTAATCGGGCTTATCGTTCACCACTCAGGGCGGGGAGCCAACAAGCACTCGAGAACCAAACACCACTCATACGCCAACACGTATTGTCCATCGAGCAACAACCGTCTCGAAAAAAGAACTAACAACTCAAGTCAATGGTGACGAGAGAAACACGAGCTCCGAGACAAATACTAGCTTTTATCATCACCATAAAAAGCACCACCACCAACCAACACCACCACTAACCAGAAGCAATACCACTAAAACTTGGTTTCATCATAAACTTATTGTTTCATCATTAAAATCTTTGGTTTCATGATAAAAAAAATAGACAAAAATAAGTTGAAACCAAATTTAGTTTCATCATAGAATTTGATGAAACCAATTTTGTTTGGGGGTTTTTGTATCAATTTTGTTTAATATGGAGTTTTAATGGATCCCAACATTTGAACGGGTTTTTGTACTCAAATTTGATCACCTTAGTGTTTTACTACTAGTTTTTTTTTTTTTTTTATCGATAAACTTTTTTTTGGTGGTGACGAGGTTCAAATTCGAATGAGTAGTATCATCGATCAATAATTTATCATCGTACAAGGTTTTTTTTTTCCTCTTAATTATTTTTTAACCTATACAAATACCCAAAAAAAGAAATTAGGAAAAAAACTCGGTTTCCATTTTATACTACTAGTAAGGACACATGTGTGATGCACATGTTTGAATTTACTCATCCAATAATACTAAATTTGAAAGTCATGAAATTTTTTTCGTAAAACAAAAATTTACTATTCTTATTTGTACCTGTTACGTAGATAATTGAAAGAGTTTTTAAAATATATAAATTTTACAAAAAATCAGTGTATATTTTGAAAGATATTAAGTTTCTTAAATTTTTAATCTATTTTTAAAACAATGATATTTCTGTAAATATGTAAAAGATATGGACAATTAAGTAATTTAGGGGGTCTCCTACCAAAAAAAAACTCTTTATAGTTAAGCTAAGGAACGTCACCTCCCCATAATGAGGTGCGCTTCCCAATCTATTTTGCGTAGCTTCAAATAAGCTATATCTAAAGCAAAAATCCTCGACCATTGTGCTTGGCCTAGCGAATCCTCAGAAAAAGCAGTGTCACTGTGCCAGTGCCGGCTCGAATTAGTATATGTGAGATATTATTCGGATATCGTTGTTCATGGTGCTGACAGTTGTCAGCTAGTTAACAAAGACGCGTAAGCCTCTTCTACTTCAAGGAATCTTTGGGATATTGACGGCCATTTTTCATAGCTGGCATTTTCTTATTCACTTGGCCCCTAAATTCATCTTTTACTCGTACTGAAGTGGAGTTATGACTGACAATGTACGTATCTCTATCTCGAGGTCTAAAGAAAGTAGTCTTAAATAATGAAGACGGCAAATGTGATCTAGGAGCGTGAAGCCTTCCTCAATAATTGTTGCCGCATTTAAAGAAAACCATAAAGTCAATAATTGAAGGAAAAGTTGGAACGACCAAAATGATACGTTTACAGATACAAAATCCCGAAATATATTACGTGCCGGAAAAAAAAATATTTCAAATCCGGTGCTAGAGTTATCGTGTCATTTCTCTTGATTTCCTGCTCGAAATATTTTAAAGGAATTTCTTGATGGGTTTTAGTACTCCCTTCATCTCTAAAAAATAGGTAGGTTTGTGGGCAAATTATTTTAGTGATGATGATGATGGAGTGTCCGAGATTATTTTGGTGGAAAAACATCAACTGGATATTACTTTTTACCTATCTTCCTAGGAAACAAGTATTAGTGGAGTTTAGCTGTTTTTATCCTCCACCTAGTTATCTCTATCCTATCCCTAGTTAGCAATTCAGGGTACGGGTAGTAGTTCGGGACGGCATACGTGCGGGAATTATACGGATTCGGATAGGTCGGATCCGGTCAAAAATCCGGTCAACGGTTCGTTGTTCGGACAGTAGTTCGGAACGGCATACGTACGTGCATATTCGTTTTATAAATGTGAGTTCGGCACTTAAAATTCGGCTACCATATATGATAAATTGATAAGTATTATGACCTTATTACGAGACTAATTTGATTTGTATATGATTTATAAGATGGAAAAAAATATTTTAGCGTGATTATTTAACAAGAAGTAAACAATTTAATCGCATAAATGTATTATAAAACATATAGACTTATAAATAAAAATCAACACATAAAACACTGGTTAAACAACTACCAATAGAAAAATTTAATTGAATTATTGTATTTAAATATAAAGTATATACAAAATCAAACAAAAACCAATCAACGAGAACTGCGGTGAGAGAGTTACCTATGGGAGTTCTAGTTAGGAAATATCATTCGGATACGGTCAGTTCGGATACGTTCGCGAATCATTCGTGAGGTCCATATAATCCGGGAACTAGGTTCGGAGTTCAAATAGTTCGGAAGTATCATTCGGATTCGGTCAATTCGGATACGTTCGCGAATCATTCGGGAATGATTCAGAGAATTACTAACTAGGATCCTATCCACCGAGTTAGTCAAAGGAAAATAAATGGAGTTGATTTACAAATTTGGACCGAGTTTCGATAGAAATTCACTCGATACCAGGAACATAATTGTTTTTGCCTTTTCAGAAATAGAAATCAGATGTAGAAGTCAGAAACAAAAATATCTTGTTTCTAGAAGTTATTTGAAATCATGTATCAAAATAATTTTTGACTATTTTGCTTTTACATTAAGGGCTATGGAATGTGACTCTCATTCAAAGTGGAGGATTTTTAAAAAAAAAAAAAAAAAAAAAGCAAATTATGTGCTACTATGGAATAAATACTCATTCGATCACCAAAACTCATTTATACACTCTAAGGAAGGAGGAGTGAAAGCGGAGATCAAGAGGCTGAAGATGAGCCGCTTGGAATTTTTTTTTTGCTTAAGCGGCTGATCATCTGCCTTTCAAGCATATTTACGGCTTTTATTAAAATAACAAACACAAAACATTAAAACAGCTGATGTTCATTTGTCCGGGTCAGACACTTTTCCACCTAGTTTCTCATTGGATTTGCAATGAACGAATGTTAAAAAAAAACTCATTCCATAACCCTTATTCTTAGAAGTTGAAAAATAATTTCTTTACGAACAGATGCTTCTCAGTTTGATGACAGAAACGCCCTCTTAAATCGGAAGTGATACACACATCCTAGCGTGGGTTTAGTATGGGTCCCACCCTTTGTGTGTTGCGGTATAACCCATGAATTTAGTAAGGGACCCGCTGCTTCCATAAGGCTCATCATCACCCTCCATTGGGGTATATACCCTCCATTGGGTATATTATTTTAGAGTTGTTTTTGGTGCCGTATGTCTAGAACTACTGTCCCCTCTTAAACTGTTACATAATTTACATTCACACAATTAATTATATTATTTCTTCTTTATTTTTAAAGAAAGTCAGCCGGCATTGATTGAACCGAGTCGAGATGGGGTCCAAGCCAGAGTTTCCTGACACCAACTACTTGATTTGACTCAAGAAACCAACTTTGAATCGCCTTTATTTATCATCACCATCAAGAACCAGAAGATATTATAGCATGGGTTTTCAACATTTTCTTTTAAATTTGTCAAATTTATTACAGTAAGGAAAATGAAATTACCCGGCCGGCCCACATCAACTAGTATAAATTCGTGCAAAATCTAAGCTTCAAAATCATTATTATTTGCTTCTTCTACCTCTAGCTCTCTCTGTCTGTCTGTCTTTCAAAACCCACAAAACCCCTGCTTCTTCTTCCTCTGTTTTCTCACAACCATGGTGATTTACTCAAAACCATCCCTATTGGAACAGAACTTCTCAACACCCATTAGAACCTTGATCAAACACCAGCAGAAGACTATAATTCCAGTAATTGATATGTCAAATCCATATGCAAAACACCATATTGTCAAAGCTTGTGAAGAATATGGTTTCTTCAAAGTCATTAACCATGGCATACCAATGGAATTAATGAGTGCATTAGAATCCGAAGCTGTTAAGTTCTTCTCATTACCTCAATTCGAAAAAGATAAAGCTGTGCCTGCTAGTCCATTTGGTTATGGGAACAAAAAAATTGGACCAAATGGTGATGTGGGTTGGATTGAGTACCTCCTCTTATCAACAAAGCTTGATTCTCCATCATCTTCTCAGTTATTCAATTCGTTAAGAGGAAACCCAGATTTTTTCAGGTCTCTGGTGAAGAGTTACATAGCATCGGTGAAGAATTTAGCTATGGAAGTTCTTAGATTACTGGCAGATGGTTTAATGATGCAAGAAAGGAATGTGTTCAGTAGATTACTAGAAGATGAAGAAAGCGATTCGATTTTTCGATTAAATCATTACCCTCCATGTCCTCCTAATCATCATAATACTGTCGGATTCGGAGAACACACAGACCCTCAAGTAGTATCTGTTTTAAGATCAAACAACATTACTGGCCTTCAAATTGCTGATAAAAATGGGTCTTGGATTCCTGTTCCACCTGATCAGAACTCATTCTTCATCAATGTTGGTGATTCTTTACAGGTACTGTCACTGCACCACATTTCAGAGAAAATATAAGTAAATTTGTTGCATTTTGGATGGTAAATTTATGGGTTTTTTTTTGTTGTTGCAGGTAATGAGCAATGGGAGGTTCAAGAGTGTGAAACACAGAGTGATCCAGAACAGTATGAAATCTAGGGTGTCAATGATATATTTTGGTGGCCCACCTTCAAGCGAAAGAATAGCACCTTTACCATCACTATTGGCAGAAGGTGAACAGAGTTTATATAAAGAATTCACATGGTCTGAATACAAAAATTCTGCCTACAAATCAAGATTGGCTGACAACAGGCTTTGCAAGTTTGAGAAACAACAACTTTCAAGGAAGAAGCAAGATGTCCAATGGTAAGGTGATGATACCTGAGTTCGAAATTCATCCACGTTGGGGAGAAGGAACAACAAAACTTAGTGGATAGTGTTTAGTTTTTTTCTTTATTTTCCCTGCTGTTTCCTTGTCCAATTGTATTTAGTCAAAAAACTAAACTACAAAAACCCTCGACAACAACTAACTGTGGTTGGAATTGTGGCACATGAATGAATGCTCCTCCAGAATTGAACATGTTCTTATGGAAAAGTATGTATACAGCAAATTTCAGCTATAAAATCTTACTTATCCAGATTTTCTGCCCCTAGAAGGCAGTACTTGTCCTATCTGTTGAGGTCCAGCTGAAACAATGTCCTTTTGCAAGGGCAGCGTGGTTTGCTTTAAACCCACACAAGTATCACAGCAGTTCTCTCACATTGATACTGTTACTGAATGGATTGACAAGGAAACACATCTCCAATCCAATCTGAGTTGCAACTAGCCTTTTCTTTCTATAGTTTTTGTGGCATTTATCAAATCCAGATGCAAGGATCAAGTTGAAGCAGCAGTACAGAACCCCACTACTACTGTTAATCGTATAAATCTTATGCTGAATTCAATTAACAACTCAGAACATACTCTTACCCTTTTGCAATCTAGTGACTGATCTGACATGACTTCAAGTTTATCTCCACTGGATTTTACACTTTTACCAGAATTGCTTTGTTACTTTTGTGGATTCTTCTCTCTGTAAAACTATCTCCAAAGGCAGGCAGTGGATCAGTCATCTTTGACACCTCCAGGAGATAAGATGCAGCGAGATGCAGGTGTCAACCTGCCATCTCAGTAGACCAAGCTGAAGCCTCAACTCTTTGTCAATGGTGCATATCTGAATCTTGACAGGGTTCTTTTGTTTCGGATAATCAAGCCCTTGTCAATGCTGTAAATGGCAATTTAAGTGGTATTAGTTGGGAGGACAGAACCTTAAGATAATTTAGCATAGAGAAGAAACTGAGGGAGATATTTTAGCATCACTAAGCACAAATGTAATAAGATAGTGTTCATATCACTCTTCATGTCTGCCTTGTTGGTACTTTTTGGTACTTCCATGTATGTAGCCAAATAAAACAGTCTGTCACTTTTGTCAGACGAGATAATGTATCACTCTTCTGTGGAAGAAGTATCTAAGACTATCGTATGCAACATACTCTCCAATAGCATTTTATAGGCCAGCCTCTTGGGCGTTTCCACATTCATGTTGAAGCTACATAATCATTAACTTTAAATAACTTAACACACTGAACTGCACTACCAAATAGCTACGTTCATTGCATCAAAACCACAAAATTATATAAGGAACGCAGGTTCTTGTTCTTCTTCTTTCTCCTCTAAAACAGAACACCGAACCATTTCTTCAAGGCACAAGATAATGACACTTTGTTTTACCACTAAACAAATATCTGAATGTCGCCATTTGATTAATCACAATTCAATAAAAAACCAATTTCAGATATTAGTTAATACATACGGTATCCAAACTGCAAAATATACTGTACGTAATAACTAATATCTGAAAATGGTGTTTATTGCTTATGAACCAATAGCTGGAACTCTGAACCTGGTTCTTTTTTCTTGTTCTGCTTCTGTCTGCACTCACTTTCTCAGTAGCTCTAGGTCTGCTCTTGAGAGAAAGAGGGGTGAAATGAGAGCTATTAAAGGGAACTTCTTTGGAACAAAATGGTAGATATGTTATGAATTATGACATGAACGATACAGCTATGACCTTGGGATCTAAATCACTCTTTAGACCAGTGACTGCATTCAGTTTTATCTCCCATTTGTGATCCTAGACAGCAAATTCAAATCAGCGAAGATTTCAAGACTACTGATCAACCATTTTGAGTCAAGGTTATATTGTAGATAAGTTCCATTGCATATCCACCATAAATAAAATACTAAAGCATAGAATAGAACCTAACCTTCAGACACCCTGTTAGTCTTGTCTGAAAGCTCTCCACGATTATATCCTAATTCCCATCTAGCAGTCTACTATGAAGTGCTCAAGACAGGATATCTTGGGCAATGAGTTCTCTAACATCCTACAATCTTGGATCACGACAACCTAAACAACTAGGTGAATTTCAGCATGTATGGTAGTTTGCTCTGACAGGTAACATAAACAGTAACCACTGGAGAGCAATGGCCATATATTAACAACTGAAAGCACAAACGTAATAAGGTAGTGTGTTTACCACTCTTTATGTCTGCCTTGTTGGCACTTTTTGATACTCCAAGAACAGAATAGTAATCCAGTAAAAAGCGAAATAAAAGAGTCTTGTCATTTTTGACACAGAACAACGTAATGGATCACTCTTCTGTGGGAGAACTATCTGAGACTAAGGGTTAAATCAGATGGAGGAACAAAACCAGCAGCAGCACTGCCTTTGATATGATGCAATCACATGCTTTAGAGATTTTACTACCGTCCCACCAACCTAAAACTACTACTTAAAAGTATCAATTCAACTAACACTACTTACGTAATCCCAATAATTTTTCCCAAGCAATCAAGGAAAATTAAACTTGTACTCTGAAGTCTGAGACGACATCCAATAAAATTTTCTTACACACACATAAGGAAGAGTAAAAAGTACATTCATACTCACACTATCAGCTCTAACAACAAATTTTCTTACATGCTGCGAACCTGCTGCAAATAGCGCATGTATTGGATCTTTGAGAAAGGTTGAACTGGTTGAAGCCAAACACCGCATCTGACTTGAAATTCTGCGGACAAAGTTGAAAATTATAGGTACAGTGAATCTTCAACTTACATAGAGATAGAATTCACAAGAGACGTAAAAGATTAAAAAAACTAACAAGCTCAAAGGGATAATGAGTGGGACCAAAAACAAGTTCACAATTTCTTCTTTTAACCATCTCTAGCAAATCAAAGTGTCAATTACCTCTGAGTACTTATCATTAGTGTTATCTAAGGAACAAATTTGATACTATTGCCAGGGAATACCTATTACTATAGACAGATACAGAATGGAATCACATTCACTTTCCAATAGAATTTTTATAGGCCTGCCTTAGTCGTTTCTCAGGATTGCCTGACTTTAGAACCAGGGTTGCCTGGTGAATTATGATTAAATTAACACTACCAAAAAACAATAGAAGGAACACAGGTTCTTCATCTTCTTCTAAAACGAAACACATATTTAGTGAACCATTTCTTTTAAGGCACAAGATAATTAACCTTTGTTTTTCCGCAAATTCAAATATCTAATCATGTATCTGAACATATAACCGATTAATTGATTAACCAATGAACAATAACCGATAAACAAATATCTTAATCAAATTCTCATTTGATTAAATCACAATTCAATAGCTGAGATAAATTAATTCATAAGAAAACAGCATTTTCAGCTATGCAAACCTATAATCGGATGATGGCAGCATCTTGTTTGTAGGATCTGAAGAAGATCTGTACACAATTAATCGAGGGCCGATTCCACATTGCCATCGTTCAAAACAACCTAATCTGAACTTATTCTTCTTCCTCCTCGATATGCTTCTTCGAAAGGTAACTAATCCAAGTTAATCGTGGGCTTTTATGTAGTTGTATAAGTCCAACGGACCTAGCTTGGCTTGTTTCAACCCGGCTTGGCTTGGCCCGTTGTCTAAACAAGCCGGGTTAGGGTTGTCATATATAGCCCTAGTAAAAACAAGCCCCTAGTCAAAAAACAAGTCAAAGCTAGTTCAAGAATTTTAAGTTTCTAATTTAGTAATTTTAGGAAGATTTTAGGGTTTTGTGCTAGAAATCAAAGTTCATATATTCCTTAAATTATTTAATACAATCCAAATTTCATTTTTTGATTTATGGTTACAGAGTAGTGGGTACTTTTTTAGCATTTTGTAATTAAAGCATTGACCAACATAAATATACAATTATATATAAAATAACAAGCAAAGTTAATCAATAACCACGAAATGGAAGAGTGGTTATAGTTTTCAGATATGAACCAAGGTGGGATGAGTTCGAATCCCTCTACCCACTGAGTTTTTATATGTTTAAGTGATTTTATGTTTCATCCATCCCATTTAACAAGCCAACCCGCAACCCGTCAGAGCCACCCGTCTAGGGCTAGGGTTGGGGTTTTGGGCTTGTACATGAACATTACTAGGGCTAAGGCTGACTCTAACCCGTCCATGGCTTGTCAAGCTAGGGCCGGGTTGACCCTAGCTTGCCCCGTTGACAGCTCTAACTGTATTGGGCTTCAATCTTTTCTCTCTGGGACGGCAATCCTGTTTTTTACAATTGCTTCCCCAATTCCCTATCGGTTCTTCTCTCCAATTGCTGCCGAGCAAGATGATAACTCTTAGGCAGATGAAACTACGTGATGATGATGATCAACTTTATCGTCCATATCTTCCTCAAGAATTAATAATCGACAACATACTCACCAGATTACCGGGTCGGATTTTAGCCAAGTGGAGTTGCGTACATGTAAGTTATGGTACCATTCAACGTATAACGATAAAAGATTTGTTGAGATTCACCTTATTCATCAAAATCAAACCAGAAAAAAACTATACTTAACTCTCCTTAATATATGGTTTATCGGAAGGACAAAAACTTGTTTTTTCAGTTTAGATGATGGCTGTCGACATAGATTATTATCGAGGTTAGGTGCCTCAGCCAAAACTGAATTTGTAGGTTATTGTAATGGCTTAGTGTCACATGGCCATTTAATCGCCTAAAATTTTCATGGGACATGACCGGAAATGATTGTGGTTCAGCGAATCAACTTCACCCAAAATCATTCAGTCTTGCATACTTGCATCAAAGTACGCATCTGCCTTCACTCATAAGGCATTTCCAAACGGAAGTCTTTTCTTCTTTCTCTCTAACTCTTCATGCCCCCATAAGTATAAGAGGTTCTGCCATGTACTTGACCAATTCTCACACAACATCAGCAACATAATGAACACACAAACCCATTTTATTGCACTAAAGGAAGATTACAAAACTCGTCCATCACATGGACCAAAAACAGGCCATTCACCCTCTTGGTGAATGCCTAACTCTCTCAAACATGAGACTAACTCTCCTATGTAAGCCTACTGATTTTTTCCACTCCTTAGAACTATTTATACATCAAACTCACTAGCCAAAACCATGCACAACACTTGCACACGCATGGAACAGCCATGTGTCCCATCGTAGTTTCCATAACCGCCAATCTGCTTTTCAACTGCCACCTTTTGTGTTGTCATGCAGATTGAAGCCATACTTGTCTTGAACGGTTAGGAACACTCTACTAAGGCTATGAACTCATTTCATAACCATTCTAACTTGTCTCGCACCTTTGGCACACTTGTAAAGCCAATAACCAACTTATAACCGTCACTTGAGCCGTATTTCACACTTGTTGTGCCATACTGGATTCTGTCTTGCGCCAACGTTCAGCCCTCGCGCCAACGTTCAGCCCTCTTGGCCATGCATGCTTATCATTCTAAACTCATGCACGGACATTTCTTAAGCTTCAAACATCGATGCAAGCTCCTTAATCTCACTCTAGTTACTCATGTGTCATATATACTTCACTTCGCCAATTAGCTTGACAATAGCAATGCACCTCTTGCATTACCAACTTGTTTGCATTATTCAAGCTTTGGCCAACCTTGAATATATGCCATAGACCAACTCTTAGTCTATTCTTCACTCTTGCATCCTCCTTGAGCTTGGTCCAACTCAATTCCATGGATATGCATCGATGCCAACATCGCATGTTGCATCTGTCAACTTTGGCCATGTCTTGCCAATCCTTCAATGAAGCTTCATTGTGTCGGCCAATAAGCTTCATCACTTAGCCAAATGTATTTACAATGTAGTGCTGCACTTGCACTACATTAGCCCTGTGGGTTTATGCCATTCTCGACACTTGACAGTCTATACAGTAATACCGCTATTATGGCTTGCGTTGCGCTATTATGGCTTCGCATTGCACCATTACGGTGGAACCATGACTTGGCATGCAACTCTGTAACGCGTAATCATTGTGCGTCACTTGCAGTACCGTTATAGACCTCCCCCACCTAATACGTTCAACGCCTTCGTTGAACGCAACAAAGTATACTCGTTATACTTGTTCTCGCCTCGACGCTTAAAGGCCCTTCTCAGAAATCATCAAACTTTGTTTGGCCTTTATTATTGCCAAAACTTTTATGCCTAGTACCAAATGCCATCACTTAGCTTACTTCCTTGCCATTGATCCTACTGACTTGTATTTTTGTTTTCACGTTGATCAGACATTCTAACTCCCACTACAATCGCATATCAACACCCAAATGCAACTTGGAAATTCCCCTTTCCAACTCCCTGAATTGAGCTTGAACTTCGCATGAATCATTTGTGCCTAAGTGTACACAAGTAATGATTCTTCCCAACTTATCACACTGATCATTGCCATTGTCTTATGCCTCCATTTTCCGACTTTAGTTGCACCTTGCAACATAACATGACTTATACAAGACTTGGCCTCAATTCTTCAATCATATGCGCCTACGCCAAATTATGCCTTGCCTTAAGGTATGCATGCTATGATTCCATACCACTCTGGTATGCGCCACAATCCATAGCCTTTGCTGCCTTCAACAATGCAACCGAACTTACTTTAGATTTGGCCTCCAAATCATGTTGTAAATTACGCCTCCTAGCTTTGCACCATTTGTATACCAAAGAACATGCACCTTGCTGTTCTTTGCTTGCATTGTCGCAATATCATGATTGAAATGCATGACTCTGGTATAACCACGACTTAAGATACCCCTGACATCAGACCGTCTTTTTAGACCAGGCATCCTCTTCACGCACCTTTAAAACCAGCACTTTAAGCATCACTTGCTCTTTCAAATCGCTACGCTTTAATGTAGCGGAAAAACAACATCATGTTCTTCCTAACTATGAGTTACTCTTAACTCATATACTTGATGGACTTACATCTTCATTCTTGCTGCGTTACTCCATGCTATCGCTGCCATATGCCATCGCACTTCCACATAACTCTCAACAACAAACTCGACTATGCCACGAACTCTTCTATTTGCTTCTTTCACTTTCAAAGCATCTTCTATTGCATATTTTGGCTTAATATGTGTAGCATCTTCCACGCGAACTAGCTTTACTTTGAACGAAAGAGGCAAGATCTTTCACTTCAAATACCCTCATTCACTACTACTGATGAGACTCAATAATGTTGTAGAAAGTGGTAGTAAGGTTGTCGTTCACTCGGACTTGACGAGATCGATTTTAAGTTTTAATAAAAGAAAATACTAAAGATAAAGAAAATATATACAAATATTGTCACAGGATGAAGAGATGACCGGGACCAGGATTCCACCAATTCTTACATTCATGCGGTTCATCTATTAATTCCGGACAATTAAGGCTCATAAAGTAACAAACATCGACTCTAATTCTTTGCCAAGGTAGATTTTATAAAGAATTATATGTAACTCACAAGCATGGCGCATCTAAAGTACCTAAGACTAAGCATGCGACATCTAACGAATTCACAAATAATCAATAAAAATCATAAATCAATTATAATAGTGCAAATAGTCATAAAAGAATTAAATAAAATTACCACATGGGTGCAAAACAACCTTCTCCGTCGTCCCGAGTGATGGGTTCTAGCTCATCATGTTGGAAACACGCTCAAAATCCATTTTTATTGCTCAAAGGAGGTGTACAAATGATGAAATGGAGAAAAACTATTAAAACCGGGTGTTTGCAACGCTTATATTTGTTGCAAACACTGTTACAGATAACGATAAGGAAGAAATGTGGCTGTTACTGTATTTATGCGACCCACATATGGTACGTCATTTGTCATCATGGAAGAACGGCGGTCTTTGGCGGAAATGCATTCTTCGTGTTCTTGAGGTTCTTCACAAAGCAGCAGCTAGAATTTCAGAACTCGATTTTCTTGATTCTCTGCCTATGCTAACTCCCCAAACTCTCCATAGCTTCTACTCGATTCCCAAGCACCTATTTATATCCCAAATCAAGAAGAATATCACGTCAATTAATCCTAATCATCCTCACTTACTCGCCAGATACGGAATATTTTCTTCCCTTTTTCTTCTCCCGCACGCGTCTTCCGGATGAAAACTCTCCATAATTAATTCCTACACGCTCTTGGTTGATGCTCGAGTCACAAAACACGTTAAAAATCTCATGCGGACCGTGAAAAACTCCCCTCGACTCTCCAGGTACGTGTCGCTCCGATTTCTTCTCTAGGATTATCCAGTTGAACAAGAAATCGACCACACCACGCCCGTTATGCTCAAACAAGTCCATACAATAAGTTTCGGCGATCGAGTCTCATTAAAGCGCCTTGAATTCTCGAACTCTAAACTGCCAGGGAAGAACTCTTTTTTCCCGCCAAAACATTTTTGAAATGTTGAAGATGGTGTCCCCTAACCAAACCAGGGGTGCGAATAACAGTGCCCAACTGAGGTGCCCTTAGTAATTGGTCAGCCCTTATCCAAAGTGGGAGTCCGAATAGCAAATGTCCTCCTGGGGTGTTCCGCCAACTTTTCGAGCCGATTTTTCCAAAAATATTTATTTCCAAAAATACCTAAAAATACATAAAAACACAATATTAGTACAAAAATCGAGTTCCAACAATACCAACATCGAGGACAATTCGGACACAAAAATTGTGTCTATCAAATACCCCAAACTTATTATTTGCTAGTCCTCGAGCAAATTTATTCTAAAAATAAAAATCATTTGAACCCTAGTGGCCCTAGTGGCGAGTGTTGTCTCTGGAGGGTTTACCGGAAGGTGTACCCACAAACCTTTACTCAGCACCTAGCTATCTACACAGTAACCTTGGAAGGCACTAAAGAATCTCCTTGGTTGGCATACTTATTGACTACGGGGAGGAAGTACCCCGATCGAAATTCCAATTCTTTGTACACGAGTTTGCACTCAAGCATACTAAAATTCATATAAAGTGATGAGCTCTACTCGAGAAGTCGCACTATGGACATCAATACCCGGAGTCAAAACTAATCACATGGATAGATCAAGAAGATGGATATAGAGAAGAACATAGATGGTTTTGATGTTTACTAAGTGATCGGTGTTTCCATATATGTCTCAAGGCCTCCGCCAAAATGAACCTATCCTAATGGATTGAGATACTAGTCGACTAATATCAACACACTTGGCATATACAAGGGAACCGGTGGTCGATAATCCTAAATCTAGGTCAACACAACTTGGCATATACAAGGGTTCCAGGTGGTCGACTTTATTGAATTTACTCCGGTTGTACGATGGTCCTGGTCTCTCTTTCTTTTTCTTTTTTTTTCTTTTTCTCTTTTTTTTTTTTTCACTTTTTTTTTTCTTTTTCACTTTTTTTTCTTTTCTTTTTTTTTTTTTTTTTTTTTTTGGTATCTCAATCACTCTAATTCACCTAGCATCGGTAACAACTTGATTCGTGGGCCCCACCTAATCACTTAGAGAAACATAGTTTAAAAACAAAATAAAAATAAAAACGAAGTGAAAAGGACTCAACGAGATATGGTGAAACTATCATGTTATTTCTAACACCCGAACTTGTGCTTTTATGAATAGACTCTTTAGATGTTGCCATCTAATCAGATTGGTTCCTCAACTCCTACAACCAAAATGCTTCCATCCACTTAGATTGGTTAGTGCCATCCTTAATAAACATAAATTTCTAGGCTCTGGAGTTTAACAATGCAACTAAAATGTTTCTCCCATACCCCCCAAACTTAAATCTAACATTGTCCTCAATGTTCTAAAGATGAAATTAAAAGCATGAACAAGGAGAAACTGTTACCACTTGAAGAGTAAGGAAAGATATTACCGTCTTGCAAGAGCATGGGTTACCTCCCAAGAAGTGCTAAGTTTAAAGACTTCAGCCAGACATTGGAAAGGATTAGTCACCTCGAAGAATCATATAGCAACAAATAATAATCATGGGTCATCGGATCAAAAAGTGCTAACCACAAGAAGAGGAAAGCGCCACGAGACCATGAAGATATCCAACACACCCTTATATATTGTTTTGTTTAAGACAACTACATCTAGTTGTGGTTCGGGTTCGGAGCTCTATAAAAGGGTCTAGATAACATATTTTCATGGGTTGCGTTTCCTTATGAGTTAGATCTGAATGTTCGTGTTCTAGAGTCCGAAAAACTCAAATAAAAACTTAGAAGCACATAATAATAACCTAAATAGCTGGATCCTTAAAGTCAATCAGTTTTGACTCACACAATTGACCACGATGAAATGGCGATCAATCATAATAAAATGTGTCGATACTAATTTCCTAAAGTACTTAGGTTTAGTCTCAAGACTTAATAATCGACACATCTGAAACTTATACGTTCCCACAGTTGGTTGAAAAATATTTGGTGGGAAAACAAAATCAATCTGGGTATCATAGCCTGAGCTAACCACATCAACCAGAGGATGGGTTTCTAATAACTGAACTTCCCTATGGACATTACTAGGTTCAGGAAAACGTGTGTGAAGATAATCTTTTAAAATGGTTGAGGCACATATGTCAAGTCCCAAGTGAGGACCTTTCTAAGAGTTAAGGCACATGGAGAATGATAATCACCCCAAACTTAGAGTTTTCGGTGTCTCTAGAAAGACTAGTCACAACTTCCCTAATTTCAAGGTCATCTGATTCCTGAAAATGGTCAATTGATTCTTCTAAGTCGGGTTCATCCTTACTCATCTCTACGAGTTCATCTTCTTTTTCTAAGACTAATGTTTCTAAATCGCTAGACTCTAAAACAATATTCTCGAAGAAACTCGTTCCTCAAAACTATCACCCCGTAATCATAAGGGAATACTACATCGTCTAAAACGGGGGTATCTCTAGTCAAATCCTCGTCCTTTTGAATAGGTGAATAATTATTAAAATTATTTGGATTTGAACTAGAAATATTATCATCATTAAGCTTAATTGGAGTAACAAATTCCCGATCACTATGCCTCATCGATTTCAAATTCTTCATCAACACTATCCTCATCATAATCATAACATGAAAATGGTTGAACCTCATCTAAATTAGTGTTACCAAATCTAACCTCGTCATCTTGATTATAAATATCCTCATTTTCATGGGTATTATTAGAAACTTTGTATTGGGAATTAAGATTATTTCGAGCAAGTTTTTCGACAATCCTATTTTGTACTTTCAAGAAATTGCTTAAGAGTCTCTTCTAAAGACATCCTAGTTGACTGCTCTAGGGACTCATCCGGGGAATATTTAAGGTTTCCTTCACAAATAAGGAATGACTCTTGAAAGCCTCTTCTAGAGAAATAGATGAATTGTTTTGCTCATAAGACCGTGCACGTGTGGATAGTAATTGGGCTCACCATGGTGTGACCCATAACCTTCAAAAGGTTGGCATTCCCAATCACTATTCACACTATGGTCATAGTAGTAATGTCCATATTGTTCATTTGGATATCGTTGTATTGGCTATACCAGTTTGACATCCTAACTTCAAGGGAATTCTACACAAACACAAACAAGGTGACTCGACCACAACAAACCTACGATTTCTAGCAAACAAAAAGCATGATGGCTCCACTTAGATTGTTTTCTAGACCAGCTTCTAATCCTTCGAAAGGGAATTCACAAATTAAGCAAACCCCTCTCGGATCAATCCGAGTCAAAGTAAGTTGAATCAAGGCGAGGGAAGCTCAGTGGAGCTTTGATACCCAAGGCCTTACCGCTATTACAAGGCGCGCAGTCACGCATTCAACTTCACAGAGACCATCATGAACTTCAAAGTATGCTAAAAAGAGTAACCAATATTTTTCGAAAGACTTTCCTACTAAGCTCGTTACCCTATCGGTCTCGTTCTATTCAAAATTTTAGCCTTAGGTTCGTGTTTGGTTTCGTTTTCCTAAGGCGGGCAAGAAGAAAACAGTGATGAAATCCGAACTCTTATCTTGTATGGCCAGTCCTTGCCCTTTACTAGGAATTTAAAGCGGCCGATTCAGTTCCTCGACATATATTCACACGAAATCATCCAAGTAAACCCATACGATTGGGATTCAGGTGTTTAGAATTCTTACCTCCCGTTCCAGGACGGGATGAACCGTTGAAGTCGACTCGGGCCACGACTCCTATGTCGTACGAACCCGAGGGGCCGAGGTGATATCGTGAATCACCGCCCTTCCTCGTGCGTTTAAATTTAAATAACCCTTCCTTAGGGTTTAAAATTAATAATGTCCGATAGTCCAAAATAAAGTCCAAAAATTAAAAAGTCCAAAAATAAAATTACAAAAATAATTACCTAATTACAGTTTCTAAAAAAAAATAAAAATAATTACACTATATACAAAGTTTTCTTCTTCACTTTTTTCGGATCTCTCTTTCTTTCCTATTTTGGCTTTGCTTTTATTTTCAAGACTTTTTCTTTCGCTCCACTCCAAACCGAAAGCAAACAAATACCAAAACGCGTAAAAAGAACAAAAAAAATAATAAAAAAAATAAAACCTAAAAACAAATCTATACATGAAGTCGCATCCAAGGCGCCAAAAATTGATGAGACTCAATAATGTTGTAGAAAGTGGTAGTAAGGTTGTCGTTCACTCGGACTTGACGAGATCGATTTTAAGTTTTAATAAAAGAAAATACTAAAGATAAAGAAAATATATACAAATATTGTCACAAGATGGAGAGAGTGACTGGGACTCGGGATTCCACCAATTCTTACATTCATGCGGTTCATCTATTAATTCGGACAATTAAGGCTCATAAAGTAACAAACATCGACTCTAATTCTTTGCCAAGGTAGATTTTATAAAGAATTATATGTAACTCACAAGCATGGCGCATCTAAAGTACCTAAGACTAAGCATGCGACATCTAACGAATTCACAAATAATCAATAAAAATCATAAATCAATTATAATAGTGCAAATAGTCATAAAAAGAATTAAATAAAATTACCACATGGGTGCAAAACAGACTTCCTCCGTCGTCCAGTGATGGGTTCTAGCTCATCATGTTGGAAACACGCTCAAAATCCATTTTTATTGCTCAAAGGAGGTGTACAAATGATGAAATGGAGAAAACTATTAAAACGGGGTGTTTGCAACGCTTATAATTGTTGCAAACATCACATGTATAACGATAAGGAAGAAATGTGGTCATATCGTATTTATGCGACCCACATATGGCGTCATTGTCATCGTTGAAGAACGACGGTCTTGGCCGTCATTCTTCGTGTTCTTGAGGTTCTTCAGCAGCAGCAGCAGAAATTTCTGTAACTCGATTTTCTTGATTCTCTCGTCTATGCTAACTCCCCAAACTCTCCATAGCTTCTCTACTCGACCCCAGCACCTATTTATATCCCAACTGAAGAAGAATATCACGTCAATTAATCCAGGAATCATCCTCACTTACTCGCCGGATACGGGAATATTTTCTTCCTTTTTCTTCTCCCCGCACGCGTCTTCCGAGATGAAAACTCTCCATAATTAATTCCTACACGCTCTTGGTTGATGCTCGAGTCACAAAACACGTTAAAATCTCATGCAGGACTCCGTGAAAAACTCCTCGACTCTCCGGTGTACGTCTTTGCTCGATTTCTTCTCAGGATTATCCAACCAATTTTAGTCAAGAAATCGACCACACCACGCCCGTTATGCTCAAACAAGTCCATACAATAAGTTTGCCGATTGAGTCTCATTAAAGCGCCTTGAATTCTCGAACTCTAAACGCCGGGGAAGAACTCTTTTTTCCAAAACTGTTTTTGAAATGTTGAAGATGGTGTCCCCCTAACCAAACCAGGGTGCGAATAATGTGCCCAACCGAGGTGCCCCTTAGTAATTGGGTTACCCTTATCCAAAGTGGGAGTCCGAATAGCAAATGTCCGGGGGTGTTCCGCGCAACTTTTCGAGCCGATTTTTCCAAAAATATTTATTTCCAAAAATACCTAAAAATACATAAAAACACAATATTAGTACAAAAATCGAGTTCCAACAATACCAACACTGAGGACAATTCAGACACAAAAATTGTGTCTATCAACTACCTTACATAGAGAGACTTCATTCCAACACCAAGGTCCACTCGACCCAAACTAAAAGTATACTCAAACTTGAACAAATACAGCGCTAACCGATTGCAACTTGTAAGACCTAACAAGCCTTGCAATACTAACTTCAACTTCGCTTCTAAGCAACAAAGGAAGCTAGACAGCGCCTACTGTCCCCAATGTAACAATTCACTTTGCCACATGCACTCTTCCAACTATCAACGTTCGTATGCCACTCCCATAACGAAGCACACTATAATTGACAATTAGTTGAATACTCCTTTAGATCGATGCTATCATTTTGCTTTCATTGTCATGAAGATTTCTTCAATAATGGCCACATGCCATCATTATGCATCACCGCTACTTTGTCCTTATCTTTCCCGCATCCACAATTTGCCTAACTTGCATCTATAGCCGCATCATGCAATCTGGCCATGCCCAAATCCTATTCGGCACATGCTACTGTTGCATACATGCTATGCCAATCAAGACACCCAAATCTTGACACAAACTTGTGCACCTTTGCACAACTGGAGCAGATTTAACTTGGTGATTCCGAGCATCACCATAGAGCTCAACAAAGTCATGTCACTCAATGACTTAGCGGATAAACACTTTGGACAATCTTAACAAGGTCATAATCCTTGCAAATGAGGCGCCATTGCCTACGTTCCATGAAGCAAGAATGCCGCATTCTTCTTCAAACTTGGAACTCATTTTACTGCCCATGCACAACTGGCAACTCTTGTCTCTCCCCTTTGCCAAAATCAACTTTAGTAGCAACAATTGTTGATTTTCAGTCGACAAGAACATCTTCTTGTGGTTACGATCAAATGCAAGTCTTTGGACACCCTTGTCCAAGCATATTGATCCCACTCATAAACCAGGTGATAGGTGTCTAAAACACCTAATTTACTATCTAGTAGTTACGCTTTCTTTGCTATTTTTCTTGTGAATTATGTACTTTATGTCTGCTTTTGAGTTATTAGGTACTTTGGAGTCGCATGGAGGTAAATAAGAAGAAATTACTCTATTTGAGCCAAAAGGACAAAATTGTCATCTCATGGGGGAACATTATCTGGAGTCCAGTCAAGATTAAGGGGTAACTCTGTTTGGAGGAGGACTAAATACAGTCAAGCTAAGGTTAAGGGGTGATCATTTGTTAAAAGTACCCAGTTTGGGGTGGTTCTTATGCCACATTTATTGCAACTGAACCCTAAATCGAGAGAAATCAATTCTCAATCATTTTGCATCAGAAAGAAAGAGGAGATAGGGGGTGCTGCTTCTGAAATCGAGAGAAGAAGATTGAATCTGAAAATTGCTGATTCCCGCCATGAGTATTGAAGATGGAGGTGCTGTGTTCTTGAATGACTGGTGGATTTGAAAGATGGAGCTGTCAACATGAATTGAAGATATACAAGGGGATCTGTGGATTGAAATCAAATCAGCAAGTCGGTTCAATTTGTAAAGATGAACTCGAGCACGGATGCAGAGATGAAGAACTCAAGGAGAAGATGGAAATCGAAATGAGGGTTTCGAGCTTCAATTAATATATTGTCTCAGATGATATGAAGAACAAGGGTTTGAAGAGTTTGTATTGAATTCGAAATGGGTTTGTTGGATTGGAGTTTGAATCGATGATGCTAGTTGGTAGAGAGGATGAATTTCGTGGATTGGGTTGTAGCTGAGATTCATGTAGATGAATCTGTATGGGTTTGTCTCGACCCACGAGGTTTAAATATCAACAAGATTACATGGAATTGAGACAGGTCATGGGTTTGGCTATGAAATTCAGGTCAAGAAGGAAATACAGATGGGGGTCATGATGTGTGTTGTTATTGAATGAGGAGTCTGAGGTTGCAGAGTTGTGAGATAGAGGAGGCAGTGGTGGATTGGAGCTGCAACTCAGATGGTTTTGCAGGTGAATGGAATGGTGCTTGTGGATGGGGTTTGAGCTGATATTGCAGGTTATGAGATTGAAATTGCAGGATTGTGGAACCATATTTGGAGATACAACTGGGTATGAATCTGGTTTGTTTCTCAAGAGGGATTTATCTATGGTACTAGTGGTATTGATCCATGGGTTTGGTTCAAATTCAATAAAATTGGAGGTTTTGGTGATGTGAGTTTGTGCTGATGCTGCTATGGGATTCCAGAGAAGAAGATGTTGGTGGTTTGCCTGTGGAGATAGAGTTGCAAATGGTGATGAGTTATGAGCTCAGTCTTGCACTGAGTTTGTGAAGCATGGAAGCTGAGATGGAGACTCATAGATGTTGTTGAGTTGTGTTGGTTTTTGAAGCTGAATGAGAGAATATTGTGGTGGTGATTTTGAGTTGCAACTGAAGCAGAAGCTGTATGTGTGTGTCTACCGTTGTCACAGGGAATGTAATGGAGTTGTGGGATAATGGATTTGATAGTATGGTGAGGTTGTTATTGGCTTAATTGTGTACATGGAACTGTAGTGGTTAAGTGTTTGTGATTGTCAGGAATATTTGCAGTGGTGGATGGGTGCAGCTCTGGTTGTGTATGGCAGTGGCAACTGATGCACTGAGCAGGGAAGAATTGAGCTAAGCAAGGCACTTAGAAGAGAACTGGCAGGGTGCAAATATGGGCAGCGACAAGCTGAGTATGAGCTGTGAACTCAGGAGGTGATGCACTGATTCTGTTGCAGGTCGATGGGGAATGAGGAGATAGATGAGATGGCTTGAGGCGTTGAATTATTGAAGCTGCAGTCCAGGATGTTGCTGCTCAGCTGATGTTGTGCAGCTATAATAATGGCTAGGTTGGTAAAAATGCAGGATGAACAGCCGTCATGGCTGAATGGGCACTGGTGATATGCAATGGGTGTGCAACACAAGGTGGGAGTATGCAAGATAGCTTGGCTAATGTGAATCGACTGATTCGCTTTGACTAGCCGGTGACTCACATCCGAGTCATGATACGACAGGTTGAGTCATTTAACTCGGTGCTTGACCCGGTTTGACTCATTGGTTTGACTGAGTTGACCAGACCGAGTTGACTCGTTGACCGGTGACCGGGGGGACTTTGCCGGTCACCTGAGCCGTTTTCCGATCACTTCTCCGGCCGATTTCCGACCATAATACCAGTTTTCCGGTGACATATTTTTGGACATATTTTATACATGGGTTTCTCTCACTTATGGGCTTGGTGAATTTTCATCTAATGGACTTTGAAGACTAGACCTAATTTTGGAATAAGAGGAGCTATAAAAGAGAAGTCCTATAACTTTTGGAAGAACGTTTTATTATTCTGGGGGAACTTGGAGAGCCGCTTTTGTTTACGCAACTAGGTTTTGCTTTTGTTCATCTTCTTCTTTATTCAATTCATATTTTGTGATGAACTCCATAGCTATGAGTAGCTAAATTCTATATTATTGGTTAAGGATGTAGTCCTATTTCTAAAACTTGTGTTTGCTTTATGTATTAGTTTTCTCTCTTAATTATCGTTCACATCTCTACTGTTTTAAGAATCACATGATTGATATATTGTCATAGGATTATGATGTTTGATTAGTTAAGTGGCCAATTAATTGAACTTGCATCCTAGTCCATAGCTATTTTAGGGTTTTTCATCGAGCGATAACCCTGAATACAAGTAGCATGATATGTTTACGGTTTGTAGTGATACACTCTCGTAATCATATGTAGAGTTTAACCATTGTCCTAATTGTTATGCGCAACGCATGACAATTGCATTGATTAGCCTATTTCTGAAACTTAATGCTCCTAGGAATTGAACTTAATTAGCACAAGGCGTTAGGTTATTCTTTAGGTAGATTTCACATACGCAGCTCCAATGTGTGTATTGATGAACTTAGGAAATTAATAGATTATCTTGCTCTCTTGATTCTCTAGGCTTTTGATAATATAAGAGATTAAATCGTAATTCTAATCATATATGCAAGCACATGTCAAGATTAAAGATGAATTCCTTGACCAATATCTTTCTCCATTGATTACTTTCTATAATTTATTTTGCTTTTAATTTACTTTTATTGCTTATTTAAAAATCAAAAATCCCCCCAATTGGTTACTTTAAGAAATTGATTACATAATAACTACAATCGCCTCTCTGTGGAAACGAACTCTTTCTTATCATATACTTTAGGAAAGTGAAATTATTTTTGACGCATACTGACAGCTATCAAATTTTGGCGCCGAATTCTTGCAAATGGGAGGCATACAGCTAGTTATTGAGTTTTTAGTTTCTTATTTTTGTTTTTGCTTTTATCTTTGCTTCTTGTTTTCTTGTCTTGTTTCTCACTTGTTTGCGAGAATTATTTTCAGGTACCTAATCCCTGGCTTCTAAAGATTGGAATTATCCACGGTGCGGGATAGCTACAAGAAGAGGCAAAATACTCCAACCAAGTAAAGATACAACGGAAGAACAAGCGTTGGAAACGGAAGAACAGACTTTCCAACAAGAAGAAGCAGTTTTAGAACAAGAGGTTCCAGGTGAAGAAGAACCACTTTTTGAAGAAAAAGAAGAAGCAATGGGTGATGCAAATCGTTCACTCAAGGAGTTAGCTTCTCATAGGCTTGATACACAACAGGGGTGTATTCAAACGTACTCTACTTTTGAGATAAAGCCGGGTTGCTTAGAGAATTACCAAAGTTCCATGGCATGCTGAATGAAGACCCAAACAAGCATCTTATGGACTTCCACACCATTGTCACGGCCATGCTTCCAGCGGATGTTGAGGCGGATGGTGCAATGTTGAAAGTTTTTCGTTTCTCTTTAATGGATAGTGATTGGTTATACTATTTGTCTTCCGGAAGTATCACGACATGGAATGGGTTGAAGAAACTCTTTTTAGAGAGATATTTTCCTGCATCAAAGGCTACTCAAATTCGAAAGGAGATTTGTGGGATGAAGCAAAATGTGGGAGAATTTTTATATGAATGTTGGGAACGATATAAGAGATTGGTGGCAAGCTGCCCTCTCCACCAATTCAGTGGCGCTATGATTATCCAATATTTCTATGAATGACTCCAATCAAGTGATAGGAATCTTCTTGACGCTGCGGGTGGTGGTGCACTAGTTAACAAGATGGTGACACAAGCGAGAGAGTTGATTGATAACATGGCAGCAAACTCACAACAATTCTTGAATCGTGGTTCGGATGTGATTCTAAGAAGGGTGAATGAAGTGAGCGAGGTTGAGTAACTTCGTCAACAAATGGGTAACATGAACGCAATGTTGCAACAAGTTGCAGCCACGGTGATACCAAGTTCCTCTCAAGTTTATGAAGACGAGCAAGCTAATGCAATCTTTCCAAATCAACAAAGACGGTATGATCCCTACTCAAACACTTACAATCCGGGATGGAGAGATCACCCAAATTTTAGCTATGCCAATAAGAAAGGAGCGATTCAACAACCCAATTTCAACAATTAGAGTGGATTTCAACCTCAACAACAACAATTCCAGCCGAGACAACAATTTCAACAACAACAACAACAACCTCAAAATATGGGGTCCAATATGGAAGAGTTGTTGAAATCTTTTATGCAAAGAACGGAAAGTACAGTTAAGGATTTGCAAACTCAAGTTGGTTCTATGGATATTGAGTTGAATCAATTGAAGGCACAAAATGGTGGAAACTCCCTTCTCAACCTATCAACCCAAAAGAGGGTGTCAATGCAATTACGTTGAGAAGTGGTACACAACTTGTGCAACCCGAAGTTGCTGATGCGGACAAGGTGGAAACACCAAAGGAACCTGTTTTGGAGGAGAAAAATGAGGATTCTCCCCAAACTTCTGAGGTACCTAATTCTAACTCTAAAACTCCGGTTTCTACTTATGTTCCTCCTTTACCTTTCCCTCGCAGATTTTCAAATTCAAAGAAGGCGGAACTAGAAAAGGAGATTTTAGACATTCTCAAGAAGATCCATGTGAACATACCACTCATAGATGCAATCAAGCAAGTTCCAAAGTATGCAAAGGTGTTGAAGGACTTGTGTACCAATAAAAAAAAGGCTCAAAGGTAATGAAGTGCTTAGTGTGTGGGAGAATGCTTCAGAAATCTTACAACATAAATTCCCACTTAAGTGCAAGGATCCCGGTAGCTTTGACATTCCCGTCACAATTGGTAACACCACATTTAACAAAGCTATGTTGGACTTAGGTGCATCCGTTAATGTCATGCCTGCGTCTATGTATAATTCACTTGATCTTGGTCCTCTTAAAAAGTCTGGAATTGTGTTGTAATTAGCCGATCGTTCTAATGTCTACCCAATGGGTATTGTTGAGGATGTTCTTGTGCAGGTTAATCAACTTGTATTTCCAGCTGACTTTTGCGTGTTAGAGATAGATGAAGGTTCACCGGACTCGTCTCTTCCATTGCTACTTGGGCGTCCCTTCATGAAAACGGCGAAAACCATAATTGATGTGGATAAGGGAACGCTAACTATGGAGTTTGATGGAGAAATAATACGTTTCAACATTTTCGAGACGATGAGATATCCTAGTGATGTCCACTCTTGTTTCTCCATTGATGTGATGGACACATTGGCGCAACAAATGTTTGAGTTGAATGGTGTTGATACTTTGAAAACCGTGCTCACTACACCCATTGATAATGGTTTGGAGTATAGTGATGAGATTAAAGAAACCATTGGTTCTCTTGACTCATTACCAAAAAAATCAGCAATTAAGAATATTTCATATGCTTCGTTACCTTGCAATAATGAAAAACTTGTGCCATCTATTGTTAAATCTCCAAGTTTAGAATTGAAACCTCTTCCAAGTCACTTAAAGTACTTGTACTTGGGTGACAATGAGGAGTTACCCGTGATTGTTTCTAACGAGCTTAATGAATTACAGGAGCAAAAACTTCTAAGGGTGCTAAGGACATACAAGACGGCCATAGGATGGACAATCGCCGATATCAAGGGTATAAGCCCTGTTGTTTGTATGCACAAGATCCGTGTGGAGGATGATGCAAAGCCTACAAGGGAAGCGCAACGTCGGTTGAATCATCCCATGATGGAAGTTGTGAAAAAGGAGATACTCAAGCTTTTGGACGTGGGTGTTATCTACCCCATATCCGATAGCAAGTGGGTAAGCCCGGTACAAGTAGTACCAAAGAAATCAGGTGTGACGGTGGTGGAGAATGATAAGAATGAACTTGTCCCAACTCGTGTGCAAACCGGTTGGAGGGTTTGTATTGATTATAGAAAATTGAATGCCACCACTAGAAAAGATCACTTTCCTTTACCATTTATAGATCAAATGCTTGAACGTTTAGTTGGACACTCTTACTATTGCTTCCTTGATGGCTATTCAAAGTTACAATCGATTGTGATAGCCTTGGGAGGACCAAGAGAAAACCACTTTCACTTGTCCATTCAGTACTTTTTCTTATAGAAGGATGCCTTTTGGCTTATGCAATGCTCCAGCTACCTTTCAAAGGTGTATGGTAAGTATCTTTTCGGAATATGTTGAAAACATAATTGAAGTGTTCATGGATGACTTTAGTGTCTTTGGTGATTCATTTGACCTTTGCTTGAACAATTTGTCTCTAATCCTTGAACGATATGTTGAAACAAATCTTGTGCTGAATTGGGAGAAGTGTCATTTCATGGTAACTCATGGTATAGTTTTAGGCCATATAATATCTTCAAAAGGCTTGGAAGTCGATAAATCTAAGATAGACCTTATTCGTGCTCTAACCCCTCCCACTACGGTGAGGGAGATATGTTCTTTTCTTGGTTATGTAGGTTTCTATCGTAGATTCATCAAGGACTTTTCCAAGATAGCATCACCACTTTATAACTTATTGCAAAAGGATGTGGTTTTTAACTTTGATGAAAAATGTATGGTGGCATTCAATCGTTTGAAAGAACTTTTGATTTCCGCCCCTATCATTAAACCACCGGATTGGAGTAAGCCCTTTGAGCTTATGTGTGATGCTAGTGATTATGCGGTTGGTGCGGTGCTTGGGCAGCGTATGGGGAGGATACCTCATGCCATTTATTATGCTTCTAGAACGTTAAATGAGGCCCAACAAAACTACACAACCACTGAAAAAGAGTTATTAGCTATTGTTTTTGCTTTGGAAAAGTTTCGCTCTTATCTAATTGGTACAAAAGTTGTTGTCTTTTCTGATCATGCAGCGCTTAAGTACTTGCTTACAAAGAAAGAGGCGAAACCAAGGCTCATACGATGGATATTACTCTTGCAAGAGTTTGATATTGAGATAAAAGACAAGAAAGGAATTGAGAACACCGTTGCGGATCACTTGAGCCGTCTTGCTGTGGACAAGGAGACTATCCCGTTGCGTGAAAGTTTCCCGGATGAGCAACTATTCTCAATTTCCTTTGGAGAACCATGGTACGCTGATATTGTTAATTACTTAGTCTCTAAACAAATCCCAAAGAACTTGTCTCGTGCTGAGAGGGACAAACTAAAGAAGTTAGGAAACCTATATATATGGGATGATCCATACTTATGGAAACATTGTAGTGACCAAGTAATACGTAGGTGTGTTCCCGAATCAGAATTTAATTCTATCTTGTCTTTTTGCCACTCATATGCTTGTGGAGGACACTTTGGAGCAAGAGAACCGCTCTCAAGGTACTAGAATGTGGTTTCTTTTGGCCAACTTTGTTTAAGGATGCACATGCATTTTGTACCACATGTGATAGGTGCCAAAGAACAGGCAATCTAGGTGCTCGAAATCAAATGCCGCAAACTATTATTCAATTTGTGGAGGTTTTTGATGTATGGGGAATTGATTTTATGGGCCCTTTTGTCAATTATAGTGGAAATTATTATATCTTGCTTGTTGTGGATTATGTCTCGAAATGGGTGGAAGCTAAAGCCACCCCAACTAATGATTCTAAAGTTGTTTCAGATTTTGTGCAAGCTAATATATTTGCAAGGTTTGGCATTCCAAGGGCTATAATTAGCGATGGAGGTTCACACTTCAAAAACAGGTTCTTGCAAAGCTTGTTAAAGAAGTACAATGTGTCGCATAGGATTGCAACTCCTTACCATCCACAAACAAATGGACAAGCCGAGGTTTCCAACCGAGAGGTGAAATCCATTTTAGAGAAGACGGTGAACCCAAAAAGAAAGGATTGGAGCATGCGACTTAATGATGCTTTGTGGGCATATAGAACCTCATATAAAACACCTCTTGGGATGTCTCCTTTTAGGCTTGTTTATGGTAAACCTTGTCACTTACCCGTGGAAATTGAGCATAAGGCGTTTTGGGCTATTAAGCAATGCAATATGGAGTTGGATGGTGCTGGAAGGCAAAGGAAGTTGCAACTTCAAGAGCTAGAGGAGATCCGTAATGATGCATTTGAAAGATCACGGATTTACAAGGAAAAGACGAAGGCATTTCATGATAATATGATTACAAAGAAACAATTTTGCATTGGGCGAGAAAGTGCTTTTGTTTAATTCTCATTTGCAATTATTTAGGGTAAATTAAGGTCACGTTGGATTGGAACTTTTATTGTGACTAATGTGTTTTCTCATGGTGGTGGAAATTGTAGTTTAGCTACATGAAATGAACTTAAAGTGAATGGGCACCGGTTGAAACCATATTATGAGAACTTCTCTTCGGATGTCGTGGAAGGAGTTAATCTTGTGGAAGTACTCCCTCTGGAGGAGTCGTAGAAAGCAAGGACATAGTCGGGCTGACGACTTTAAACCAAGCGCTAAATGGGAGGCAACCCATCGGTTTTGTATCTCTTATCTTTTATTTTCTTTTCTTGTCATGTTTTTACTTTTTCTGATTTTTGTCACTTTTTCAGTTATGATTTCCCACCTTGACTTTCTTTGGACGATTCAATTACATTGAGGACAATGTAAAGTTTAAGTGTGGGGGAGTGGTTTGCATTGTAAATTTTTCAAATTTTTCAACTTTTGTGTAAATTAGTGAATAAAAAAAAAAAAAAAACTCCAACTTGTAGTTAGTTTAGAGTCACATAGTATACATGTCGCTAAGATTACATCGAGAATCTCATAAAAGTGACTGAACTTAGAGATGACAGAGAACATGATCGGGTTTCTTAATTGTATGAGAGTTAAAGTTGGATTTAACCATGCCAGTGGCAAATAAGGTGCAGACTGAATTCGGTATTAGAGTAGTGATCCCATATAGTGGAGACTACCCATGTTACATAATGTGAGGCACCGACCTTCAATTCTTTGTACCTGTCTAAATTTGTGCTTTTAGAGTGTATGTCACCGTACGTAAATTCCGGGAAGAATGGTGAGTTGTCCAACCTCCTACCATAGAAGCACTATTTTGATCTCTTGAGTGCTATTTTTATCAACCATGTTGGTGACATCGAATTGCTAACTTACATACCACTTGTAATCTTGTTCGCAGTTAGCACCATCCACCTTATCTCTCTCTACGCCAACAGGTCCATAGAAACACCATCATCATCAATAAGAGGAGCATCACAAATTTGAAGGGAAGTTGAAGACGTTCAAGGTTTACAAGCAACGATACAGAATTGAGCAGATTTCAGATTCAAGTAAAGCAACAAAACAAGGAGCAGAATTATTATAAGTTGAAGACTATTGTACAAGAGTGAAAATTATCAAGGATGAGAGTTCGAGAAGTTTATGATATCAAGACATACAAGTTGTGAAGAATCAAGCGGTAAAGTACTTATATCATGGCCTTTGTATTTTATTTTATTTGTATTTTATTTTCTCTTGTCAAAAAAAAAAAAAAAAAAAAAACGAAAATTAGAAAGAAAAAAAAATGAAAAAAAAAAAGAAAAAAAAATTGAAAAAGAAAAAAAGAGATAAGAAAAATATGTTGTACTATTTTTGGGTTTGTATAGTTCGTTTTTAGTTTTGTATTCTTTCAATAAAGCCAATGGAAGAAGGAATATCTACAAGAAGTTTCAAGCAATAAGGAATTAGAGGAAAAAATTACATTGTCAAGATTCTACGAAGTTCAAGAGTTATCATCAAGAGTTGAAGACCGAATACGAAGATGAAGACACCGATTGAAGACCGAAGACGTTTCTATGGATCTTTGAGAGTGGTGCTAGTTTGCACGCCGAACGGATAACGAGGTAAGTAAGCATATTCCCACCTTCGTTAAGTGGTTGATTTCCTTTCGAAGAGATCGTCAGGAAAATGGGTTTTCAAAAATTATAAAAGATGTGGGTTTTCAAAACAATTCGGAGGGTTTTTGCCTTCCTACCATTCAATGTGTCGCAGGATTCTCTCTTCATTCCTACCTGGACACATGTGTGACCCATAAAAAGTTGTTTATTATTGAGAGCAACTTCATAAAACCCTTTCTTGTGAGGCAGAGTCGAGAATTACGATCACTCCGAACCCGAATTTCTTTCGATAAGGGATGGTTATTTCTCTCTCAACTTTTAAGGATGAGATTGTGTTCATTTATGTGTCTAACTTCTTATGACTAGTGTGCAGAATCTCTATGTCTTCTTAGCGCGTTGGATGCTATCATTTCGGAGAACTAGTAAGTTGGAAAAGTAGGTTTTGTGGGTATATCTCTAGTAAACCCTCACGAGACTATAACTCGTCCACTAGGGACACCTAGGGGTTCAAAGGCTTGTTATTTATGCTAAGAGTAACCGTAGCCTCGACGACACGGAGTTGTATATATTCTTTAGAATTGTTTTGTTTGATTTGCTCGAGGACTAGCAAAGTCTAAGTGTGGGGGAATCTGATAGGTGTCTAAAACACCTAATTTACTATCTAGTAGTTACGCTTTCTTTGCTATTTTTCTTGTGAATTATGTACTTTATGTCTGCTTTTGAGTTATTAGGTACTTTGGAGTCGCATGGAGGTAAAGAAGAAGAAATTACTCTATTTGAGCCAAAAGGACAAAATTGTCATCTCATGGGCGAACATTATCTGGAGTCCAGTCAAGATTAAGGGGTAACTCTGTTTGGAGGAGGACTAAATATAGTCAAGCTAAGGTTAAGGGGTGATCATTTGTTAAAGGCACCCAGTTTGGGGTGGTTCTTATCCCACATTTATTGTAACTGAACCCTTAATCGAGTGAAATCAATTCTCAATCATTTTGCATCAGAAAGAAAGAGGAGACATGGGCTGCTGCTTCTGAAATCGAGAGAAGAAGATTGAATCTGAAAATTGCTGATTCCCGCCATGAGTATTGAAGACGGAGGTGATGTATTCTTGAATGACTGGTGGATTTGGAAGATGGAGCTGTCGACATGAATTGAAGATATACAAGGGGATCTGTGAGATTGAAATCAAAGCAGCAAGTCGGTTCAATTTGTAAAGATGAACTCGAGCACAGATGCAGATGAAGAACTCAGGGAGAAGATGGAAATCGAAATGAGGGTTTCTGAGCTTCAATTAATAGATTGTCTCAGATGATATGAAGAACAAGGGTTTGAAGAGTTTGTATTGAATTCGAAATGGGTTTGTTGGATTGGAGTTTGAATCTGATGATGCTAGTTGGTAGAGAGGATGAATTTCAGGATTGGATTGTAGCTGAGATTCATGTAGATGAATCTGTATGGGTTTGTCTCAGACGAGGTTTAAATATCAACAAGATTACATGGAATTGAGACAGGTCATGGGT
This sequence comes from Papaver armeniacum, assembly GCA_023531295.1. Lineage (NCBI taxonomy): Eukaryota > Viridiplantae > Streptophyta > Magnoliopsida > Ranunculales > Papaveraceae > Papaver > Papaver armeniacum. The sequence continues at coordinate 541,573 of JAJJWW010019027.1, forward strand.
TTGGCTATGAAATTCAGGTCAAGAAGGAAATACAGATGGGGGTCATGATGTGTGTTGTTATTGAATGAGGAGTCTGAGGTTGCAGAGTTGTGAGATAGAGGAGGCAGTGGTGGATTGGAGCTGCAACTCAGATGGTTTTGCGCAGTGAATGGAATGGTGCTTGTGGATGGGGTTTGAGTGATATTGCAGGTTATGAGATTGAAATTGCAGGATTGTGGAACCATATTTGGAGATACAACTGGGTATGAATCTGGTTTGTTGCTCAAGAGGGATTTATCTGTGGTACTAGTGGTATTGATCCATGGGTTTGGTTCAGATTCAATAAAATTGGAGGTTTTGGTGATGTGAGTTTGTCCGATCTTTGCTATGGGATTCCAGAGAAGAAGGTGTTGGTGGTTTTCCTGTGGAGATAGAGTTGCAAATGGTTCTGAGTTATGAGCTCAGTCTTGCACTGAGTTTGTGAAGCATGGAAGCTGAGATGGAGACTCATAGATACTGTTGAGTTGTGTTGGTTTCTGAAGCTGAATGAGAGAATATTGTGGTGGTGATTTTGAGTTGCAAATGAAGCAGAAGCTGTATGTGTGTGTCTACCGTTGTCACAGGGAATGTAATGGAGTTGTGGGATAATGGATTTGATAGTATGGTGAGGATGTTATTGGCTTAATTGTGTACATGGAACTGTACACTAGTGGAAAATCAAAAAAAAAAGTCTGCCAGAAAAACACTTAAAACAGCTAAAAAAGTCTGTTTTTGGGAGCCCTAATATTGTAGTCTTATTTCTTAAAAGGACTGTGCCTGAGACTCCTTGAATTTTTTAAATTAAGGCTGCTACCAATAGTCCATTTGATTTAGCTGATAGAAGCAGCCGTATTGCTGGATCATATTTCATAAAAAAAATAAAATTGATTCAGCTGAATCCAAAGCTAAATCTATATCCAAATTTTTAGTTCAAGATTCAGCTAAATCTTGAACTAGAACCAATTACAAAATCTTAAATTAAATTCCAATATGATAGAAATGAACAAGAAATTCAAAACAATATCCTTAGAACCAAACTTATTATACAAATCACTCTGTATCCAAATTTTTATATTAAAAAGTGTATTCGGTTTACAACTTCAACTATCTAAAATACCTTAAGTTGCAAACTTGAAACTTCAACACTAAGTTGAAAATGCTCAACCTATATGACTATTCCAAGCTTAACAAACAGAAAGCATCAATACTAAGTTGAAGGCAAGACTTCACCGATATTTTCCATCATTTCTTCCTTCCGAGCAATGTTGAACTAATCCTCCAAGTTAGAGTAAGTCCCACTAGCCAATATCCTTCTTGTGGTTCTGAAATCCATTGGACGAATGGATGCTCAATTACGTCATATTTTTGGTTCGAGATGCACCAGCATGAAACCAAAATGGTTTTAGTGTCTATTCCTCGGTAAAATTCAAAGACAGTTGATCAACAAGACATCTTGAATAAATTAAAATTCAAAGACAGTTGATCCATTGAAAGCACAACTAATTAATGACTTGAAAACTATTTAACATTCTCAATAAACTATTTGTTTTTATGAAAGGGTTCACATGATTAAAAAGATACAAACTGGCAGTGGTTGCTCAAAGAAAACATGCAGTAAATTTGTTTTGATGGCAATATTTGATGACAACAAATAAATGAAATGCTATCATACCATGTAAGGAAACTGTTATCTTCCACCCAATTGAGCAACCTATATATGGATGAAAGTTTGGTCAGAAATAAAAATGTCAGTCATGGCTTGAGACAGTACATCAATACATGAATGTGATAAAAGGAAACCTGCTAATGTTACATGATTTCTTATTTCCTTGGAAGGAGGCATCAAGTCATGGTTCGTCAATGGTGACAAAGAGAAAGAATTCTTACTAGTTAAGTAAATAAAAGTAGTAAGAAAACACCTCCGGCATGTTAGCTTGTAGTCCATGAACAACACATGAGAGACAACATAAACAAACCAATTTCACCATTTACAGAAATCCAACAAGAATATAGCCACAAACACATAAACAGTAAGGATAACCATAATAATTGGCAGCACACAAATTATTATGGACTATCCCTGCTAACACAATAGTTCTGATCAAGTGTTGACCTTGATTTATAAAGGTATATCATCATTTATCCATAGTGATAAGACACAAACAATAGGCAGAAACCATACCTTGGGTTGTAGAAGAGAGTAAACCGAAAATTGCTTGCAGCCGCGTGAGCAGATGCAGCGAGAGTTCCTATATGCATGCTATCACTTGATGTCATTAATCATGAGTGCCGAGAGTTGTCTATTAGCATGTCTTACACCCAAAAGAAGTTGTGATTTCTCATCTCTTGCACTGTAAAGTAGGTTACTTTTAGTGTGATCAACCGAAGTGTGTCTAATGTTGATATTTTAGTTAAGATGTGAACAGAAAAATAAGAAACTGCACACACTATGGGAGGAAGATTTTTGTATTCGTATCGTGGTACATAAGATGTATTAGACTCTAAATTTTGTTATTTTTACATCTAAAAATTCTATAAAACGAAATACCAGAATAAAAATCAATGTGAATCATTTACCTTAAATTTTTATACAGGTTGGGGACATCTGTGCATAAACCTCATCGGTTCAAAGACATTAGCTTTGGAAAAAAAATTGACCCAATACATCATACAACAAATCGCATCTGCCTGCAATGATAGTCGGAACCGATTTATATAAGACAAAGTTACTGAGGCAAGTGCATACGCGTGAAAATGAACATAAAAAGGATAATAATCAGACCATTACACTAAGAAGATGGCTATGATTTAGTGTACTACATTTATAAATAACAGTAGATACAACTCTGAAAGCACACCGTATTCTCAAAAATCTTATATAAGACGAGACCATTTGTCAGGTTCTTCATGTATTAATAGTTAACGGGCAATATATCCTCAGATCATTACCTTAACAAAGATCGAACAGTGGCAATATTAGTGCATGAGCTTGACTTCATACTTGCCTGCAATGATAGTGTTAAAAGATATCAAACAATGACATTCTGAGAAAATTCAACTCCAAGACTAAACTAAGGTTTCTTTACTTCTTTAACTTTAGGTAAATTGCCCTGCTTCACAGAGAAAACATGTTATACCATAACTGTACAACTACAACCAACCTAACAAGAAGCACCACCACAGAAACAAAAACGTACAAATAAATGGCAGGAAAACCCCTTTCAAGCACAACTTTCGTCCATTCATGAAAACCCATAACTGAAAACTAATAACTGAGAATTAGTAAATTAAGAACCTATACAAATGACCAAACTGAGACTATCACTAACTCTCCCACGGCAAGCACATACTTGGATGTCTGTATGGTTAATAAACTTACCCAAAAGCACCAACACATATCCATTCTAATCTGTCAATTATCTCGGCACCATGCTTCTCTCGCCGATCTCATCCACCATACCTTGTTAACCTAACTCAACCACCATCTATGAATGAATAAACCTCGAGCCAAAGTTAATAATACACATGAATCCATCACCAGCCCCTGCAACTTCAGCATAATAACCACCATCTCCATCGTCTCCTTCTCAATCTCAACAACACCAATTTCCATTAACAAATCAACTCCTGGACTCCATCGATCAAGACCCAATTATGTTTCTACTCTCAAAACGGCCATCTGCACCTCAACCCAACTCTGCAATCTAAAATCTCACAATCAACATCAAACCCCCATCTGCTACAGCTGCAATTCAAATCAACCAAAAATACCCAAATCCACATATTTAAACCATAAATAAGCAAAACCAATTAAAAATAAAGAAAACCTAATTTGAGAAATTGAAATCAGAGGAAGTAATTATATTTTTATACCTTAGAATTTGTTTCTCGTGGCATTATTGAAGCTGTTCATCCAAAAGACTTTTCACTACATGGACTATTTTAGCCTTTTTAGGATTTTCTAGGAATGAACGATGAAACATAGAACAATACTTAAGTTAAAATCTACACAAAATTTAAACGGAAAAATTAAGATATGCATAGAAAAATTAATGAAGAAAAAGAACCCACCTCTTAGATTTTGATCTCTAAGACTATTGATTTCTCCTCCTTCAATATCTTGTTCAATAGCTTAAGCATCAGATCCAAAAGATACAACAACTCATATATACTAAAACCCGTGAATTAGAATTTAAAATCACTTGATCCATCTCTTTCATTACCAACAATTTTTCAGATTGCAAATGGAGTTGGTGGATTCAAATCTTCCATCGATGTAAATAGATGCAGAGTTTTCATGGATAAAAGAATGATCGAGTTAGTTATGATGTATAAAGTTAGGGTTTGAATGATGAATCTACAAGGGAGACGATGGGAAACTGAGATTGAGGCGGAGAATAACATTTAGGTTTTTTGAGTAATAAGAAACTGAGATGCAGTGAGAGATGATAACAGGGGATAAGGAAACCTTGGGAGTTGGGACCGTATAAACTAGTTCCACACGCGGAATTAATTATACTCCTTCTAGAAGTTTGTTTTATTTACTAAACTGCCACTGATGTTACGACTTCCTCGGGTACTCGGTTCACTTTTCCCTGTTTTTCATTATAGAAACGTCTTCTCTCGGAAGCCCAGTCCATAAAGAAAGCTCTAGGTAGTCGTTTCTAAAGATCCCAAGCGGACTTAAAAATCTCATTTTCCACTAGTGGTAGTGGTTAAGTGTTTGTGCTTGTCAGGAATATTTGCAGTGGTGGATGGGTACAGCTCTGGTTGTGTATGGCAGTGGCAACTGATGCACTGAGCAGGGAAGAATTGAGCTAAGCAAGGCACTTAGAATAGAACTGTCAGGGTGCAAAGATGGGCAGCAACAAGTTGAGTATGAGCTGTGAACTCAGGAGGTGATGCAATGATTCTGTTGCAGGTCGATGGGGAATGAGGAGATAGATGAGATGGCTTAAGGCGATGAATTATTGAAGCTGCAGTCCAGGATGTTGCTGCTCAGCTGATGTTGTGCAGCTGTAATAATGGCTAGGTTGGTAAAAATGCAAGATGAATATCCGTCATGGCTGAATGGGAACTGGTGATATGCAATGGTTGTGCAACACAAGGTGGGAGTATGCAAGATAGCTTGGCTAATGTGACTCAGACCTGATTCGCCTGACTAGCCAGCTGACTCACATCTGAGTCATGATCTGACCTGGGTTGAGTCATTTAACTCGGTGCTTGACCTGGTTTGACTCAGTGGTTTGACTGAGTTGACCATACCGAGTTGACTCGTTGACCGGTGACCGGGGGGACTTTGCCGGTCACCTGAGCCGTTTTCCGATCACTTTTCCGACCAATTTCCGGCCATAATACCAGCTTTCCGGCGACATATTTTTGGACATATTTTCTACATGGGTTTCTCTCACTTATGGGCTTGGTGGATTTTCATCTAATGGACTTTGAAGACTAGACCTAATTTTGGAATAAGAGGAGCTATAAAAGAGAAGTCCTACAACTTTTGGAAGAACGTTTTATTATTCTGGGGGAACTTGGAGAGCCGCTTTTGTTTACGCAACTAGGGTTTGCTTTTGTTCATCTTCTTCTTTATTCAATTCCTATTTTTGTGATGAACTCCATAGCTATGAGTAGCTAAATTCTATATTATTGGTTAAGGATGTAGTCCTATTTCTAAAACTTGTGTTTGCTTTATGTATTAGTTTTCTCTCTTGATTATCGTTCACATCTCTACTGTTTTAAGAATCACATGATTGATGTATTGTGATAGGATTATGATGTTTGATTAGTTAAGTGGCCAATTAATTCAACTTGCATCCTAGTCCATAGCTATTTTAGGGTTTTTCATCGAGCGATAACCACAGAATACAAGTAGCATGATATGTTTACGGTTTGTAGTGATACACTCTCGTAATCATATGTAGAGTTTAACCATTGTCCGAATTGTTATGCGCAACACATGACAATTGCATTGATTAGCCTATTTCTGAAACTTAATGCTCATAGGAATTGAACTTAATTAGCGCAAGGCGTTAGTTATTCTTTAGGTAGATTTCACATACGCAGCTCCAATGTGTGTGTTGATGAACTTAGGAAATTAATAGATTATCTTGCTCTCTTGATTCTCTAGGCTTTTGATAATATAAGAGATTAAATCGTAATTCTAATCATATATGCAAGCACATGTCTAAGATTGAAGATGAATTCCTTTACAAATATCTTTCTCCATTGATTACTTTCTATAATTTATTTTGCTTTTAATTTACTTTTATTGCTTATTTAAAAATCAAAAATCCCCCCAATTGGTTACTTTAAGAAATTGATTACATAATAACTACAATCGCATCTCTGTGGAAACGAACTCTTTCTTATCATATACTTTAGGAAAGTGAAATTATTTTTGATGCATACGACAGCGATCACCAGGTGCAAGCACACTCCTTGTGATAATCTAGCATCAACTAAGAACTCTTTGCAAACGCAAGACCGTGGTGTATCGGTTTTCCCCTAACTTGCTCTTATTTCTTCAGCCATTCAATAAGCTTTACGCTAGATAAGAATTGGCCATCTAATTCTTCCTTCATGGAATCACATTGCCACAAACATGCTTGTTCGCAACCAGACTTTCAATTACCACCAAGGTACATGCATTCGAGAGAGATAACATTAATCTTCCATCCAACTGGCTACGATGAAAAAACTTTCAATCTATCGCATAGACATGTTCTTCATCTTCTTTGCCACTGCAAAGGCCAACAACAACTTTGCATTCCAGAATTTTCGCAAAATTCCCATTACAACTTGTAATGTACTCGCTACTGATAACACTACGAAACAATGCATTCCAAATGCATTATCTTTGCATATTTGTGAGAGACATGGACTTTAACACCTGACTTGCACCATAGAAGTCAGCATACTCCTTAGTTTTGTCATGCAATCACTTGAAAACCCGGTCTTCAATGATTCTTGCGCGTTCGCCTAACACCTTGGGTTGGAATTTTGACACCTTTGTCATAAACTTTCATGGCCTGCTGCTACTTCAAGATTCAAGTTCATTCCAATTGATCTTTCCACACAAGACAAACTTCTTGTAGTCTCCATACTAGCGAAACCCAAACAATTCTTCACTGAATTTGACCAACAAATGACATTAACTTGAGTAAAAGAGAGAAAAATCAAGAATCGTGTCCCCTAACACAAACTACGATACCTATTTGTCACATGCCCATTTAATCGCCTAAAATTTTCATGGGACATGATCGGAAATGATTGTGGTTCGGTGAATCAACTTCACCCAAAATCATTCAGCCTTGCATACTTGCATCAAAGTACGCATCTGACTTCACTCATAAGGCATTTCGCAACGCAAGTCTTTTCTTCTTTCTCTCGAACTCTTCATGCCCCCATAAGCATAAAAGGTTCTGCCATGTACTTAACCAATTCTCACACAACATCAGCAACATAATGAACACAAATATATACTGCAACAAACCCATTTTATTGCACTAAAAGAATATTACAAAACTCGTCCATCACATGGACCAAAAACAGGCCATTCACCCTCTTGGTGAATGCCTAACTCTCTCAAACATGAGACTAACTCTCCTATGTAAGCCTACTGATTTTTCCCACTCCTTAGGACTATTTATACAGCAAACTCACTAGCCAAAACCGTGCACAATACTTGCACACGCATGGAACAGCCATGTGTCCCATCGGGTATTTTCCATAACCGCTAATAACTGCTTTTCAACTGCCACCTTTTGTATTGTCATGCAGATTGAAGCCACACTTGTCTTGAACGGTTTGGAACACTCTATTAAGGCTATGATCTCATTTCATAACCCTTCTAACTTGTCTCGCACCTTTGGCACACTTGTGAAGCCAATAACCAACTTATAACCGTCACTTGAGCCGTATTGCACACTTGTTGTGCCATACTGGATTCTGTCTTGCGCCAACGTTCATCCCTCTTGGCCGTGCATGCTTATCATTCTAAACTCATGCACGGACATTTCTTAAGCTTCAAACATCGATGCCAGCTCCTTAAGCTCACTCTAGTTACTTATGCGTCATATATACTTCACTTCGCCAATTAGCTTGACAATAGCAATGCAACTCTTTCATTACCAACTTGTTTGCATTATTCAAGCTTTGACCAACCTTGAATATATGCCATAGACCAACTCTTAGTCTATTCTTCACTCTTGCATCCTCCTTGATCTTGGGCCAACTCAATTCCATGGATATGCATCGATGCCAACATCGCATGTTGTATCTGTCAACTTTGGCCATGTCTTGCCAATCCTTCAATGAAGCTTCATTGTGTCGGCCAATAAGCTTCATCACTTAGCCAAATGTATTTACAATGTAGCGCTGCAATTGTACTACATTAGCCCCGTGGGTTTATGCCATTCTCGACACTTGACAGTCTATACAGAAATACCGCTATTATGGCTTGCGTTGCGCTATTATGGCTTCACATTGCACCATTACGGTGGAACCATGACTTGGCCTGCAACTCTGTAACTCGTAATCATTATGTGTCACTTGCAGTACCGTAATAGACCTCCCCCACCTAATCCGTTCAACGCCCTCGTTGAACGCAACAAAGTAATCTCGTTATACTTGTTCTCTGGCCTTGTACGCTTCTGAGCCCTTCTCAGAAATCAGCAAACTTTGTTTGGCCTTTATTCTTGCCAAAACTTTTATGCCTAGTACCAAATGCCATCACTTAGCTTACTTCCTTGCCATTGATCCTACTGACTTGTATTGTTGTTGTCACGTTGATCAGACGTTCTAACTCCCACTACAATCGCATATCAACACCCAAATGCAACTTGGAAATTCCCCTTGCCAACTCCCTGAATTGAGATTGAACTTCGCATGAATCATTTGTGCCTAAGTGTACACAAGTAATGATTCTTCCCAACTGATCACACTGATCATTTCCATTGTCTTATGCCTCCATTTTCCGACTTTAGATGCACCTTGCAACATAACATGACTTATACAAGACTTGGCCTCAATTCTTCAATCATATGCGCCTACGCCAAATTATGCCATGCCTTAAGGTATGCATTCTATGATTCCATACCACTCTGGTATGCGCCAAAATCCATAGCCTTTGTTGCCTTCAACAATGCAACAGAACTTACTTTAGATTTGGCCTCCAAATCATGTTGTAAATTACGCCTCATAGCTTTGCACCATTTGTATACCAAAGAGCCTGCACCTTGATGTTCTTTGCTTGCATTGTCGCAATATCATGATTGAAATGCATGACTCTGGTATAGTCACGACTTAGGATACCCCTGACATCAGACCGTATTTTTAGACCAGGCATCCTCTTCACGCACCTTTGAAACCAGCACTTTAAGAATCACTTGCTCTTTCAAATCAAGCTACGCTTTAATGTAGCGGAAAAACAACATCATGTTCTTCCTAACTATGAGTTACTCTTAACTCATATACTTGATGGACTTACATCTTCATTCTTCTTGCCTTTACTCCATGCAATCGCTGCCATATGCCGTCGCACTTCCACATAACTCTCAACAGCAAACTCGACTATGCCACCAACTCTTCTATTTTCTTCTTTCACTTTCAGCATCTTCTATTGCATATTTTGGCTTAATATGTTGTGTAGCATCTTCCACGCGAACTAGCTTTACTTTGAACGAAAGAGGCAAGATCTTTCACTTCATTCACTACTACCTTACATAGAGAGACTTCATTCCAACACCAAGGTCCACTCGACCAAAACTGAAAGTATACTCAAGAGCAAATACTCGCGCCAACTGATTGCAACTTGTAAGACCTAACAAGCCTTGCAATACTAACTTCAACTTCGCTTCTAAGCAACAAAGGAAGCGAGACAGCGCCTAGTGTCCCCAATGTAGCAATTCACTTTGCCACATGCACTCTTCCAACTATCAACGTTCGTATGCCACTCCCATAACGAAGCACACTATAATTGATAATTAGTTGAATACTCCTTTAGACTGATGCTATCATTTTGCTTTAGCTGTCATGAAGATTTCTTCAATAATGGCCACATGCCATCATTATGCATCACCCCTACTTTGTCCTTATCTTTCCCGCATCCACAATTTGCCTAACTTGCATCTCTAGCCGTATCATGCAATATGGCCATGCCCAAATCCCATTTGGCACATGCTACTGTTGCATACATGCTATGCCAATCAGCACCCAAATCTTGACACAAACTTGTGCACCTTTTCACAACTGGAACGGATTGAACTTGGTGATTCTGAGCATCACCATAGAGCTCAGCAAAGTCATGTCACTCACTGACTTCCGCGGATAAACACTTTGGAAAATCTTAACAAGGTCATAATCCTTGAAAATTAGGCGCCATTGCCTACGTTCCATGAAGCAAGAATGCCGCATTCTTCTTCAAACTTGGAACTCATTTTACTACCCATGCACAAGTGGCAACTCTTGTCTTTCCCCTTTGCTAAAATCAACTTTAGTAGCAACAATTGTTGATTTGCCGTCGACAAGAACATCATCTTCTGGAGCATAAAGGATATCTATGTGTTGCAAGGACTGAAAAAGTAATGCGCATCAGCGGCCGTCAGGTTTGTATACATAGTCGGAAAAGTTTTGTTTGTGGTTGCAATTTTATGGTTCAGCTGTATATGTTGAAGGATAGGGTTAAGCAAGTGTGGATAAAGGGGGAGACTTTTGGTTTTCGGGTTCTTCAGCTAGATTTAGCACGAGCTCCCTTCTGTTGTTACTCTGACGCCACTCCTACTCCTACTTCCCTCCATACACGTATATTGAGTTTCTATGATCAGGTGTTATTGTATTGGTTCGATGGGAAATGTCTTAAGTTCTACAATTTTCAAACGAAACGTCTCGAGGTGGTAAGATCCTCATGCTCGTCTGAGTGGATAAGTCGTTGCATGTTTGAACTTAAGATGGAAGGGTTTCCCCCAGACGGTGGTGTTAGTACTAATGATGATAAATTTTACCACCAATGCATGGATTATCAGCTGCAGGTTTTACACTGTGTAAAAATTTGCAAATGCTTAAGCCAAAACTCATGTTGTGAGCTAAGCAGGAGTATGGAGATTCAGAGAGAAGATTGGAAGAGGTAAAAGATGTTTTATGCAACTTGATGTGCGGAAGATGTTCAGAATGGACTAATTGAGGTGCACTGGGCAGTGGTAGACAAGGCTTAAGACTAGACAGGAATTTTGCAAAGACAGAAAAATGAAGGAGCGGTCAAGGGTAACTCATATCATTCAAAATGAAAATAACACCTAGCACTTTCATAACCTGGCCAAATTGGGGTATATACCTAATAAGACAAAATCCGGATCGTTATGAAGTAAAACACAACACCCATTAGATATTTATTTTCAAAATGCCTAATCTACCCTTGCTTAATCAACACTAATAATGTGTTTAGGTTAATTAATTTAGTTAGTTTATATTGTAATAAAAATAATCAAACAACACCACCCTTGGTTGGAAGCCGAGCAACAAGCTGAGCTCCCACCCCCTTTATTAGTTGGATTATAATTCTCAAATTAGGTATTGTTTGGATTGACTCATGGATCATGTGTTATGATTTTTGAGAAACGGAAATGAAACCACACTAGCCAAACACTTCTACAAAGGGGGTTGCAAAGCTGCTGAGTGATTTCATACTCAAAATTACAGAAGGAATCAACACTTTCAATTTTGAAAGTTTGAAAAGTCTACAAGGTCGACAAAAAAATACCCTGCCGACTATAGGATTTTTGATATACAGAGAAAGGTGTTACAAATGCATGATTAGTCGGCAAGGTATTAATTTCATAACCTGCCGACTAAACTATAGTCGTCAAGGTATAAGGATGAATACCGTGACGACCTTGTCAATACTAATTTTAGAGATGAAAAGTCTTCACGATATTCAACCTAGGAAGATTACGACAATTACTAGTCGGCAAGGTCGACAAAAAAATACCCTTCCGACTAATACCAGCAGGCAAGGTCGACAAAAAAAATACCTTACCGCCTAATACTAGTCGGCAAGGTCGACAAAAAAATATCCCGTCGACGATAGAAATATGGAATCATACGGGATTTGAGATTGAGGATGATTTTGTACCCAATCTCAAAACCCGTACAACCAAAATTCACTTTTGTTTTGATTTTTTGTATTAAATTGATTTTTTTTTTCCTTTTTTGATTTCATCACATAAACTTTGAGTTTTGAATGATTTTGAAGCGATGGATTTTAGTCTTTTCTTTTAAACACCCCTTAACAAACATGGTTTTTTTTTACCCCAATTGATTTGGGTAATTCATGTTTCATTAAATTGCTTATGATAAAAAAGAGAAGACAAATTGATCTTTTGACACCTTTTAAACACCCCTTAACAAACTATGTTGGATGGGTTTAAATTTAGTACAACCCAATTGATTTGGGTATACCCCAGTCTAGGCAGGTTTCATAAATAAATTGGCTTCTGATAAAAAGAGAAGAAATTAAATTGGTGCTATAAGAGATGATGTCATGACATTGACAACTGATGCTGAATAAATTAAATTTGGCTAGACATGGATGTGGAGGAAAAATAGGTGTTGTCAGGACTCAGGATGATTGCTTAGTATAGTTGCCTTGGTTGGTCTCATGTCGTATTTGTCTCATGTGTTAGACTGACACCACTTATTAATATTTTATCCACATCTATGAAAAAAAAAAAAAAAAAGTGGTCAATTAGAATGACACTAAAAAACTTAATAATGAAGATTAAGAAAAAATGGTTTTCCAATTTCGCATGCATCTAAAAGTGGCGGGTGTCTAATAGATTTTGCAAAAATAAGTAACCCACGGAAGATTTTCACCCCTATTTCAATACAGAGAACGCTCAGCTGGGACCGTTCATCCCCTCACGGTGCACTCCACGGTTGTTTCCTTCGGTCAACCTAGAACTATTGTAGATTTTGGATGTCTTATCTTAATTCAGTCTATTAAAATGACAAATTTTGGAGATGCGTTTGTGTCTGGTTCGCCAAAAACGGATCGGGTCAAGTAAAATCCCCGGACTTGGGTGTTTTTTACGGCCCTAGAAATTATACGACTAACCGGAGGTGTTTGTTTCCTTAATATTCGTACCCTCATAAAATGATGTACATACATGGCGCACAAATATCCCATAACTAATTAGTTAATAAAAAGAAACCAACATGGCTTATAAAAGAAGCCCAACTGGACTTATTAAGGAAGCCTAAAGAAACCAATTTTGGCTTATTGAGGAAGCCAAACCGGACTAATTAAGGAAGCCTAGTGGTTCACTAAAGAAACCAATTCTGGCTTATTGAGGAAGCCCAACCGAACTTATTAAGGAAGCCCGATGGTTCACTAAAGAAACCAATTCTGGATTATTGAGGAAGCCCAACCGGACTTATTAAGGAAGTCTGGTGGTTTACTAAAGAAACCAATTATGGCTTATTAAGGAAGCCCAACCAAACTTATTAAGGAAACCCGGTGGTTTATTAAAGAAACCAGCTCTAGCTTGTTATGGAAGCCCAGTTGGGCTTATTGTGGAGGCCCAATGGTTTATTATGGAAACCAGTTTAACAGAAATACAAATCTCAAGAGACAAATATGGATATTTTGGGATAACTATAAATCTTGAGAAGATAGACATGTATCTTTCAAGATATACAGATCTATGAAGATGGACATAGATCTTCTAACATAAATACAAATCTTAACAAGATAGGCATGAATCTTTTAAGATGTGCACGAATATTACGAAGATAAGCATGGATCTTCCAGGAAATATACAAATATTGGGGAGATGAGTACAAATCCAGGTGGTTATTTAAGATAACTACAAATTCTATGGGATAAAGATTAATCTAGGTGGTTATTGAGATAACTACAAATCATAACATCTAGATTTGTTTTCTGCTTATAAATAGAGGCTAAAATCCAACTCAAAAGGTATACAATCGCAATTATTTTTCTCCTCTAAAAACCTGTCTAAAGCTCTCTCTGACTTAAACATCGGAGTGTTTTTGCAGGTACCCCTCAATTTTCATTAAATCCATAGAAAAATAAAGCAACGGCAGATATTACATCATCTTAATTACATCTCGAAGATTATTGGGATAATTAATTTTGCACCAACACTTACTCTTAAATTTAGACATATATATGCCCAACGAGGTATGCAATTCTACCAAACATAAATAACTCTGGATCAAACGATCTTGTATCTATTTTGCACTGAGTCTAGGTGTTTCTTTGATAGTTAACTAGTTCTAGATTGATTGATGTTGGTTTTGGTTTTGATTGAGATGGAATTGGTTCCTAGGCATTGATGGGAAAGATGGATCAAACCGTCAAAGGATATAGAAGACGTTTTACTCTGTTAACGATTCATAAATAAGCAATTCTATTTTTTTAGACTACCCTTTTCCTATTGCTTACCCAATTCCCTCATTGGTTCTCTTCTTAACAGATTGAAGCATATTTTATTTCATGTTTCCCAAGTTATCAAGTAATGATGTAAACAAAGATGACAACTACAAGACAGAAGAAGATGAAAGTTGATGATCAGCATTCTCATCCATATCTTCCTCAGGAATTAATAATCGACAACATTCTCACCAGATTATACCATCTAGGATTCTATCCAAGTGGAGTTGCGTTTGTAAGTTATGGTATCATTCAAATTAATTTTAATAAAAGATTTGATGAGCTTCACCACCTTATTCAAAACCAAAACAATAATAAGAAACTATACTTAACTTTCTTTAATGTATTGCTTGTTGATGAGACAAAAACTTGTCTTTACAGTTTAGATGATAACTATTGACATAAATTATTATTGACCATAAATTCCCCGGAGGAAACTGAATTAGTCGGTTATTGTAATGATTTAGCTTGTATTACAAAATTGCATGATGATAAAGAGGCTTAATTATGGTGGTAATAGGTCAATCGCCGTCGCTAACCCGACCAGGCATGAAGTACTTCATCTCAATTATTTACATCCTCGTACTAATTTGGGATTATGCGATTATTTATGTCATGGCTTTGGTTTTGATTCATCAACAGAAGATTATAAGATTATCATTGTTTTTACTTCAAAAGCCAATGATCAGTTTATATGCATGGTTTTCACTTTGGGAACTAATTCACGGAGAATGATAGTTACGAGTATTGCTGACATATCACAACTACCCGGTTCTTCTCGTTTTCCTAGCCGAATGGTAACAAGACCTATGGGAAATATCCGTACACAAGCCACCGTTTGTAGGGGTGATCTATTCTGGAGGATAATTAATACTGTGGTAGAAGAAGATGAAGTTCATAATAATAATAATAAGAGTGATATGCTTCTCTCGTTTGACATCCACAACGAGAACATTCAATTCATTCGACTCCCGACTGAAGAGAAAACAAGAAGATTTGGTGAATATATATTGGTTTTGTCAATAATTTATACAAATTGAGACACTGTGGTTTGTTTTGTATATGCGGTCTAAAGAATATCAAATAAAAACAAAAGATATTTTCATGCTGGATTGTCTCCTGGTTTTGAAATATTTCTTTTTGCAACTTTGATTTTCAATTACGTGGTACTATATAAGGTTTCATTAGATTCAAAATCAGTTTGGTCCCATAGAAGGAAACAAAAATGGTGTGCCAGCAAGGTTGTGTGGATTGTACCCATTCTGAAATTCTAAAAATTGTGCATTGACATCAAATAAGAACTTCATGATGTGGCAAAACTGATGAGATCCCGACGTGCTTATGATCATTCAATGACGGAATTTAGAAGACAAAGATGTTGTTATTTAACTGATTTCTTTGATATCTTCAAAGAAGAGGATAGTGAAATAACAAGTTCTAAGTTCGATAATCCTTCTTCATTTGATGCTGGTGACTTCTTTTCTATTTTTGATGAGCATGTTGAACCAATAGGAGAATCAATGGATCAACAACAAAAATATTTGGACAAAGAGGACAAGTTTACTGAAGCAACACAAATCGAAATGATGTCATCCAATTGGTGTATACTCACTTTCAGTATTGCAGTAATTGGAGCAGCCAACAACCATCAATGTTTTAATGATTTTTCTATATTTATTGAAGTGATCAAGTCCAGAAAGAAAATGCACAGTAGGGTAGACAATTTCTGAACTTACAACCTTGAGGACAAGGTTGAATTTAGGAGGGAAGGAATGTTATATGTCTGAATGTGTCATGAATTTAGTATGTCTTTGTTATGAAGAGATAGGAAAATACATCGCCAGGTTTCGTCTTCTCACCTTGGATTGTCATGAGGATGTCAAGGAGGAAGCGCTAGCAGAAATCTGTGTGCGAGGAATGACCCCATCCTTCAAGAAAAGCTTAGTCAATTTCCATTTCCCTACGTTCGGCGAACTATAGGAAGTAGCCGCAAGAATCGCTGACTGCATCGAGGAGCCCAACTCAGATTACATATGGCGTAACTCAGTCGATACCGTATCAAACGTGCCTAGAAATACTCGCGCGGATAATGGCCGAGAGGGTTGGGGCACACAAGCGTTTCCCCGCCCTTACCCTACAGTACAGAATAGATCGTGGGATTATTGGAATAATGGATAACGAACAAAGAAACTCAGCTGCCTCCAACAAAAATGGACCTCAGCGCCATTGACAAGAATGACGCTAGGTATTGTCACTTCCATTGAAGGATACACCATCGACTGTTTCAACCTTTGGAGAAAGTTTCAGAAAAGCTGAAAATAGGCGAGATCGAGATGAATAATCCAGAAGGTGACAAGGAAATCCAACACCAAGTCATGATGCTCTCTCACGACCCGAACGGAGATGTATGGAAGCCATGGAATGGCAATGAGGAGGAGGCATGTGAAGTCGGAATGGAGAACCCTGCATTTGCGAATACAGATGGCGTAGCTAGCCAATTTGCTAAAACAGTATTGGCTCAACAGTTCTTTGACTCGCTTGGCTTCAGCGAAAATCAAATTAAAGAAGCATCCAAAGCTATAGCGTCGGGAAGGCCTCGTGGCCTCCATCCCAAAGAGGCGATCGTGTTTACGGATGAAGATGTATTTTATCCGGGGGAAAACCTTAGACCTTTATACTTAACGGCGTACATCAACAAGAAACCGCTAAAGAGAACTTTCATCGATGGAGGCGCATCTCTGAACCTAGTCTACATGCATACTCTAGATGTCCTAGGTGTGCACCGGTTTGCAATCAGAATGCGAGTCACAACGGTAAAAGGGTTCGAAGGTTACGCTCAGACAACCATTGGAATCGTTAAACTGGTCATGAAGGTCGGTCATATCCGAGCGTCCACATAGTTCTATGTATTGGAAGATGGTACCACATTCCATGTATTACTGGGGCGAGGATGGCTGCTTAATCATAAGGTGGTTGCGTCAACATACCACCAATGCGTCAAGACCAACATAGGAGGAAAGCAGTACCGGATTCCAGCCACAAGCAACCCTTTCGATCCATAAGAAGCATACATGCATGGCGGACGCGATCTTCTACAACGAGCCAAAGGAAATAGACGAAGTGTCTGAAGTACAACTCATCCCGCTACCTAAGTGAGGGGGAGGAAGAAAATCCGGAGCCTGTCAAGTCCGTATTTAGCCCATCCAGGATGGTGTTTCCCACAGAAAGGAAGAGGAAACAAGGGGAGAAACCCAGCTTCCAACGTTTCTCCAAACCAGATGAAGGGCACGCATAAGATTAACCGAGGGAGCATTCTAGGACGTACAAGATTACGCCAATGTATCAATGAGCGAAGCGGAGACTCCCTCTGAAAGCGCCGAACAAATTTTATCTTAGCTTCCTTACAACACAATTGATGACGAGGAGCTGCGAAACCATCTAACACACACTACCGCCAAGACTAACGAATAGCGAACGCCAGGGGATCTTACTATGGATGGTATGGAGGACGTCAATATAAGAACGCAAGAAGACAAGCGCCTTATCATGATAAGCGGGAGATTAGATAAATAAGAGAGAGAAGTGTTGATCACGCTACTTAAAGATTACAAAGATGTCTTTGCCTACGATTACGACGAGATGCCGGTCCTGGATAGCGATCTTGTGGTTCACAACCTGGGAGTATCACCTGAGTTCAAACCCGTAAATCAAAGGAGCAGGGAATTCCCTAGGGCCACCGCTCTCGCAATAAAGAAAGAGGTGGAACGGCTGCTTAAGGAAAAGTTCATCAAACCAATCCAGTACCCTACTTGGCTAGCTAACATTGTTCCCGTGGTAAAGAAAAATGGGAAAGTCAGATGCTGTGTGGATTATAGAGACCTGATTCGAGTGTGCCCAAAGGACGACTTCCCGCTGCCAAACATCGATATGACGCTAGACGCAACAGGAGGGAAGGGGCGATACTCCTTCATGGATGGCTTCAGTGGATACAACCAAATAAATATGGACCCATCGGACGCAAAGAAGACCGTTTTTCAAACCCCATATGGTAACTGTTGCTATGTAATGATGTCGTTCGGCCTGAAGAATGCTGGCGCCACATATCAGCGTGATATGACCTCCTTATTCCACGACCTGTTGCACCAAACGGTGGAAGTGGTACTTTGATGATATTGTGGTTAAAACACAGGAAGCCGAGGATCATGCCTCTCACCTGAGGACGGCTTTTGAGAGATGTAGGAAGTTCAAGCTCAAAATGAATCCCCTCAAATGCGCCTTTGGGGTAACATCAGGGAAGTTCATAGGCTTCGTGGTAACTAATGAAGGAATCCAAGTAGATCCAAGCAAAGTTGAAGCGATCACGACAATGGCACCACCATCAAGCACAAAAGAGCTACAGGCTTTCATAGGACGGATATCGTACATACGACGCTTCGTGCTCGGTTTAGCGCAGCGAATGACTGCGTTCCTTCCTCTACTAAAGAAAGACGTACCCTTTTGTATGGGGTGAAGTATAGTACACCGCGTTCGAAAAACTAAAGCAATGCATTGTCAGCCCCAAAGTCCTCGGGCCACCAATACGAGGAGTTCTCCTCTACCTCTATACAACATTTACCAGCTTGCCGATAGGCGCAGTCCTCGTACAAGACATGGGGGTAAACGAGCTGTCACCTATCTATTACGTTAGCCGAGTTTTGCGAGATGCTGAATTGAGATATCCGCGCATAGAGCAAGCATGTCTATCCTTCATATACGCGACACGGAGGCTACATACTTATCTCTTGACACACGAGATCAATGTGGTGGCAGCGGCTAACCCCATAGCCTACTTAGATTCGAAACCCGTCCTAACAAGGAGAACTTCTCGGTGGTTGTTACAATTGTCGGAATTCGAGCTCGGGTATCAGCGCCTAAGCGTGGTAAGAGGGCAAGCAATAGTCGATCTGATAGCCATGTTTCCAGGAGAAGGGGATGATGAAGTACATGAATACATACCCGGAGAGGTAGCAGTCATGAGACGTTGGCAAGCCATGGACCATGTTCTTTGATGGATCATCATATGGTACTGTTGGAGGATCCAGAGTAGTATTCGAAGCCCCACGAGGCGAACTACTCTCGTACTCGTTCAAACTGGACTTACCGTGTAGCTCCGAATAGAAAAAGAGCTCAATTTGGGGAGCGTAGAGGTTAAAGGCCACTCAAGGCTCGTAACGAACCAACTAAACGACGACTTTCATGTCAAAGAACCACACCTGGCACCCTATCGGGCGGTGGCTCAAAGGTTGATGAATCAAACGGGGTCAACATTTGACCATACTGGCAGAGGTGGAAACAAGCATGCGGATGCCTTGGCAACCGTAGCAAGTAAGGTGCAATTAAATGGTGAAGAAGAGGGCACGGTCACGATACGAAGAAAGGAGTTTCCAAGCACTTGGAAAGAAGACTTGGCTTTTGAAGAAGCAGACGACTGGAGGCGAGTATATATTGAAGACATGACTCGGATGGACGAGGGTCGGGTGATTCCCACCTAAGCCTTGAAGTAATTTGTGATGATCCAAGGGGCTTTGTACTATAGGACAGCTGGAGGATCCCTTGCGAGGTGTGTGAATAAAAGAGAGACGGAGAAATCACTCCAGGAACCGCACACGGAGACATGCGGGCAAACCGGCGCCGTTCACCTCTACAGGAAACTTCAAAGATTGGGAGTATATTAGCCAAGCATGTCAGCGCAAGAAGAAGTACTCAAGACACTGTCCGTGCCGATCGTCAGCTCCACCATAACTCGCGGAAGTCCACATACCGGCTGAGGAAGAGGACTGGAGACAGCCTTACATCGATTTCATCCAACATGGGAAGCTACCTGGTGAAATACATGTGGCCCTGAAAATCCAAAAGAAGGCGGCGCGTTTCTTCATGCATAAAGGCATCCTTTATCGCATAAGTTACAGCAATGCCGCACTATGATGTTTGTCGGATCAGGAAGCAACGAAGGTAATGACTCGGTCCTACGACGCTGATGAGCATCAGGGAATGCGGAAGCTTTTCTTGAAACTTTATGAAGGAGGTTTTTATTGGCCAACCATGGAAAGCGATACCGCAAAACATGTCCGGAAATGCTTGAGCTGCTAGACACATGGAAATCTGATCCAAGCGCCTCACACTCTACAACACAACATAGTGACGCCATGGCCATTCATAGCTGGGGATTTGACCTCATAGGGCCGATTAACCCGACGTCCTCGAAGAGCCATAAATACATAATAACAACCACGGAGTACGCGTCGAAATGGGTTGAAGCAATACCCCCCAATGACTACGCTGGAGCAACTGTAGCCACATTCATTAAAGAACACATCATTTATAGGTTCCATATTCATACATCAACTCAATACTACCCCAAAGGGAATGGGCAAACGGAAGCAACGAAAAAAAAACTCTCATCTGAATCCTCAGCAGGACATTGCATGATAATCATAGAGAATGGCACAAGCAGTTATCGCTGGCACTCTGGGCGTATAGGATTTCGAAGCGTAGTTCCACAGGAGCATCACCCTATTCACTGGTCTATGGAGAAGACGCGATACTGCGCAGAGATAGCGGTCCCATCTGCGAGAGTGGCAATGGCTAGCCATACCACACCAGATGAAATAAGTCGTTTCGCTTACTTAGACACGATAGAGGAAATGAGAGCACGAGCGGAAAGATTCGCGGAAGCCTACAGAAAACATGCGACTAATTATTACAACCAAAGCGTGAATGAGAGGACATTTAAGGTGGACGACTTGGTCTTAAAAATCGCCTCCCACGGACAAAGGATTGCCAGCGCCGGTAAGTTTGCCGCAAACTGGGAGGGGCCGTTCAAGATAAGGAAAGTGGTAGAAAGCGGATACTATAAGCTTAGGCGTATGAATGGAACCAATGTCAAAATGCCCATCAACGGCAAGTGGTTGAAAAAGTTTCACGCATGAGTCACCCCATGTATAAACATCCGCCCTAAGCAATAAAAGTAAGTTAACAAAAAAGATGTGTTTACAAAATTCTCAAGAAAGCCAAAGGGGTCTGATTACCTAACAAATCTACAAAAGGTCTCAGGAATGCAAAAGGCGCCCGATCGACTTACAAATCTACAAAACGTATCGGGAATGCCAAAGGCGCCTGATCGACCGACAAATCTACAAAAGGTGTCGGGAATGCCAAAGGAACCCGATTGACTGACAAAACTACAAAAGGTCTTGGGAATGCCAAAGGCGCCTGATGGACTAAAAAAATCTACAAAAGGTATCGGGAATGTCAAAGGCGCCTGATCGACTGACGAATCTACAAAGGGTCTCGGGAATGCCAAAGGCGCCTGATCGACTGACAAATCTACAAAAGGTCTCGGGGAAGCCAAAGGCGCCCGATTAACCGACAAATCTACAAAAGGTCTCGGGAAAGCCAAAGGCACCCGATTGACCGACGAATCTACAAAAGTTCTCGGGAAATCCAAAGGCGCCTGATTGACCGGCAAACCTACAACAGATCTCAGGAAAGCCAAGGGCACCTGCACGACGGAAATGGGTGCGTTTATTAACGCTCACCCTACCCAACACCCTTCGGAAAAAAGAAAGGGGGGATAGGCGCGTTTTACTAACGCCCACCCTACCCAACACCCTTTCGACAAGAAAAAGATGGGGAGAGTAGGCGCGTTTTACCAACGCCCACCTCACCCAACACCCTTCGGAAAAAAGAAAGGGGGATAGGCGCGTTTTACCAATGCCCACCTCACCCAACACTCTTTCAACAAGAAAAAGAGGGGGATATGCGCTTTTTACTAACGCCCACCCTACTCAACACCCTTTCAACGAGAAAAAGAGGGGGGGAGTAGGCGTGTTTTACCAACGCCACCTCACCCAACACCCTTCGGAAAAAAGAGAGGGGAGATAGGCGTGTTTTACCAACACCCACCTCACTTAACACCCCTTCGACAAGAAAAAGAGGGGGATAGGCACGTTTTACTAACACCCACCCCACCCAACACCCTTTCGACAAGAAAAAGAGGGGGGAGTAAGCGCGTTTTACCAACGCCCACCTCACCCAACACCCTTCGGAAAAAAAGAGAAGGGGGATATGCACGTCTTACTAACGCCTACACCACGCAACAGCCTTCGCAAAAAATTAAAAAAAAAAGGGAGAAGATAACCGTGTTACTAGCCCCGTTCACCTATCACATCCTCCTAAAAAAAAGGGGTGGGGGAGAAGGGGAGGTAGGCGCAACATAACCATTTGCTCAAGTAAACATAGAAGAATAACATCTTAACTCAAATAAAATCTTATCCATATTATGTTCTGAACGGACACATAAGAAAAACAAACAGGACATCAAAAAAAAAAACCTCCAAAAGGACTCAAAATCTAATCAGCCATTAATGCCCGACAACGAGCAATATCGTCATCCAAGGCCTCCAACATCAAACGCCCGTCATCACACTGAGCGGTGGAAATCTTACCCTTGGCTAAACGAAGATCCTGATCAGACTCATGTACCAACTTATGGATATCTCGTATAATCTTACCCTTGGCTTCAGCGCCATGAGCAAATGAAAGAGTATCCTTATGCTCATCATATTATTTACGCGCTTTGTCCTGACGAATCAATTTGAGTGTCCATAGCAAGCCCACCTCTTCCCTCAAAACCAATAAACGCGCCAATTCATCCTCAAGGTAGGGATGAGGTACAAGCAAAGACGCGGCATCTAAGGTCAGAACATGCCCAAGGAGCGGGGTGGGGGGGGGCGTTGTCTATCCATAAATCCACATACGACAATCAAAAATAACGCGATCTATAGTAGCCATCATTATCTAGGAATCTGCGAATAATCGCTCAGCCGCATCGCGACCAGTGACAGCTTCATCCAACGCGCGTTGGATCTCCAATGACATGTGACCCGATAAATCATCTCTCTGGGCTGCTTGGTACGCCTCGTCCCGCTCCCTAAATTTGGCACGCATAGTGTTTTTATTCGCCACTCTCTGTTCTTGAAGCGCTTCAATTTCAGCCCTCACGAGCAACAATCGCTTCAACTCATCATGCTTAAACATAGCTGAGACCAACATGGGAACAGGCGCCAAGGATAACACATATCCATGAAGAGAGCTAGACATGCCGACGACTAGTTAATCAAAAGGGAAGACGGTGAAGTTGAAAGGAGAATAATGACCAAAACTAAGAAATGAGAACCATATATAAAGGGGGTGGCGTGGTTTACGATGCAATGGCCGCCTACGTGTCCTTTTTGCATATTATGATACGTGTCAACCCAAATTAA
This sequence comes from Papaver armeniacum, assembly GCA_023531295.1. Lineage (NCBI taxonomy): Eukaryota > Viridiplantae > Streptophyta > Magnoliopsida > Ranunculales > Papaveraceae > Papaver > Papaver armeniacum. The sequence goes on from JAJJWW010019027.1 coordinate 565,348, forward strand.
TGATATAAGGAAACCGATGCTCCTCAAACAGGCCTAGGGTACCCTAAAAAAGAAAGCTCCAACATAAACGATTGGGACTCGGGGACTAAAGCCCGAAGCCAGCGCGGCAACACCCATAAGACAAAAGATAAGGAATCAACTAGGAAGAAAATTTCAACAACAACAAAAAAAAAAAAAAACGGCAAACACACAAAGAGGCAGAACCCTAAAATAAAATGCATAAAAAGGAGCGATAAAAACAACAAACAAGGAAAGTTATTCCCAAAGTAACACGCAACTTAGCCGGCTATCAACGCGCGACAACGGGCAATGTCCATGTACACGGTTTCCGCCATGAGACGCCCTTCGTCACACTGAATGTTAGCTTGAAACAACTCCCAATCGGCGTCACTTATCAGCCTATGGATGTCTCGCATGATCTTTCCCTTAGCCTTTTGCCCACGAGCGAGTGCAAGGGCGCCTTCGTGCTCGTCACGATCTCTACGCGCCTTATCGTGACGAATTCTTCTAAGAGTCCATTGTACACCTACCTCCTCTCTCAACACCAATAAACGCGCGAGTTCATCTCCATGATAAGACAGATTTACGACCGTGGAAACAGCCGCCAAAGAAAGAGTGTACCCAAGAAGACGCGGGGCCTCTTGACCGAAGATGCGCGAGAAACAATCAGCAATGGCGTGCTCTATAGTCGCCTTCATTACCGAAGATTCTATGAGTAGCGAATTAGCAGCATACCGAGCTATAACAGCGTCGTCTAAGGAATGTTGGATTGCGGATGTTAAGTGTCCAACCTCCTGAGCGGCCTGACGCGCTTCGTTACGCTCCGTAAACTGGGCGCGAATAGAATCCCTATTCGCCAGCCTATGCTCATGAAGTACCTCAATCACAGTCTTTACGAGCAATAAGCGCGCTAATTCCAGCTCTTTGAACATCGAAACCAACAAAGGGACCGGTGCCAAAGTTAATACGAATCCGTGAAGAGAATGAGCCATCAGAGCAGGATATCTGGCCGGAAGAAAAGAAAATGGGAATAAAAATGAGAAACTGATTAATTTGACTGGAAGCATGGTACTCCTATATAGGGAAAATATCGTCATAAATGATGCCACAACCGCTTTCATCCCAACGAAATGTGGCGATCAGGGATGCAAAGTGATTTGACTATTGGGTTATCTGATAATTAACCCAATAGTCAGGGGACTAATGTTGATACATGAAAAATAATGCCCCTTAACGGGCCCGGGGTCCCCCTAAGAAGGGAGGTAAGCCTAACATAATGCATGAGGACTTGGGAACTAAACCCAAGCCCAAGTGAGAAAATACCCATTAGGAAGGAAGGATAAGGAAGGAATTAACAAGTAAGGAGGAGGTTATATTAAGGAATGGCATTAGGAGTAATTAAGGGAGGTGAGGACATGTGTCATGATGTCATAAAAAGAGGGGCTTTTGGGAAATCCTATATAAGGAAGGACAAGGTACAGTTAGGGGTGGGACTTGGGTTGGTTGGGCGGGTTGGAAGGCTTGGCCGAGGCAGACCCGAGCTAGAAATCCTTTGCCCAGATTGCCCATCGAACCCGTGGAACCCGTGGAGGTACTGCCCAAGTCCGCCCAAGTTATGTTCGTCCGGTTCCCCGGGTTCCTCGGGTTGGCCCAAGTTTCGCCGGACATACGAATTTTTTAATATGATAATAACAATTTTTAGCAATAATAATATTTAATTGCTCTATTAATCTTATATTTCCAAATAACTACAGAATATTTATAATAATATAATTTTTTTAACCCAAATAAATAATAATTATCTTAAATTTCCATTTATCTTATATCGAATGATTAATGAGATACATATAATTTATATTTTCATTATTAGATTTGAAAATAAATACTAAAATTACTCTAAATAAATGATAATACTAATTATAAAAAAATAGTTTTTATGACTATGTCGTAGTTTTTCGGGTTGGGCGGGTTACTTGGGTTAGAAATATTTGTGTCCATACTTGCCCAAATTTAGCTCGGGTTTATATAATTTATGCCAAAGCTTGCCCAAATTTGAAATACGTTGTCCATGCCCGCCCAACGTTCGGGTTGGGCATGGGTTGGGCGGGTTAACCCAACCCAAGTCCCACCCCTAGGTACAGTGGAAAGGAAACTCTCTCTCTTACTATTCTTAGTACAGTGAGGTCATTTGGTGTAGCTAGGACGGGTAGGACCTAAATCCGAAATCACCCTTCAACAACAATAATGTGAGAATCATCAAAGTATCATGCTTTCTAATTCTCCGCTATTTTTTGGATTTTGGATTCAGTTTTGGTATTCAGTATGTTGTCAGAATTATTTTGTGTTTTTTTCTTGAAGATTTTTGCTTAGGATGCTTTGTCTACTTCTATTTTTGCTGAAAATCTTGAGATGCATGTATATTATTATATTTTGAATTGATGGAGGTCAATCTTAGAACTGGGCTTTTGTGTAGTCCCGTAGAAGCAATGGACTTAGAACTGAGCTTGAATCTTTTCTTTGTGTTTTTTTGGGTAATGGGTAACTGTAGATTGGAAGTTGAACGACGCTAACTAACGGGTCTTTTTTCTTAACTCAACTTTGAAACTGACCTATCACGTAGATCCAAAAGAACCGTTTTTTTAAGGACCAGCCTTTTTTTGAGGGGACCATGGTTTTATTTTGGGTAAAGACATTAGAAGTAATTCTAGGTCACCCCATATCTAGTTATTTATTTAATACCTAATTTACCCTCTTAATTAATTTTAGGTTATGATTAGTGAAATGATTTAGTTAAAAATAATTAATGAGATTAAATTAAAAGATGGATTTATTATTAGTTGAGTAGAATTATTGTGAGAGTAGAGTTAGAGAAGATGAAGGAGAAAAACATGAAAAATATTTTTTTTTTCCAATTCACCCCCTTTGAGTATTCAAATAATGGATTTTATCAACCACAACCGGAGGAAGAGTATTTGGGTGAACAAGTATGTTCCAAACTTAGATAATGTATGTTGAATATTGGTAAAAACTTCCCCAAAAATGTAAAATTTTGAACTGGATTTTGAACAGTTCGGTTATTTTATATGAAGAACAAGTAACCGAACTCATCTCGAAGGTGTAGTTCGGTTGTTTTGTGAGGATGAACAAGTAACCGAACTCATCCGAATGTGTAGTTCGGTTGCCTTGGGAGATAAACAAGTAACCGAACTAGTTTGAAGGTGTAGTTCGGTTGCTTGATCCAAACACGCAGGTTACCGAAATCCATATTAATGGAAGCTCTGACATGCAACATTATGTTCGGTTGGTTCGCAACTAACCGAACTTTACGTACAAATAAATTTTAACCAAGTGTATAAGGTTCGGTTGGTTCGCAAACAACATGCTTTTGCGATCCAACCGAACTAAGTTTAATAAGTTCGGTTGTTTCGCAAACTTGAGATCAATTGCACAAGCAACCGAACTTAACAAACAAAAATTTCTTATGTTTTTAACCATAGAGTTCGGTTTCATGGAAGTTTTAAGATTTTTGCGAAATAACCGAACAAAGTTGATAGAGTTCGGTTATAAAAGAAATAAAAATAATGGGAAAAACAATAAGGTTGATTTACATGGCAACTTTTTTCTTATGTTTTTAACCCTAGAGTTCGGTTACATGGCGTTTTATACATTTATGCGAAACAACCGAGCTCGCGATTGGGTAACATAGTTATAAAGCATATAGAACCGAACTCATTCGAAGGTGTAGTTCGGTTGCTTTGTGAGGATGAACAAGTAACCGAACTCATTGAAATGTGTAGTTGGTTGCCTTGTGAGATGAACAAGTAACCAACTCAACATCAGAACCTCCATTAAACCTCTCCACAACTTCCATTTTCAACTCATTTTGATGATTACTTCTCATTTTTTCAACCAAAAACAAACGACAAGTAATGGGTTTGTGAGAATATCTTTGCTAAAGATTTAAATTAAGCTATATATATATATATAGAGGTGGTGGTGGTTGTGGTTGTTGGTGGTGGTGGTAATCGGTGGTTGGTGGTGGTGATAATCAGAGGTGGTGGTGGTGGTAATCGACGGTGGTGGTGGTAGGAGGTGGTGGTGGTAATCGGCGACGGTGGGCGGTAGTGATGGTCTGAGGTGGTGGTGGTAGTAATCGGCGGTGATGGGCGGTGGTGGTGGGAGGAGGTGGTGGTTATATATAGAGTGAGAGAGAGGTGGTTATTAGGTTGGTTTTAAATTAAATTAGGTTAAGGGTAGGTTAGTAATTTCAACGCATTAGGACACCCCTTATAACTAGAGGGAAGGTGGCCTAATAAGACCATGGTCCCCTCAAAAAAACCATGGTCCCCAAAAAATGGTTCATCCAAAAAGCATGTTTGGTTAATGGGACTAAAATATATTTCTACTTTAGGAAACTACCAAAAGCTCAGTTAAAATATTTAGGAAGAGATCACAATGCAGCAACAAACTTAGTGGAAAAATAAGCAAGGATCCGAAGACTTCAACACATGTCGACACACATAAAAATATTACTTCTAATGTATTTTATAAAGATGAAATTGTTGATCTCATGTACTATATTGCATTCAGTTTTTTGGTTAATTAGCCCTTGAATTTGAATTCTTGGGTCAAAAAGACGAGCAAAATATGCCAACCTTTCAAATATCCAAGATGTTATAAAATACTTTTCTAATAGCCAAACGGGATATTTCACCCAATTTTCTATGGACGAGTTTACGAGAAATGCCCTTTATTCTCCGTCGTCAAAATAAACAGAGGGATTAGTCGGCTCTCCTCATTCCAATGACTTGAGCTTCTTCTCCCTAAAGATTCTTCACCGGGATCGTTAGTGAGCGGGATAAAATCACCATAGTTTCTCTATAGTATTTTTGTTTATATCGATTCTTCTCCAACAGGCAAAAACTTCTTCTCTTTTTTTTTTTTTTTTTTTTTTTTGTTGTTGTTGGTGTTGTGATGTGAATCATGTCTTCCGGGGAAGAGAGCTAATAAGTAATGGGTTACGCTTGTAATAATGTCTTGCGAGGAAAGAGAGCTAATAAGCAAGAAATTAGTACAAACAGAGTTTTTCCTTCACCAGTTTGTTAGCATCCAAAGGTTTGACAAAATGCCTGAACCGAAAGAAGTAAGCGAGTAAAGATGACAGAATAACGGTTGCTGCCGTTGATGTTGGAGATTTTTTTTTGAAAGGGATTGATTCATTTGCAGATTCCCGGTAAGATAAGGAAGGTTGATCGGATTTTAATTAAGTTATTGATGTTCGTAGCTGACAAATAAGAAGAAATGGGCTTACTGTGGTTGGTTTTGAGAGTCAATAGTAACCCACTTCATCTCCCTGTCTTACAATACAACTTTGATCACTAACTTCACTATAATTTATATTGTTATACTTGAACACTACCAGCTATTCCCTCCTTTGCAAACACGTTCAAAATGACAACCAAATTTTTCTAAACGAAATCGGTGCCTTGGTGATAACATTCTCAGTGATGGAACAAGTAAAAGAAACAACTAATCTCTTTAATCCAATCTATCTTGTCGTGAGTTGTTTGTTGTATACGTAGGCACATGGGTCTTGATACAGAGTATATGGAAGATAGCGGTTGAGCTGTTTTTGTTTGTGGTGCAGAGAAGGTTGATTGTTTGCTGTGCTAGTAGATGGATTGTGCATGCGGTGGTGGTACCTTATAAGACCTATCGCTGCAATTAGGCTTGAATTGAAATTGCACATAATGGGTGTTGTTGTAGCTGCGGACTCAAAGAAAGATAATGGAATTAATTTATCTATACTAGTATAACACGCACGCGCGATGCGCCTGCCGCTCGTTTTTCAAAACCACGATGAAAGTACTAACATTAGTTTTGAAACCATTGCTACAGAAATTGGCGACGCAAAAATTTAATACCTTAGTCATCTAAAATAAGCGACAATGTAATTGCACAAAATCAATCACTTTAGAAAGACCAATTTGCTATTCACAAAATCAATCAATCTCTATACCTAAAAGTATGTGCAACATTAATAGGAATAAACACAGTCGCCTCACCACTACTTGTCTTGCTTTCTCTTTATCTTTGTTTTCCTTTCTACCTTTAAGTATCCGCATACGATAAGCATTCTTTCTCTTTTCAGGCAGCGCTTCTGTTTTGGTCATTAAATCTTATTTTTGTTTACCCAAAATTTGGCGCACTTGTAGTTGAGGTAGGTTGACCTCCATTAATAGTGATTAACTCCTGGTCACCAGATGTGCATCCGTGAGACCCAATTTAAGCCCCCATCGCCGATAGACTCACACTTGCTGCAAGACTGCTATGGCTTTTTTTTTTTTTATTGGAAGATAACTAAAAGAAAGTTAATGAAGCCAAACGAAGTCACAATTGATTTTTTTTTTTTTTTACATCATGTACAAACCTGCACGATGCATTAGAGAAGGACTGATTATCAATGACAGAATTGGATTCACATTTTCATAAAATTTACATCTCTGGTTCGAATACGACATATACTAAGAAGAACTGATATAAAATGAGAACTTCTCATATAAGACATATACTAAGGAGAACTCACCATTTGTATCTTATATCAAATGGATTGCATATGCCATAGAGAGTATCATATAGTATACCAAGCAACAACGAACAACAGTTTGCTCTTATTAACTGATTGCATAAATATATACCATCACTATGTAAATGACTACTCACCCATTGTAGATGAACTAAGTTTACATGCGATGATAATCCTGTTAAAATGTGCAAATATGCTATTGTGAATCTACGTGTACATGACCTAAATATCAACCTAGCAACCTAAGGTCGTGACTTACAGAAACTATGTTCATGTCACTTGCCTATGATGCAAGACAAATTTACTTCATGTTAGTTACTATATTTTTATACACTGTTTTATGACGCCAATAGTATCAAGCGATAAAGTACGCAGATCTGCATTCATAATTTGTTAGCATTCATATGTTGTAACGTTTTCAGATTGTATAACTAAAAAATTTAGTAAAACTGCATAAATGTATTCCTTAACTCATTACTGGCGTAATCCCTTTTACCTTTCACTACAACCGCTTGCATTTCTTGTCCTCTAGCAATATATTCTGCAAACACACCATAACCTTACTTAACTTTCCACAACTATCTAAGTTTCGACTCATTCCTCAAAACGAAATGCATGAAGAATATTACCTCGAAAACGATTCCTTTTGCACCAAAGTAATCAGATTCCACATCAAGTATTGAACCTATTAATATCTTTATCAAAAGCTATTAATATGACATGGGATTGTAGTCTAAGTATTTCTATACACAATAAACAACACATACGGTTTAGTTTTCAATACTAACACCCTCCCCCTGCAAATAAAAACCTCAAATGTGAGAAATTTTCTAGACAAATACTAACGAATAATTCAAACTAAAAAGTTATCCAAAATCTGTCATATGGAGTAAAATTCAAAGCAATTTTGAATCAAGAATGACTTCATGATAAACTCATACGTAAAGACATATCTAATAGATCTTAAGATTTTTCTATATAAACTCGTGCTCATTCTGCAGAGACATTAACTTCTCTAAAGACATATCTAATAGATCTTAAGATTTTTAGAATGTGAAGCCACCTAGCCTTCACCACCCACAATACCTTATTTTGCAAAAACTCTGTAAAACAGACAAAGAACCATATACCACCTTCACAGCCTCAAATTCTTCGCAGCAAGCCCATTCCAAAGCCATGACAATAGCCATAATTTCAGCCACATAGTTTGACTGAATTCCAATGCCCATACACATTCTGGTAAACCAAAATCTCAATAAAGGAAAAATAGAGGCACGATAGGGTATACAACTACTGTGACATTTCTATAGTAATCTTAATCTTTAGTTGATAAAAAAAGGAACTAATTCTTACATATGACTTCAAGAGATCAAGGGTTGATAGCAAAACTTACTTCTTTGAATGATTCACCCACTAATTGAATAGGACTTCAAGAGAATCAAGAATTGACACTTCTGCCTGAATACTCATTACTAATTAGTGGAAAACTGAACTAATGTATCAAAACTTAGAATCAAATCACTGGGAAACTTAAGTAATAACAACAATTAAACTTAAGATCGAATACATTAAATTTCCAGGAACAAATTTGCTCTAAAGTAACCATAGAATTTAAAATTACACAATCAAAAGAAAATTTCAAGAACAAATTGGCCCAAAACTAACCCTAGAATTTGAAATTAAACAATGAAAAGAAATTTTTCAGCCACAAATTGGCCATAAACTAACCCTAGAATTTGAAATTAAACAATCAAAAAGTATTCACCACAAATTGGTCAGATCATGTTCACTTACTTGGGAAGTCTCTCCGAAGTTTCGTCGTTTTATCTTGTTCATCCGCTACCACCTTTGTCATGGATGATTGGCAAGGGAAAAAAACCCAAATCTCCGTTTTGCTGTAATTTTGTTTCGGTGATATGTTAAGTTAATCGAGGAGAACGAAGAACACGGACGTTTTCATAGATTTTTTTTTCTCAATTTCATAGTTAATCGAGGAGAACGATGAAGAGGCTTTCATGGATGAAGAAGTTTTGAGGAGAACGACGAAGAGACTTTCATGAGTGAAGAAGTTTTGATTTTCCGTAGAGATACGAAAGAAAAAATAGTTGAAGAAAAAGGAAAGGTAAAAAAACAAAAGAGAAAATAGTGACAGCGGGATTCGAACTCGAACAGTTGAGTCGACGTTTCGGATCTAACCTCGTACATTTCCTTTTTTACGTGACATTTAAGAAGAATTATGAAAACGGAGGGATATTTTACTCATGTGAAAAAGCTTCACCAAAATAAGGCTTCACCAAACAATTACCTATTTTCTTTATATTAGTAAGATTTGTCGGTTGTTCGAGGTGATTATAAGGATAAACCTAGATTTATTCTAGGAATATATAAGATGCACCTGAGTGCATAATTAATATTCTGCGAAAAATATATTTTGCCTAGGTTGCACCCGAGAGCATAATGTACATGTATATTCTTATAGGAAATATGTTTTGGCGGATGCACTGGGTGCATAATGCATATTCTTATATGAAATAAATTTTGGTCACATTGCACCTAGGTGCATAATGCATATTTTTTTAAAGTAAATAGATTTTGGTCAGATTGCACCTAGGTGCATAATGCATTTTGATGCGTAATGCATATTTTTATATGAAATAAATTTTAGTTGGGTTGCAACTGGGTGCATAATGCATATTTTTTAGGAAATAAATTTTGTTCAGGTTGCACCTGGGTGCATAATGTATCCACGACTCGGTTGAAAATAAATTAATTTTTTTCTTCGAATTTCATATCAACAATGGATCTTGTTTTGTAGAGATTTTCAAGCCCTTTCCAAAAATATAAACTTTATTAAAATCCGACTTATATTTTGGAAGTTAAGACATTTCTCGCGATTAATTTTAATTGTAGAGAAAGAAAATAAATAGGAGAGAGAAAGGGATTTGAAAAAGAATAAAGTTTAAAGCAAAGGGTATATATGGCTAATATTTTTGCATGTCTTTTCAGGCATCTATATTTTACAAGTCCATTACTCCCATACTTTATGGGATTTGGTCATATGACCCGTTTTCCGCATTGCATTGCTTAGTTAAAATATTAACCTTTTCTATCAGGGAAAAAAAAAAGCGGATCATTTTCCTAACAATACAATCCATTTCCATGTTAGGTACACGGAGAGTGAATGGGAATAGGGTTCCTTGAGTAAAGGAATTCCAAACTCACGATGGATGGTAGGTTAAGCTAGGATTCCCATCATCAGGGAATGAGATTCTCTTCTCACCATGCGAACACGGCATTAGGGAACTTATTAAAGTCATGAAATAATTTTACTTTTACATCCTAACTGATATGTGCATGGGAGGAGCCGGCCCATTGAAAGGGTGTGCACTTGCACCCGCCCATCCGGGTTCGAAAGCCCAATTGATTTTTTTTTGTTATTTACAAGTCTAATTTTGCTTATTTGCATCCCTAAAAAGATTTTGCAATCCCAAAGTAAGTTTTTGCACCCCCATTTCAGAAAATTTGGCTCCGTCCCTGATTAGGGGCATGAGTCGATCCATTTAAATTAGCTTTAGGTTGAAACTAGTTTTCTGTTAAGAGGGTTGTTTTTAAATTGAGCATTCGATCTGTGATCCGATTCCTTCACTATTCGAATTGAACTGCACTTGAAGATCGAGAGACCTGTTGTTCTTTTTGAGCGCAATTTCTTTGAAATTACCATCTTTCAGTATCAATTTGTCCCCCTAATGAAATTATATGGATAATAGTTGAAAAAGCGGGGGTCTAACAACCACACCCAATATTTCATTTGGCAATCTGTATGGACTAACTCCAATATAATTCCAAGAGAATCAACAAGACTGTCAGACTCAATCACGGAAATATATCCAAGAGTTATATCTCTATTTGTCAATTCAATTTGCAATCAAACAAATAGGAATTTACGAGCCCAATTGATTATGAGAAATAACTTGGACGGTATCAAAAACCAATATCCAAGTGTCAATCAATTCAATCAACAACCAAAGGTCGGATTCACAAATTGATTGAACTTACGAACAACCTGTGATATTTCAATTATATAAACAACTATAATGCGGAAAAGAAATAACACAGATACCAGAAATTTTGTTAACGAGGAAACCACAAATGCAGAAAAACCCCGGGACCTAGTCCATATTTGAACACCACTGTAGTTGCAGGAAATCCTACAATACATCCCTCACAAGAATTCATAATATTCAACACATCTTTAAGATCAACAATCAATCTTTTTATTAATTGAGTTAGAAATTTTACAAGAAGGAAGTGAAATCACGAAAATAATTGCTACTATAGACTTTCTCTCTCCTCAAAACTTTCTCTCCACTCTAAAAAGATCTCCCTCTTCCTTAAGCCTGTTCGGCTCTTTATATAGGACATTACATAGTGGATGACAGCTAAGTTGTCCTTTATTTTCGGATCTGGCTTGCGACATTCTCGCAACACTCCTAAATCTCGCTAGGTCTTCACATCTTTCTCGTGCTCAGGCTGTCGTCATCCATTGCGTCATTTTTATAACCAATCTGCGATATCTTCGCAGTGTGTCGTTTATGGATTTCGCAAGGGTCTTGGTGTTGCGATATTCTGATCCTACATCTTGCCTCTTATCATGTCTTCTCTGCGAAGGAGAGAATGTCATGAGAACTAGTACTTTCAAAATGCCATGATTGTTCATTTCTTTCCCTAAATTTTTCTGACAGATTCCATGAATTAGGCATAACCGTTTACACGTGTTAAATATTCCCTATTCACCGGCACATTAAATGCTAACCGGTCATCATCTTTTGTCTATTTAAGAAGAGATCCATCATAAGAATATTTTCTTTCTTTTACTTTGTCTTCTTCATCTCTACATTAATTCTCTATGAATTTTCTTTTTGTCGTCTGCAACTTTTTACTACTGTTCAGCTTTCCATAAATCCTCTCCATTTTTCTGCTACTGTTCCTATGGAGGCATCAAGGTTTGTTGATTTTGCTGAAACTGATCTTCTTAGTATTGATCTCTTCTACTGAAATTGTTTTATTTGATATTGTTCATCTTTGAATAATTCCCATACTGTTTCTGTTTCAGCAAAAATACTTCTAGCACCAAGTTCACAATCCAAAACCCTAACGTTCCCAAGAGTTCGCAACAAAATATCGTTGTGAACAAAAGAAAGCCTGCGAATAGCAAGGTATTAAGAAACACTTATTCTTTTAATAACAATATTGTTGCTTCTGTTTCTTATTTGACTTGTGATTCGCAGGGTGATGAAAATGTCGATAGACCCCCCAAAAGATCTCGCCACCCTAAAAATGTTGAAACTTCTGTTCCATTTCCTATGTTTAAGCTTTCAACACCTCCTGCGATATCTTCGCAAGCTGAATCCCCTCTTCTTATTTGCGAAAATGTCGCTGCACACTTCTCCCCTGTAACTGACCTTTCTAATAATGAAATTCCTCATGATAATCCTGTTACGAATGAACCCTTCCCTTCTTTTGCTGTCAATGCTTCTTCTCTGGACACTGCCTCAACCCCAATCATTAACCTTCATCAAATTTCATCTTCAAATGACACATCTATGGCGAAAGATTATTCAACTCTCCCACCTTCTTCCATCATCACTTTTTCATTCGAATCTTCCCTTTTTACTAAAGAAAATCTAAAATGGATGGATATCACTTTCAAGGTTTTATCAGATATTCTGGGTGATGTCAAGAAAGTTTCTATTGATCCTATCAAATCTGGTGTATGCAAAATTTTAAGTAAATATTTTGGCTCTGACAGAATGGCTTCGCAGACATCCTTAGAAAAGGAAGTTGAAACTTTGAAGAATAGTCTCCAGGCCATGACCTTGAAATGTGACACTCTTCATTTTGAAAATCAAAAGCTTCAGAATGTTTCACTGGATCGTGACAATCTTCGCAAGAAGAATGAGAAACTATATATATATATATTTTTTTTTTTAAAATCCCTTGTTCGCCCTTTAAGCTCTAAACCAGAAACGAAAAATGGAGATATATCAGTTTGAATCCGTCGCCGAAGAAGCCCAAATGGATAGAGATGCTTGGATGGATCAATATAACCAATTAGATAATCTTCATACGTACTTTGTTGATCAAATAGATAATCTTACTAAGGAGAATGCTCAATTAGTCCAGAAGCAAAACTTATTAAGTAGTGAATTATCTCGCCTCTCTTACTTTTTGACTAAAGCTAACTGGAGTTGGAAACTTTATCGATGAGAATGAAACCATATCTCAGGAGAAGCGAATTCTTTTAAATAAGGTGGCGATCTCTTCGCAAGAACTTAACATTTGCCAAAAGGTATGTAATGATCAAGAACGATCCCTCTGCTCATTGAGAAATAAACTTAAAGATGTAACAAAATCATCTTCTGCTGAGAGAGATAAACTTATTCAAGGTAGAATAACTTTAAGCATAAAGGCAAGTCCACTCAAAGATCAATACTCCAAGCTAGAAGAATCCTACACTTCTCTTGCGAAGGAAAACACCTTACTCATTTCTAATGAAAAGAGTTTGCGATCTCGACTGAAAGGTTTGGTTGGAGATAAATTTGGTAATGCCATGGACCACTTGGAGAATAGTTACTTGGCTTTAACTCAATATCTTATCTCGCAAAAGGAAGGTAGTCATAAAATTTGACTGCCTCAACCATTTTTTCTTTGTTAAGTCTTTTTATTATGTATTCCTTGCGAACCCTTCGCCTGAATGATTTTCTTTGTTCTTTGTTTTTGCACAATCTGAGAAAGATCTTAGCTCTTCCCTTTCTACTTTTGAATCTAGCTATGCCAAGGTTCGCAAAGAGAATGCATTACTTGCCTTTACTCTTGCTTGTTCTCGCAATCGGGCAGAAAGAAGATTTGATTATCTCGCTTACTCCAAAGATATCCAAAGTAGGAATCACCAGAAGGCAATTCTTCGCCAAGTTCATCTCAGGGCTGAAGTTCTTGTGAATGATATCTTATTGTCCAAATCTCTTTCCCCTGTATCTGTCGAACCTTTGGAAGTAGATGATGATGAAGTTCCTGGTTCTCCTGATAGTGATTATCATTATGAAAGTGGCGAAGATTTCGCAAATGAAGAGGAGGTTCCTCCTAATGATGAAATTGTCGATATAATCCAGATGAAGAAGAAGTTGGAATAAACCAGAATGAAGAAAGAACTGGCGAAGCTGAAAAAGCCAGCGAAATCGAGAAAGATGGTGAGAGTGATAAAATTAGTGAAGGACGTCCATTATCTCCGTCTGGCGAAAAAGTCGATGTTGAGGCTTGAACTTCTTTTGTAATTTTATTTCTTTGGACTACTTCATCTGTATAACTTCTTGCATATGGTGCACTTCAGTCATCTTTGAGATGCATTTACTCTTTTATTATTGTGTTTACTAGCGAGAAAGACAATGTTCATTGTTTAATAATTCCCATACTGCCTCTCATTATCTTTCTTGCGATGGATGACATGCATAAATAATAGTTAGTTCTTATAAATCTTTTGTTGAATCATGTGGTCTTATTTTGCCTTCCTAGTTAAAGGTCTTATTGTGCCACCTCTTGTCATTGCGACAAAATCGCAGGACGTCTTTGCATTTTCATGTAAAAACCCATTGATCTTGCCTTAACTTTCTCCTTGAATTTTTTTTTGCGACAACATGACAGGCCTAAAAATTCTTGCGAAAATAAAGCCCCATGACATTGCCGTCTTGCGAAGAAATCGCAGGACGTCCTTACACTTTCATGTACTGACCCATTGACCTCGTCTTATCTTTGTCTTTTGTATTATTGCCTCTTCAGGATTGTCGCACAAATATGACAAGCCTAAATTTTCTTGCGAAAATAAAGCCTCATGACATTTGCGTCTTAAGACACTTATCAGCTCCCTTACCCATACATAATCACAATAGTATTCATACGATTATTTCGATGTCTTATATACAAAGTTCAAAAGATAGACGCTATATTTCGTTTTGTAATTCCTTAATACTATGTCTAACTAGAGTATAATCATTCACAGCTTCGCAGTTATGTTTTCAATATGCACGACTTGAAAGATATGTTAGGAATGAAACTGTTCAAGTCAAATATTACTAACCTCAAGAGGAAGGATGATGTCGTCGTTGTAGCTCTTTACTTCTTCACATTCTTCAAGTCTTCACGTAATACTTGTAAGTCTCATATCCTAATAACTTTCTAGTAAACCTATATGAAGTTGACTCTAGTAAATAAACAAGCGACTCTTTAAATCAGTTTTGGTTCACTAAAATATGACAACCAAACTTGACATACCAACGCTTGGTGAGTTCAACCGAGCTATGCTCTAACAATCTCCTCCTTTGTCAATTTTAGTGACAAACTCTTAAATCATATGGATAAACAAATTACAAGAATTCATTATACATACGCTTGATTCCCAAATTCAACAACACAATAACCTGTATATATTCAATCCACAAATGCCGCTGTTGACATTATAATAATAAAGCTAATACTCCCCCTAAAGGTAAGATAGGTAGATTTTTAATCCGCACGTCTTTGTTATTCCCTTTGTAGTCCATATAACTAAAAGTATCAATATGATATGTTACTCCCCCTTAGTCTATGCTTTACTCTTTCGTTAGATATAACGTTTAAGCACCATTGTCATTTACTTAGTGGTACCAAATCACTTATTTACTCAATATATTTCTCCCCCTTTTTGTCACAAAATGACAAAGGTACGAGCAAATAAAAGATAAACCTAAAGGATCTTACAAATCTCAAAAGACTTGCAACCTATAAGAGTTAAGCACGAGGGTTCCACACACCATTTTAGATAACCAATATCAAAACCGAAACTACAAAGTTATTTTGTTTTGATATGTTACCAAGGAAACAATTGCCCGAAGCAATTTTCCCTAATAGTTTAGCAAATCAAAAATTGACTAAGCACCTTAGTTCTTTTGCTAAACCGATTGTACAAATACAATCGCTTGTTCGATAAGACCAAAATAAAGATCAGAATTAACTTTATTTTTCTCATCAGGTTCTAATTATTCAAATAATAACTTAGACCTTTCACTTTTAAACAAGACAAATATTAGGTTAGTTAACTATCATTTCTTGTTAAGGCATTCGATTAGACTTGAATAACCGAAACCTCCACTTTGATAAGTGT
This sequence comes from Papaver armeniacum, assembly GCA_023531295.1. Lineage (NCBI taxonomy): Eukaryota > Viridiplantae > Streptophyta > Magnoliopsida > Ranunculales > Papaveraceae > Papaver > Papaver armeniacum. The sequence continues at coordinate 581,127 of JAJJWW010019027.1, forward strand.
AACTAAGATCAGAATTAACTTAGTTTCTCTTATCTAAGATCAAATTGGACTAAACAATTCATCCCGAAAACCTTTTTTGTTAAGCCATAAACAATTCATACAAACCAAATAAATCAACTTGCATAATTGTTTATCTCAACCGGAAGCAATTGAAACAACATAGACATTAAAGCACCGCAATTGCACCGTAATTTCGTAAGCCTAAACAATTGATACCAAACAATAAAGCAAGATAACAATAGTTTTTCTTAACCGGAAATAATTGAATCACACACACATCCATACACAAATAATGGAATAAACATCAATTGTACCGAAATTTTGTTAAGCAAAAGCAATAAATATATGCAATAAAATCATGCTTTTCTTAAACAGGAAAACGATTAACTAACAAATTCGTTACCTCAAGTTCCGCATCCTCTTCTCCCCTTAAGATATGTCATTAAGCGCAAGTTTAAGTTAGAACTCTCCCCCATTAATGTTGTCATCCTCTCGCAATACAAAAGAACAACAACAAGGACCAACATTTACCAGAGAAAGGTTGAAAACCGGTTTTAACTAATGCAATGCAAAAGTTGAAAACCCCGAAACACATATGATTTTATGCTAAACCAAACGATTCAACATATTGTGACTTTTTCACACATGAGTTTCAATCGTAAACCCTTATGATCCTTTGATAAAGCCTACCAACATGGGCTAGAACTTAATCCCGCTAAAACAAAAAGTCACCCAAACCATAAGGGTTCACACATTATAAGATCGAATATCAAGGTTATGAAAACCGAAATCAAACATCCCATAAGCACATAACAATAATCTTCAATAGTAAAATAAACCAAAAGGAGTACGGATAAACTGCATTGAAAGTATAAAGCATCTCACTATTACACAAAGGTTCAAGCAAAAAGCATTAAACATAGTTTACCAAACAAACCTATAGTAATATACATATTAATACAATAAAATTTGTAGAAGCTAATCCGAGATATCCAAGTCAGTGTCTTCTTCTGACGAAGAATCTTGATACTTGTCTGAAATGCCACTCAAGGCTTCAGTAAGATCTGGATAGATGTTTGTGGCATGATCAATCATTTCTACAATGCAGTTGTTCTTCCTCCGTAGTCTTCTCTTGAGAGTTTGTGGGTCTCCTTCAACTCTTAAAGGAGGAGGTGCATGGAAGACTTATCCTCTCATTTTTTTTGAGGATTTCTTCTCCTAATTTCTTTGGAATCTTTTCTCTAGAATTAGGCCAAACAATTCCAAAGGAGCTGGATATTCTTGTTATTAAACAAGCAAAGCTAAGAGTTTTTCTTCCACCTCTTCGAATTGTAATCATTTGTCTGATCATTAGACCACAAAAATCAAAGTTTTTGATTCCTCTGACAAGATGATACACAAGTTCAGCAACATCTATAGTCCATCTGGACTTATGCATATTGCTAGGACACAGATTTGCAGAAGCTAGTTTTCCAAATACTTTGAGATGAAATTCAACATTGTGAAGAAGGAACGAATTACCTGACCATGCTCCACCAATTACCGAAGAGATGGTATTGTTTTCAATCTTTCATCCGAACATGGTAAGAAGGTGTTCAGAAACGGATAAAGAATCAATTCCGAAATCACTTGTTTGTTGACCTCAAATGATCTTTTACCAATCATAGTACGAAAAGTACATCCCTCAAAATTCATCTCATGCATGTTAGCATAGAAAAGCTTTACAAGGTCCGGAGTAGCCTTGAATGAGCTTTCATGGATAATACCCCATTCGCGATTTTTTACAAAATTCATATATTTTCTATCCGAAACTTTGACAAAAATCATCTCCATAATGGGTTCCTTGATTGAACTAAATTTCTTAAAACATTCACCATTCACAAAATAATTTTGAGAAGCAACATCATAAGTGAGACTAGGCATGTTTCCATAATTTATGTCCATGGTAGAGTAGAGCATCGAATTTCCATTTGAGCCTTCTCCTCTAACATTATTTCTACTACACCTAGTTCTATTATCCATTGAATCAACAAGAAGAGTGAAGAACCACTTACAATCGGTAGAGCTTGTTGAGAGATGAATCTCCTTGCTTGAGACAAGTTGGAGTGAAATAAGTGCAACCCTTTGTTCCTTTTGAATTCTAGGATCGATTGATACAAGTTTTTGTTCTTGAATCGAACATGCAAGGATTGCAAGATGAGAAATTTCGAAACCTTGTGCATTGTTAGGGTTTCTTGAAACCAAAGAAGGTAGAGAAACAGAAAGACCCATCCTTCTTTGTTTTTATCACCAAGATTGTCTTGAATTCGAATATGGATCCGGATCCATATAAAACCGAACCAATAGCACTGAAAATTGGTTGAGGGCACCCAATCATAGGTCTTTTGACAAACAACAAGTTGTTCAAGTCTTGATGTTTTTCTCACATTGGGTATTGACACGAAATTTTCAGTCAATATTACATCATCTCTGTTTTTGACAAGTCAAAACCAGTTTTAGCGGGCTCGCAATTTATATTGGAGACATTATGATCTTCAAGAATTAATTCTTCTGAAGAGTTATAGAGAATTAATTCTTCTGAAGAGTTATAGAGAATTTCTTCTTGACATGAATGAGCAGATTCCCTTTAGAATTGTTGGTTTCTTTTGAGTAGTCTAGCTCTTTGAGAAACTCATCAACCTCATTCTAAACCCTGTTACTATCTTTAAGGATCTTGAGTGTTTTAGATAAAGACTCATCTTACTTTTGTTCATATATCATAATCACATTTGTCAGATCAGAGAGTTGTTTTTCCATTTCAGCAAATTCTGACATTTTTCTGGTGATTTTGCAAGAGGCATCTTCAGTGACACTATGATATAGACAACATTCGTCAAATGTCCAAATTTCTTTGGACCGAAGAGACTCAACGATTTCATTGTTTTACATTTCTCCAAACAATTTTGAGACATCTAATCTTGGAATTATGTTAATTCAAGTCGATTCATGAGAACTCGCATTCATTGCTTATATGTTGGATCGCACCAAACACAGATTGTTAGATCTTTTCGTTTTTGCCTACTTTGATACCAATTGAAAAGACGAGGGTACCCAAATATACCTCAATCTAAAACTTTTCCACCTAAAAATCCTTTCTCCGAAAGTGATTGTCTATGGACTTCGTGTGATCGTCTATAGATACGAGATCGAGACAATACGACAACAATATAACTTGTGTGATTGACTATGGATACAAGATCGAGACAATACAACAACAAAGTATGTTTACTTGATGATAGGTTCGGACTTAACCAAACACAATAGGATTGCTATTAAGTAAATAGGAATTAACGTTTGTGTATTTTACTTCTAATTATAACTGCAGAAATAGAAAAGTAAAAGACACAACAAGATTTTGTTAACGAGGAAACCGCAAATGCAGAAAAACCCCCGGACCTTGTCCATAATTGAATACTCTCAGGATTAAGCCGCTATACAAAATCTAAACCAACTTCGTATAGTTGAGACCAAGCAACTAAATCTATAGTTCATCTAGTTCCGTCTGTATCCCTGCGCCTCCAACTTGTAATAAGTCACGCACTTGGAATAATTCCTTTGGTTCGTATTCCAAACAGTAAAGGAACAACAAATCTGTTCGGTAACAACTCTTTTCAAACAACGTGATATGAGTTTGACAAAAGGCTCTTCCGTTTATCCCAATAAACTCCTTTGTTGGGTTCTTAGATCTATCTTTTCAACAACTACCAAAGTAATTGTTAATACTATGCAATCCATACTTCGAATCACAAGAATTGTATTGATGCCGATCTACTCAACTAATCAATCAAGGTTATCACAAAGATAAACCGATTATAGCTGGATTCCTAGCCGATCAAGTTTTGTGCACACCAAAGATTATGAACTCAAATCAGAAATCTTTTTTGTCTTCAAATCTTCTTAAATCTTCAATAAACACCTGCACACAATCAACTTGAATATCTTGTGATTAATCACACACAGAACGGAGTCTGTTAACAATAGATTATCACAAGACGTCTTTAGATCTACAAACAGTCTAAAGATCCCCGTCGAAACTTCGATCTAGTTTGAGTGAATCTTATATCAGAAGAGAAGATTCTCAAGCATAAACAAACTAGGTGCAATCAAAGTTCAACAACCGTTAGTCAATCAAATCAATCGAAAACTAATAATAAACTACAATTATCTAGTTTCCCACCAACGGTACTCGTAGAGCTTCCCAATCCCAAAGAAGTCTTTAAAACGAGCGGTCGTAAGATATTTCGCCTAATTAGGGTACTTTTCTCTCCGAATATACGGCTCCACCAAGTAACAACACAACAAGGTAGTTTTTTGGCTCGAGGATTAGTTTGCTCGAAATGCAAACTTCAATATTTATAGACCAAGGAAGTTTGGACACCAAGGAATTTCCAAAACCGAAAATATTCTCAAGATATGCAATATATTTCCAAATTCGCTTTCCATAATTCATGGAAATGCTTTGTCCAAATATTGACCGAAATCTGAGTAGAAAATCTCAAATTAGTAAATGCACATTACCAATTTTTATTTTCTAAGAATATGCATTTTAGTTGCTGGAAATTAAAAGCATATAAAACTAAAAACCTTAAGATTCTTAATTTATTTTGATCCGGGATTCTCCTTTAGCTATTAAGGAATATCTTTGAACAATAAAAGATAAGAGTTACTGCACATGTTCAAAGTATGTCGACATCTTTACTTTGTAAATCCTTTTTCATATTTACAATCTTGGAACCGATTTGCCACACTTCCAAACAAGTTTAGAATTGGTTCATCTGACTTCCAAGAACTATGTGATTGATTATCCTATCAAATCACCATTAATGGGTTTCACGGTTCTACCAAAACAAGTTTCGGTTCTACCTCCATGTGGGTACTAGGATCGGTCACACTAGCTTTCCAAAATTTGGTTTACTAGGTACTAGGATCGATTACCACATATTTATGGTATTTAACTTGTATTCGGTTGCACAAGTCATAGGATCGGTTACCAATAACTAAGACTTGTTGCACCTCTTACAAGGATCGATTCAACACACTTGTGATCGATTGCACCTCTTACTAGGATCGGTTCTCCAATGTCTAGAGTTGGTCATACCAATTACAACATATCGATCATACCATCTCAGGTGATTACTTAAGATCGATTTCACTAATAAAAGTCATACCAATACAAAAGTCAGGCTTTATGAATAGTTTTACCAAGATACATAAACAAGTTATGAGCGGTTATACTAAACACACATATTGGTAATCCAAAGATTTGCAATGAATAACAATAGCAATAAGCCTAGCGATTTCCCTTTTGATTCGTAAAACAAGTTTATGAATTGTACTTCCTTTAAACGAATGTAAAAACATTATTTCCTATGACGAAATCTTCACCCACACCCATACATAATCACAATAGCATTTATACGATTATGTCGATGTCTTATATACGAAGTTCAAAAGATAGACGTTATACTTCGTACTGTAATTCCTTAATACTATGTCTATCTAGAGTATAATCATTCACAGCTTTGCAATTATGTTTTCAATATGCACGACTTGAAAGATACGTTAGGAATGAAACAGTTCAAGTCAAATATTACTAACCTCAAGAGGAAGGATGATGTCGTCGTTGTAGCTCTTTACTTCTTCACATTCTTCAAATCTTCACGTAATACTTATAAGTCTCATATCCTAATAAATTTCTAGTAAACCTATACGAAGTTGACTCTAGTAAATAATCAAGCGACTCTTTAAATGAGTTTTGGTTCACTAAAATTTGACAACCAAACTTGATATGCCAACGCTTGGTGGGTTCAACCGAGCTATGCTCTAACAAATATAACGCGGAAAATAAATAACACCGACACCAGAAATTTTGTTAACGAGGAAACCGTAAATGCAGAAGAACCCCGTCACCTAGTCCATATTTGAACACCACACTGTATTAAGCCGCTACAGACACTAGCCTACTACAAGTTAACTTCGGACTGGAATGTAGTTGAGCCTTAACTAATCTCACACTGATCAAGGTACAGTCGCGTTCGTTACGCATCTGAATCCCAGCAGGACTCTACGCACTTGATTCCCTTCGCTGTTCTAACCCACAACTAAGAGTTGCTATTACCCAAAGTTGAAGACTTGATAAACAAATCTGTCTCACACATAAAAGTCTATTGAATAGATAAATCTGTCTCCCACAGAAATACCTACGAGTTGTGTTTCGTCTTTTGATAAATCAAGGTGAACTGGAATCAATTGATATACGATACTTATATTTCCGAAGAACAACCTAGAAATATCAATCACCTCACAACAACTTAACTGTATGGTAGCGGAACAAGATATTGTGGAATCAAAAACGATGAGACGAAGGTGTTTGTGATTACTTTTATATCTTACCTATCAGAGATAAATCTCGAGCAAATTTTAGAGAAAGTAAGATCAGAACACGCAACTACAGATAAAATAGTTGGGCCTGGCTTCAGAATCCCAATGAATTCTTTAAGTCGTTAACCTATAATGGTTTTAGGAAAAACCTAGGTTAAAGGAGAATCGACTCTAGTTGCAACAAGTATCACACAGGATGTCTGAGGATTAGGTTTCCCAGTTGCTAGAGTTCTCCCTTATATAGTTTTCAAATCAGGGTTTGATAGCTTAGAAATAAAGTAATCAATATTCACCGTTAGATGAACACCTGATCTAAGAGTCAAGCTAAGTTTGCTTGAAACCAAAGCAATATCTCTCTACCGTTAGATGGTCTTAGTTTGTTATAGACAAATGAAATGTACCTTCATTTAGATATGGGTAACCGTACCTAAACGTGTTGGTCGGTTGTTAGCCGACACAAATATAAATTTACACTTTCTTACTACTCAAAATATATAATGAAGCAAGGGCAAGAAAGGATCGTTCCCACAGAGATGTCTTGGTTGTCAAATTGTTTCGGTTTCCTATAAATAACATAGGGTTTTCTGATTTTTATAAACGAAAATAAAATAAAAGCAAATCAATAAAAAGTAAACACGCAAATCAAGAATGAGAAAGTATTGGTCAAGGATTTCGTCTTCAATCACAAACATGTTTTCAACATAATAACTAGAATTGATATTTTAATCTCAACTTTTATCAAAGGCCCTAGAATACCTTGTTCGCAAGAATATCCCTCTAATCTCCTCTTGTCATCAACAAACACATTAAAAGATGCGAGTATGAATTCTATCTAAAAGAACAACCCAACGTGTAAAAGCACTAATCAAGTTTAATTCCCTAGATGCATTAGGTTCTATAAAATCGGACTAATCAAAGCAATCGAACGTGTAAAAGCACTAATCCGATTTAACAAAGGTTATGGTTCACATAAGATCATAAGAATATATCACTACAAACTATAATCTTATTTATGCTACTTGCAATCAGAAATTATCGCTTTTGCGTATAATAACCCTAATCTAGCAATAAAGATGAAAGCAAACTCAATCGATTCGCGACTCGACTAAACAAGCATTCAAATCATGTAACAATATTAATAGTGAATCATAAACGATAATATGAGAGAAAACTAATTTATTGAACAAAAACTCATGTTGGAAATCCAACTAATCCATAACCAAAAGAAAACTCTAGCTCATATTCATGGAGTTCATAACAAGAAGAAAGAGAAAAGACTTCATGGTTTATAAACCCTAGAAAACAAAGTAGAGGCAAAGAATTATATCGATCTAAGATAAGATCCCTAGTTGTAAAATTCTTTCCTTTAAATAGCTCTCTTGTTTCCAAAATTAGGTCTAATCTTCAAAAGTCCACTAGATAGAAGTCCTCCAAGCCCATGTGTGAGAAAACCCATGTAGAAAATTATGTCCAAAAACTGTCGCCGGAAAACTGGGATTATGGCCGGAAGTTGGCTGGAATTCGGATTCCGGTCGTCGGAATACCGTCTCTGGCCACTTTTGTCATCGGAAGCTGTCACCAACAAATGCATACTCCCAGCAGCTCAACTTTACTTCTCCTCAATTCAAACATTCAAAAGAAGAACCAAATCAATTCTTTATCTCTTGCGAAAACGTGCCCAAAAGTGTGACCCGTAGCTCATATATCCGGCCGTCGACTCTTGGGTCTGACTCATACCCCCTTCACGATTCAGTGAAACTTTATGATTCCCACTTTAAATTCCGAAATCCAGCCACTCGAACTAGTACCATCGCCGCACCAATTCTGCTCAGTTTTCGCACAATCTCTGCAGTGCGGTTCAAGCACTTTGTCTCTCCCTGTAATGAGCAACACTTTTCATTGTCTTCAGCTCTATCTCTGCCAGAACTACTTGCACCTGCAATAATTCACTCCTACAGATGCATCGCCTTCAGCAGCATCACTCAGCCACAACAAACAGCTCCACTGTTCCCTGTTGCTGCTTCAACTAACAACCATTGCAACACAACCTGCACTTCAGTTCATACACCAAGAAACCGCACACAGTCCAGTGCTCCTTGTTCAATTCATATGGCCTTCAACAAAGCAACATCTCTTACTCCTCAGACCAAACAAACACCAAAGCAACACCACCATCTTCATCTCGCATTAATCTCGGAATCACCACTCCGACTCGGTTGCTTATCAAACCACTCGCACAACCGAGCTTGAACTCTAAGCACCAAACACTGCAAACCCATATTCTACAGCACTGCCATGTATTGCTACAATATCATTGCACCTGAACTGCGGCTCACCTCTGCAGCTCATTCTCATAATTTCCACCACCAGTTCAAACATCCTTCATTGTTTCAGTTGGCAGCTACACTCCACCAGACTTGAGCTTCCCTGAACTCTCAAACTCCTCCATTCACAATCAATCATCCACTGCCATCTCGAACAACCCCATTACTGCAAACAAACCACAGTCCAGGCCATCACTAGTTGCTCTTAAGCCTCCAAACTTGCATTAATAAGCTGCAATTCAGCTGCAATGACCTGATCATTACACGGCACTTTCTTGGCTCATTGCCACAATCGAATCCATTAATACATCACCACTTCACTTCATTCCATTCCCCGGCGCAATTCCATCTTCTTGACCTTGCAAACATCAGCACCAATGCTCGCTTCTCTTTCCGGCATTGCACTACTGCCGCTTCCTGGCCACGAGATGAGCCTACAACCACTTCCTTGTTGGCCGTTAACATAGCCAACTGCAATTTCTCTGCTGTTTAGCCACGGTACAAGCCATACAGCAATCCACCACCCGCAATGACATTACAAAGACTGCGCAACAACCCATGCTCAATCTCATTGTGCTCTACGTCTGTAGTTTCTCACACACAACACCAATCCATTCATTTATATCACTTCGTTGTACCTCCACCAGTCTTCTCTGGCTGATTACCTGAGCTCACCACCAATCAATCCTGCACATAATTAAGCTTCATACAACCACCAGAACCAACTTTATTTTAAGCCTTTTTAGACCTGGCATCTGCAATCGCTTCAACTCCGAGCAACAATCATTACCTGCATTTCACATACAACCTAGCTTCTCAGCTTTAACAATCCATTCCAAGTTCATTGCCAATTCCTGGATCAATGCCTTCACTGTCTCTCTCAGCATCTCTATCTTGCATCCTTATTTTCTTCTTCCCTGTCTCAGTCTTGTACTCAAAATCTCAATTGCAACCAACACCAAAAGCTCCCTGCCTGCAACACATCACTGAACTGCAGCTTCACCTTGGCTCAGTTCCTGTACTACCAGAAAGTGCAGCACCAACAACCAACTTAGCCTGTAACATTTCCATTCCATCTGAGCTGCCACAGAGACTCATTACAGCAGAACCACCACGAGTTAGAGCCTCTTCCCAGCTCCAGCTCGTCTCAATTTCAGACATTTTTCAAGCACTCAGTGTGCGTTTCACGAACTGCTGAGGAATGTGCAATGGCTGCACCTTGGAGAATACCAGAATTCCTTCCCTGCAACAATCGAGTTTAATACACACTCAACACCACAACAGACCCATTCTGCTAGATTCAAACTCCATATCAACCCATAATTCACATAATCCATCATCTCCTCAAATCTCCAACATCTCAATTTAAGTTCCGTTCGCTCAAACATTCAATTCTTGCATCAGAGTTTCAAACCCTGTATGGATTCTTCCTTTCTTAACATAAAAAACAAACTCAAACCCATTTCTCTCTTGCTTCAAACCAGCATCAACCCGGTTTACAATTTCTTCTTAGTTTCTCAAATAAACATCACTGATTTCAAACCCTAACTCTATGCATTCTCGACTCCATTAAATCCTTCTTCAAACAATTTCTCAATTCAAACTAACCCTTCATCAATTTACAACGAACAACTTGAACTTATTCTTTTTCTGTGAATTCCTCGATCTCCAATCTACAGCAGCCGTTGCTGGTTTTAGGCGTAAGAAGAAATGAATGCTTCTTCTATAAATTCTAAGGTCTTGTATAGGAATGAATGTGGATATAGGCACCCACTACAGAGATAAGGGTCGACCAGATTTCATGTGGCTTGTCAGTTTCAGGGAACTGACAACCTATTCCAAGTTCAACTCAACTTTCACAGCCTAGATTGCTCCAAATATTGCCAGTGAATTGAACTTGTTGCTTTTTTCGCTCCAAATGGCTAATTTCTCATTCTTTTGCTCATAATGACTCCATCGCACCTAATAAACTCAAAGCCAAACATAAGAGATGCAATGCACAAGGATAATAGCAAAGAAAGCATAAATACTAGATATAAAATTAGTTGTTTTAGACACCTATCAGATTCCCCCACACTTAGACTTTGCTAGTCCTCGAGCAAATCAAACAAAACAATTTAATTCTAAAACATACATACAACTCCATGTCGTCGAAGCTACGGTCACTTTTAGCATAAATAACAAGCCTTTAAACCCCTAGGTGTCTCTAGTGGACGAGTTATAGTCTCGTGAGGGTTTACTAGAGATATACCCACAAAACCTACTTTTCCAACTTACTAGTTCTCCGTAATGATAGCATCCAATACGCTAAGAAGACATAGAGATTCTGCACACTAGTCATAAGAAGTTAGACACATAAATGAACACAATCTCATCCTTAAAAGTTGAGAGAGAAATAACCATCCCTTATCGAAAGAAATTCGGGTTCGGAGTGATCGAAAGTCTCGACTCTGCCTCACAAGAAAGGGTTTTATTAAGTTGCTCTCAATAATAAAAAAACTTTTTTATGGGTCACACATGTGTCCAGGTTGGAATGAAGAGAGAGTCCTGCGACACCTTGAATGGCAGGAAGGTAAAAACCCTCCGAAGTATTTTAAAAACCCACATCTTTTATACATTTTTGAAAACCCATTTTTCTGACGATCTCTAAGAAAGGAAATCAACCACTTAACGAAGGTGGGAATATGCTTACTTACCTCGTTATCCGTTCGACGTGCAGCTAGCACCACTCTCACGGCATCCATAGAAACGTCTTCGGTCTTCAATCGGTGTCTTCATCTTCGTCTTCGGTCTTCGGTCTTCAACTCTTGATGATAACTCTTGAACTTCGTAGAATCTTGACAATGTAATTTTTTTCCCTCTAATTCCTTATTGCTTGAAACTTCATTATAGATATTCCTTATTTCCATTGGCTTTATTAAAAGAATACAAAACTAAAAACGAACTATACAAACCCAAAATATGATACATGAATTTTTCTTGTCTCACTTTTTTTTTCTTCTTTTTTTTTTTTCATTCATTTTTTTTTTTTAGACAAGGAAAATAAAATAAATACAAAAAATAAAAACGAAATTAAACCATAAAACTAGTAATGAACCTAAAGAAATTTTCTCTTGTCTATTTTTTTTTCTTTTACTTTTTTTTTTCTTTCAAATATTCTTTTTTTTTTCTTTTTTTTTAGACAAGAGAAAGTAAAATACAAATAAAATAAATAATAAAATAAGTACAAATGGCCATGGAGTAAGTATTTAACGCATGATTCTTCACAACGTGTATGTCTTGATATCATAAACTTCTCGAACTCTCATCCTTGATAATTTTCACTCTTGTACAATAGTCTTCAACTTATAAAAATTTTGCTCATTGTTTTGTTGCTTTACTTGAATCTGAAATCTGCTCATTTACATCGTTGCTTGCAAACCTTGAACGTCTTCAACTTTCCTTCAAATTTGTGATGCTCCTCTTGTTGATGATGATGGTGTTTCTATGGACTGTTGGTGTAGAGAGAGATAAAGTGGATGGTGCTAACTGCCGAACAAGATTACAAGTGGTATGTAAGTTAGCAATTCGATGTCACCATCATGATTGACAAAAATAGCACTCAAGAGATCAAAATAGTGCTTCTATGGTGGTAGGTTGGGTAGCTCACCATTCTACCCGTAATTAACGTACGGTGACACACACTCTAAAAGCACATATTTAGACAGGTACAAAGAATTGAAGGTCGGTGCCTCACATGATGTAACATGGGTAGTCTCCACTATAGGGGACCACTACTCTAATACCGAATTCAGTCTGCACCTCATTTGCCACTGGCATGGTTAAATCCAACTTTAACTCTCATACAATTAAGAAACCCGATCATGTTCTCTGTCATCTCTAAGTTCAGTCACTCTTTTGAGAATCTCGATGTAATCTTAGCGCCATGTATACTATGTGACTCTAAACTAACTACAAGTTGGAGTTTTTTATTCACTATATACAAAAAAATTGAAAATTTTGACTCAAAAAGGCTAAAAACTCTATATGCAAAAGACTCCCCCACACTTAAACTTCACATTGTCCTCAATGTGTAAAACCGAAAATTCTGAATTCTGACGTAACAGCAGATAAAACGCAAAAACTGTACAAATTGGTAAGGAATTTGGAAAAACCCCATTTCACAAAAGTTGTTCATCTACGTGTTTTCTACAAAGTGTCAAAAGGGAACAGTGTTTCGATAAACGGTCTGACAGTTATGGTCTCTGGACTGAACTACGTGCAGTCTGAATTTTTACGACGAAAAGATATTCGTCATAATTCTCTTCTAAGATAGATTAGGACGCAATGAAATTAAACATGGGGATGCAAATATGATATGAAAACTATAAAAATAAATAAATAAAAGGGTTTAAGATACAAAACCTATGTGGATATAGGCACCACTACAGAGATAAGGGTCAACCATATTTCATGTGGCTTGTCAGTTTCAGGGAACTGACAACCTATTCCAAGTTCAACTCAACTTGCACAACCTAGATTGCTCCAAATATTGCCAGTGAATTGAATTTGTTGCCTTTTTCGCTCCAAATGGCTAATTTCTCCTTCTTTTGCTCATAATGACTCCATCGCACCTAATAAACTCAAAACCAAACATAAGAGATACAATTCACAAGGATAATAGCAAAGAAAGCATAAATACTAGTTATAAAATTAGGTGTTTTAGACACCTATCACGTGTACCCTAGGTTGGCTCAACAATAGTTAACTGAAGTTAGCCATATGAATACTTTCATATCAACCTTGTTCATCTTTACAACTAGTACTTCAAATAACTCAAATGAAACTAGTTCTAGAGTTGTTCAATTGTTTATAATCTCATAGAAGTATACAAGACACAATTGAAGCAAAATCGGTTTTGATTCACTCGAATCAATTCATGAACATTATAGCCACGGTTTGCAAAGATTGCATTCCTTATTACTCCCCCCGTCCCACTATTAGTTGACCTAGTAGTACAATTTAGAAATGATTTGTCTCTCAAACTATACCACGGATGTTGGTCAGTTTTATATCATTGAAAAGCATTTTAAAACACCTACGTAACGAATATATACATGAATATCAAATGATATAAAATCAACTATTAATGCGACAAAATTTAAAAGTAAATAGGTCAACTAATAGTGGGATGGAGGTAGTATATAAATGTATTTGTTCATGAGTATGTAAACATATTTAACCGATTTTATAACTTAACCCACTCAAGTATGCAAACATGTACGCATACCTAGAGTTCCGGACTTGGTATGTTCGCCAGTATGCAAACAGGTACGCATACTATCATTCACGACCGAACTCAGTTGAAATAAGTACGCATACGGGTAGGCATACTATAGTTCCCGGACTTCAAATGTTGAATCAGTACGCTTACGGGTATGCATACTAAATTCCCGGACTTGGAATATGCTTGCAACAGTTAGCATACAAGTAAGCATACTGTGTTATATCCAATCAATGGTTAATTGTTCTAAACTCCCATTTTAATCATTGAAACATTCTTAGAAGACGATAATAGCTGTCGCACACAAACTATTAGCTTCAAAGCAATTTTCAAATTATCAAATGATAAATACGAAACATTCCGAGTCTACATCAAACGACTGTCTCACACAAATCATATAAGATGTTACCAGGCGATTTTCACATGATCATCTTTTGACCTTCGTCAAGAATAAAAGATGAACTTGGTTAAAGCGAAAGCTTACCAACACATATTTCGATAAATATGTAAGCGAGTTAAACTCAGCTCGAAATATCAAATGTGGATAATTTAAAGTATATATAGCTATACAACTTTGTCTCAATAGGAGATAGAATAGAAATAGACTTCTGAGTGATAGATGAGTTTAAGTTTCCAATACCTTTTGTTGATGAAGTTCCACAAGCTCCCCTTAGTAGTTTTTCGTCTTCTATCGATGAACGTCGTGAAGTCTAAAGCTCAACTACACATTCTATCTTAATCTGAGACATAGTTGTAAGTAGACTAGAAATCAAGACTTATAGTTTTGACAAATAAACTTGAAAAACAAGCGTGAGATAGCAATGCTTGCGAGTTCGACCGAGTAGTGCTCTAATAATAGTCACTCAATTTTACTCCCTTTGTACCTATTATAAAGACGGATTTTAAGAATTTTGTAGTCTTATTCCTAGTTAGTGATTTGGTATAGGGACACAAGTTCGGGACGGCATACGTACGGGAATTATAAAAGGAATCGGGTCATTCGGATTCGGTCAACGATGCGGAGTACGACAGTAGTTCGGAACGGCATACGTACGTGTATAATTCGTTTTAGAGATGTGAGTTCGGCATTGAAAATTCATCATTCATCAAATTAATAGAAAATATATTTTTAAGGATATATCGAATTAAAAACACGATTTAAACAAAGTTTTATGTATTATATGGATAATATATTAGGAAATATACGACATCAAACAAATATCTCAATGGTTGGGGTTTATTTAGCAAACCAAGAGGTCTTGGGGTTCGATTCCCACCATCACCCTCTTTTTATACTCTTAAAAATAAAGGAAATGGGCTTGGATCACCGAGTCAATGACTCGAACCGTCCGAGCTCACATAGTACGCGTATCAGGTGTGGTGTCTGAATAGTTAGCAAATTACTAACTAGGGTCTTATTAATACTCTTAAAAATAAATGAAATGGGCTTGGATCGCCGAGTCAATAACTCAAACCGTCTGAGCCCACATAGTACACGTATCAAGTGCGGTTTCCGAATAGTTCGCGAATCACTTGCCGAATTACTAACTAGGGTCTTATTAGATAGGTGGAGTTCCAATTCCAAGGATGTTTTTTTATAGTACACGTATCAAGTGCGGTGTCCGAATAGAAGAGGCGAGAGAAACCTATCTATCAGTTCCTCAGCGGCGGAGAAAAAAAATGGAAAACGATAAGGGAAGAAAATGAATAAAACCCGATTTTTCGAGAAGATAAGGCCAAAAAAAAATGAAGTGACGGCTGAGAAACCGCAGCCAATACTCTGCTGGGAAATTATTTATTATGTTGGAAGCACGAAACCGACCAAATAAAAGTCTTCCTTTGACCAATCCTACTATTTCCTACGGTTGGCCTCACAAATAGTAACTATTTGTGACGCCCCTAAAAAAAACCTCACTAATAGAACCTGTTTTTGTAGTGCTTATTTATAATGTATGAGTATTATATAATTTAGTTAAATGTGAAATAGAGATACATAGGTTTGGAATTAACTAATACTATTTGTAGGGGATAAGATCAGGGTAAATTTGGAAAGCAAGAGGAAATTTAAGAAAACCAAAACTATATATTTTCTTATTGTAATAGAATACTCCTTCTGAGCCTTTATATGTGGAATGGAGGGAGCATTTGGGTCTTCTTATTTTGTGTCATGGTATACAAGGTAGAGAATAGTAAACGACTAATTTAATGTATTGATTTCGGTAATTGTTTATCGAAAGTAATAATTTTCAGTAATAAAATAGTTTTTTATTTAAGATGATTGTATTTCCACTATTATCCTTCAAACTGTGTTTTCATTGTATTCTCTCCGTTCAAGTTATATAGACGGAGTATTAGGTTTTAGTTAAATACCCGATGTTATGAATTTGATTTTTTTTTTTTTTTGAAGCATGAAATTTATTGTATTAGATTGAATTTGAATTTGCCGTGGCAGGATACTATTAGTATCCTTTAAAAACTTCATAAAAGAAAAAAAGAAAGAAAGAAAAGAAACCATACCCTATCCATTATGTGCTGACGGTACAAAATGCCCTTCAAATTACATTGCCATGCAGAATAAGGTACACGATGTCCCTTTCATTACACGGGTTCATCTACTTAGATAGTGGCATAGGTCGGGTAGGTTTGCAAACATCTTTATTAGTTTCTTGAATGACAATAGCACTTGCTTGCAAGATTTAACAACAAACTTCCAAGGAAGAAAAAAAAGAATGGTCCTTCTCCATACCACTATGCCCAAAACAAGAGTCGAGAACAAGGTAAATCTATCATGAAAAACAAAAATATGTACTTTGAAGTTTAAACGCAAGGAAGAAAACTACTTTTAAGTAGAGTTAGCGCCTTAGCTGCATCATTTTCAAGCACCAACTATCTTTGTTCCGATTATAATGCGAACTATGGGCTCACATACAACTGATAGGTGCTCGATGATGACGATGTGATATATTTTCAACCGTTTATTTTTTAATTCATTCTACGTTAGCACTCCATAATCATTATGATCACTGATTAAGCATGAGTGCATAGTTAGTACGACATTAAATTACATGAGAACAAGAGACTTAAAAGCAGGGGACATTCATGACTAGCATGTGTATAATAGAGAGATAATAGTAAGACGTGTAGAGACACTGCGAGCTTAATTAATCTATATGTGTCTCTCTGATCATGAGACATGGCCTAGAAATTAAACACACCACATGTCTCATGTTCATTTCTTTCAGTAGTTTTACTGTATAGAGATTCATTACTAATCATTCATATCCATATCTCTGTGTGTACCCGTTTAAAGGTCCTTTGGGTGAATTCGTCCTCCTCTCAGGAAAAGCAAAAAAATACATTGTTTTTAGCCACTTTGTTTGCTGGTGATAACCGATAATGCATATTTAACTATCCATTCCTTTGATTATCCATGAGCGTACATCATACCATGCAACTTTTATCCTCTAGAAAAAAAAAAAAAATCCTTTTGATGGTTTACATCTTGTTTGTTTTTTCCTGACTCATCTGAATCGTTTGAATTTGACTCGTTTGGATATAGTCGATATCACCATTTTGTTCTGTCTCAATACTTTTGTTTTTTGAGCCCGACTCATCTGACTCAAGATTATATGAATCTGTGGCTTGCTCCATGAACCATGAACATTGTACTCCCTGGCTCAAATGGATCCGAGTCTGGCGTTAGCTAAATCACGAGTAAGATTTGACACAAAATAAAAAACAAACGGTCTAACATCAGACTCAAACCGAATCAGGGGTCAAATCGGATTTAGTCAGCAAAAAAAAAAAAAAAAAAAAAAAATTGCAGTGGGAACTGCCAAACAATTTCGATCAATTGAATTCTCAAAACTAATATGAAAGAGACCTACCTATGCATTAATCATAATGATGCGTGTGTCTAAATTTCCATTGATTAACTACCCTGATTTTGGATTTTACATGCAAATAGTAAAATCTTAATTGCACACCATTTACTCTCGTGGTCCTTGTGTGTTCTATATATGTTTGATGATTCTATAAATATAAGTTCATGAATACAAATTGGTGACCGACGATAAAGACATTGTATGGACATTACTGACACCTAGACATTATGATTCTGCTACATTATATCAGGTGCATGGTAAACTGTAGATGTGGCCCAAAACTACTGCCTATGTTTCGTCGGCGACCGCCCAAAGAAAAAACCGTCGGCAAAGAAAAGAAAACGTCGATGGACTAGTTAATTTATCGACATTCCTCGTTGAATCTCTTGTACTGTCAAAGATGTTATTCTTTCTTGTTTTCTTATCCTTTCTGGCAGCGGTTTTGTGTCAAATTGCTTTCCATTAGCTGGACAAAAACAAGTAATGAGACAAATAATATATCTACCGATGGTTTTCAACCAATTGGAACTATTTCAAACTCATATATACATCAAGATCCAAAAAAGAAAGTAGAATCTTTCTATTCAGGTTTGGCGGTTCTAGATCACGACACTCTTCTTCTTTCTTATTCCAGGTTCAATTGTTATGGATCATTTTTGTTAATTTGGATAGATATTTATTGATGACCACCGCTAGTATAATTTTTGGACCTCATAAAGAAAAAATTTAGAGAAAATGGGTCATTTGTCCAAAAAAATTTAAACACGGTTCAAATGGATAAGTAAAAAAAAGTACGGGTGAAATAAATAAAAAAAAAATAGCAAGGATGAAACTAGATTCATCCCTGGCTTATACTTAAAAAATAAGCGAGGATAAAAAAGCTGGATCATCTGTGTAAAATAAAAATAAAAAAAAAAATATTTGAAAATGGACGAGGATGAAACGGTTATATCCTCGCTTATTTTTAAATTTTTGTCCATTTA